>CM062819.1:593473017-593832193 GCA_031772625.1 Pinus tabuliformis
AAAGATTCTCCCATGTGAGAATTTTCTTTTGGTGAACCAACCACATAAACAACTTGATTTTCATCCATTGCGAGTTCTGCCAAAGGTCATTCCAAACCTAATCATCGTTTGGATAATCAAAACCTAAGGTCATGCATTTAGCTTCTTTGAGGTTAAATGTTCCTTCGGTGTTTCGACCCCATCTCAGTTGGTCAGACGAGGATGACACCAAAATCTTCCTTTGCTCCAAGTCAAGAGCAAGGGAATCCACCTGGGCCTTCAAAGGACTCTCTTCACTATAACCAAGATCCTTCCACATTCTCTATTTACCATTGTCCCTTACCTGATCCCAGATGTCACTTACCATAAGTAAACCTTTGTTGTCAGTGTCATTTTTGAGAGCGGTCAGTTCTTCTCTAAACAAATTTGGTTACTGGTACCAGTTATCCTCCCAAAACCATGCAAGTTTCGCACCTCAGATCTCCCAGAAACCATGTTGTTGGACAATGGTTCTATTCTCCCAAGTAAGTTTCCAAATGTGGGAGCCCTTGATGAGCCCTGAAATTATGATATGATCCCTCTCGTGCCAATTATTTTCATATTTCTACTTCCAAAGCTTGGCCCAAGGGGTTGCTAATTCCTTGAGCCACCTCCACCAAAGTTTGGCTCTCGAAACTCTACTGAGGATTTTAGGATCATGAAGCCCCAAACCACCATGGGCCTTAGGTTTGCAGAGGTTGTCCCAAGCTACCAAAGGCCACTTCTTTTTCTCTTCCCCTTTTCCCCAAAGAAAATCCCGTTGAATATTCCTGATTTGTTGCATAACTCCTTTGGGAGCAGGAAGAGCTAAAAACATGAAAATGGGTATAGCCTACAGGACAGCCTTTGTAAGCACAAGATACCCCACCAAATTTGAAGACCTGCAGGTCCATTTCCTGACTTTGTCCTGAATTTTATTAGTTACCGATACCACACTCCCTTGCTCAGAGGTTTGTCCGTAAGAGGCATTCCAAGGTACTTGGAATGTAACTGATCCCTTTGAAACCCAAGTATTCCAGTGAGGTTCCTTTGAATAGTAATGTAAGTGTTGAAAAAGACACCTTTGATTTGTCAAGGCTTACCTTTGTACCAGTGGCCAAAGCAAAGTCGTTCAGGATTTGTTTGAAAGCTCTCGCTTCCTTGACCGTAGGAATGCCCTGGAACATTGTGTCATCTGTTATCACTCAGACCATTTCCCTAGAAGTTATTAGAAGGAAAAGACCGAGGTAACAACAAACCAATCTTTTAAGCATAGGTTGTAGCCAACCTATGGCTCAGAGAGGGCCCTCTCTATATGATTTAGCTTTGCTTGTTAGGATTTTAAGCTAGTTCTTAAGGTTCAGGGGGTTTTGATTTGTATTGAAGGTTGGATGGTGGAATCCTTAAAACAGATGGATAGAAGGATGTTTTTGGACAACTGGGCTATGGAGTCAAAGAAGGGTAGCAAAACTCGACTTAACTCACTAAAGGGAGTGTTCAGAGGGCAAGCTAGCAGAGGAAAGTGAAGGTATTTGGGCTAGATAGGTGAAATGATCTTAACCAAGGTGAGAGAGCATTTAAGAATTATCAGACTGGGATTAAAATGAGGAACAAAGGATAATCATGAACAATGGGAAATTATGAATCCTTTGCTATAGATTAAAGGGAAACTACCTAAACTAAGGAGCAATCAAGAATTCCTTAAGTTAGATAATTAGCAGAAAACATTAAAATGCATAATAGTTAAAAGAGAGTGTAATGAAGAAAATTCTGAGATATCATTCCATATTATAGCATTCAGATTTCAGATATACAATAAAGACGATGAAAAACTTTAAGAAGGATAACAACACAACATTAAATACTTGTTTGCACTTCTCTCTACAAATGAATTATGTGAAATGTCTTGTCTTTATTCATTAATCAAGCTTGCTAGTCCAATCTGTGATACAATAGCTTACAGTCTTTTGATCAAAAGGTTTATAGAAATGTCTAAGAGTCCACCCTACATACTTCGAATTGTGAAGTATTTATACAAAAAATTATTACAAAATATCTCAAACTATCTTGAAATTTAATGTAGGAAAATAAAATATCTTCCTGCACGAAGATAGAGACAACTATTGAACTACTTTGATGTTGTCCCCTTTATTATGGTATTGCTAGATTTTATGGTTGGTTTTAGCCCTTTTAGCTGCCTTGCTACTTGATCTTTCACGTATGAAAGTCTTATTAACCTTTGACCTTCCTCTGATACTCTTTGACACTGATACACTTTGGCATGCTGACCTGTCTTCACCTGTTTACTTGGCTGTTCCACTTTCACTGTATGGTAACTTTTTTACTATAAATTTCTCACAGTAAATCAGTGATTTTTTCCCACCATTCATCGTTAGGTAACTTGACATTCATCATCCTTCACTATATATCATCAGCTTTGGTATATCTCATCAGCTTTAGGTATCTGTCTTTTCTTAAGCAATGAATTTTGAGCAGGAGCTCTGTTGAAGTTGTATCTTTGATTTGGAAATCCCTGTCAGCTAGGGGAAGGTGGTCCGGGTCTAAGTGTGCAGTGGTAATGGGTCTAACATCCATGGCAATAGGGGCAACCATAATTTAGTTCTTGTGGATTTTAATTATGTTCTAGGGGGTTTTATCAAAGGTTTTGAGACTTCTCAAAGGGTTTAGGCAAGCAACTCTTAAATTAGCAGTATTTTTAATCAATTTTCAAATTAAAACACTGTACAGGCTAAAGGTTTCAAAATTTGAAGGGGTAAGAGGTAATTCATGGTGAAATACATAGAATTGGGTGAATTGGCTTTAAAAATGATGGTTCACGGTAGCTGTAGTGGTTGGTGTAATCTTGGTACGGACTGAAAAGTCAGTTGGGTTATCCGCAACATCTTCTGAAGCGGACTTGGAAGTCTGTTGGTAAATTTGGAGTGTGCAAGGATTGCAATGGTTTACAAAGTTTACAAAGAGAATGCATTAAAAATGGCGAAAGAGGGCTTCACAGCCTCATATGGAGAAAATGATTAGTTTTGGTGGCTTCACTTTTGGATGAACAGTTGACAGTTTTTCGGTTAAGTGGGGGAAGTGGTTTTGGAGGGCCATTGCACCGCTTTTGTGGTGCCAATGGTTTTTGGGAGGGGTTGCCAGATGTACCTTAGAGCGTGACACGTAGCCTTCGGGAGGTCGGGGAAAACCACTTTATGAGGTGGTTAACGTTTAGCCATTGGGCGTGGCTGATTGGCTGTGCACCATTTGATTTGGGTGCAGATGATTGTATGGTAGTCGGGTGGTAGTCTAACGCGGGGGGAAATGAACGAGAGTTGATGGGGGGGCCCAGGGGTTTAATCACGACAATTTGGGATTAGTTTAGGGATAAATCACAAGTTTAAAATGATTGAGCTGGGCTTAATGAGGGATTAGGGAGTCGGGTGATGTTAATAACATGATTAACTTTAGTTTACCGGGATTAGGTAAACTAAGTAAGGTTATATTGGGGTATGGGTAATTTCTATTAGTTTTTATTAAAACAAAAGGTTGGGGTATTTTATATAGGGATTTAATTACTATACAGGAAAAGGGTTTATAACGGGATTTCTATAATAATGTTAGTGATTAATATGAAAATGTGATGGTGGAGTCACTTTTTCCTCAGTACAAGGGTAAAGTAAAACATTCACACACTTAGCTTTATACTTAGGAAAAAAGGTTATTTTGTGGGTTTTCTGTGCGAAAGGGTTTTATACGGGGGGTATTACTTTTCCTAGGTAAAAGGTGTTTAAACCTTAGGAAAAGGGATTTTCTTTATGAAGGGGGAATATGTTTTCATGAAGGGGGTTCTAGTACTTGTCCCCCTAAGTCATTAAGTCGAGGGTCTGGTCCCTCTAGAAGTTAGAGAAATGCTCTAAGAATTTTGTACTTAAAGGATTTTAAGTACTTAGAGCATCTTGATGGGGGAAATTAATAAGTAAAAGGGCTCAAGTGAGTGGGGGGATGTTAATAAAATACATTTGAAAACCATTATGCCTGATTTTTTTACTGTTTATGCATATTGAAAGATGTATCTAAACATGACATAAGTTCTTTTATGCAATAAACTTGATATTTCTATAACCTTTATTCTACTTACCCATTCACTTATCCTACCATTTTTTCTTCACTTTATTTGGGTGAATTTCAGTTAGCAAACCCTTATCAATCTTTTTCTTTTCCTTTACAAAGTAAACTATCTAATTCTAACCTTATATCATCTAAGGGCTCAGATTAAACTGATGAGCTCCTTTTTTTTTCACTTACTAGTTCACGGATACTCAGGTCAATGGGTAGCCGCTACATCTAGGGTTGTTTAACATTGAGTGGATGCCACCCAAAGGGCATCAACACCCGTCGGCCTATTTACTGACCTAACCCCAAGAGCTTTTCGGGATTCGACCCTGTGACCTCCCATTGGCGAGGCACTTGATTTGACCGATTGAGCTAACTCTTGGGGCTTGATGGGCACCTTTTATTTTCTCTACCTATCTAATAATATTCCAAGGTTAAACTGTTTGGTCAGATTTTATTCTCTAACTTTAAACATAAAATTCAAAGCATGAAATAGCCATGTTTAAACAATTTGACTATCATGGATTGTGGCATGAGTAACAAGCTGCACACAATCATTATTATGCATAAAAGTAAATAGTAGTGGCGTTTTGACTTGCTCACTTTCATGGTCTCTTTTTGTTTTTTGGGGTTCATATATTTTCATTTTTTGGACCTTTTCTTATTCTTTTGTCCTTTGATTTTTCTTTTAGGACATACACTCGTTACATTTTTTAAATTTTTAATATGGAAAACATTTGCAGAAAGCAAAGGTATGTATAGTATTACAAGGCTAATCATTAGTCATTCAAAATTATGACTTGGTGGAAATAATACTGAGAGGGGGGTGAATCAGTATTATCAAATCAATTATTTCTCATTTCACAATCAGATTTGTATACGCTACTTCAATTATGAGAAACTGCATATATACGCTACTGTGTCTAAGGCAACCAGCGTATATCAGTAAACTTATGATTCATTAAATGTTGATCTTTAATCAGTGCATCAAAACTTCATTAACCATAAGAATAGTAAATAGGTGCAGTAAAACAGAACAGATCATCACACACATGGACACAAGATATAAGGTGGAAACCTAATGTGGGTGAAAACCACCTACCGTAATTTGTCTCTATCTTCTTTTAATAGGAAACTTCTTTTTACAATATTTCTGTACTGGTGCAGTCTTATACCAGTACACAGGCTTCTACCTACAGAAGGCTACAACCTTCTCTCATTCTCCAGC
Source organism: Pinus tabuliformis (assembly GCA_031772625.1). Taxonomy (NCBI): domain Eukaryota; kingdom Viridiplantae; phylum Streptophyta; class Pinopsida; order Pinales; family Pinaceae; genus Pinus; species Pinus tabuliformis. The sequence goes on from CM062819.1 coordinate 593,478,356, forward strand.
TTTTCATGGAAGGGAGCTACAACCCCCTTAGCTCTTGTACTAGCTTATGTACGAGTACATAGGTGCTAACCTACAGAAGGCTACAACCTTATCTTTCTTCCAGGGACCACATTTCATACATTTTCAGACTAGATCCATCAATGACAATAATCAAACATCAAATACATCTGCATCAACCAATCTCCTTTGCTTCAATCAAAACTGAATCAAACAGTTACTTCTCTGAATGTTGTAACCAAAATACATTAACAGTGACCAGAAACCAATCCTAAACCCAGAACACTGTAGTAATAAACAGAAGTAGCTAAAACATATTTCATGAGATGTACGATACTTCAATATGTAGAAACTGTGTGCATACACTTCTATATTAAGGCCAACCAGCATATACGTTGTTTTGACTTACTTAACCAGCATGTATACGCACCTTTGCTGTGTTGAACCTACATACAGATCTATAAAAGACAATTTACCCTTTTCACTTATTCAGACATCAGTTATACCTAGATTATCAGATTTATAGATCAACTCATGCACAAAATATAACAGATCAAAATCACACAAAGATACTACTATTCAAGCCTTAAGATCTTGACCCAACAACAAAACTTATGCTTCTTCTAGCGCTCAGGTTCCTCCTAGGTTCAGATCCAGCTATGCACCATAACCCAATTCTAGATCTTGCTCTCCATGAGATATTCAATGCTTTTGTGAATACCTTTGCCTAATGATCTCCTCCCCTTTTATAGTCTTAGGCCTTACTCAATACCATGGTCCAAAACCATAGAGAATCGATACCATGGACCCAATACCTAGGTTCAACACTTTGGACGAAATACCATTGTCCAAAACCATAGGTCCAAATACCAAGGACTAAATACCATGGACCAAAAATAAGTTTTCCCACATCTACACGCTTTTCCTTGGATGAAAGTGCGTGCATACGTATACGCGCCTTTTGGTCGTCGAAGCCGCGTGTATACGCGACTTGGTTAAGAGGAACCTGTGTATATCTCTTTTTCTTTCATTCTAAGAGCCTGAACTGTGATCTGTTATTTGAGTGAGTTGCCATCAAGGACAACACTTGTGTCATAGTGCCAAACCTGTGTCATAATGCCAACAATCTCCCCCTTTGGACTTGATGGCAACCCAAAGTCACTCAAAGTCATTCTCCCCCTTTGTCATCAAGTGCAAAGGGTTATGATCCCTCTGAGTACATGCTGAAATCTCTGCTCTGCTGTGTTGTCCATGCTCCCCCTGACTGTAGGCAAGGTCTGCAAGAAGATGTTCTACAAGAAGAAGCATGAATTTATACATCATAAATGACCTTCCTATCACCAAAGACTCATACACACATCCATCTCCCAACCAAGTGGGGATATACCAATATTGACTCATCCATCCAACCAAGTGGGGATACACCAAAGATTTACAGATGATAAAAAAAGAACATTACATCATCCATCCCAGGCGTAGTGGGGAAACCAAAATAGGTCGTCAGAAATACATGATAATCATCAACAACTATCATCAGCAGCATCTGTCAATCATCATTCAGACCAGCAATCATGTTCTCCTTCTACACCTCTTCCATCAGAAACCAAAAACGCTGTGAACTTGAACCAAGATCTTCTAAGATAATGCTAATAGTGGATTATTAGAAGTATATATGCTCCCCCTAAACCTGTGCTAGAAGGTCTCTGTCAGACCCATATCAAACTCTTTTCATCCTGAGCTTGACCCATTGTTTGTCTTCAAACCAACATATACGCGATTGTATCCACATAAACCAGTGTATGTACGTGGATTCTCCTCATTAAACTTGCATACAACCACTTTTCTCTGAAACAGACAAGTTTCAACAGCAAGATGATGCATCAACTACTCCCAGCTTCTATCTAAGGTATTCAAATGTCTCCCTAGGTAGTGGTTTGGTGAGTACATCAGCAACCTGTTCCTTGGAGGGAACATACTCCAATTTGACCTTTTGTTCAAGCACTTGTTCTCGGAGAAAATGATATTTGATAGGTATGTGCTTGGTCTTTGAATGCATGATAGGATTCTTTGAAAGACTGATTGCACTTGTATTATCACATAAAATAGAGATAGGTGGAGTACAAGTGATTTGAAAATCTTGCAAAGTTTGCATTATCCATAGGAGTTGTGTGCAGCAAGATGTAGTAGCCATATATTCCGCTTCAGCTATAGATAAAGCAATTGAACTTTGTTTCTTGCTGAACCAAGATACTAATCTGGAACCCATAAAGAATGCACCTCCACTAGTGCCTTTTCTGTCATTGACGCTTCCTACCCAATCTACATCTGTATAAGCATGAAGTGTGAGATCTGTATCTCTAGGATACCATAAGCCATATTTTTGTGTTCCTTGAAGATATTTGAAAATCCTTTTAACCGCCTAAAGGTGTGCTTCTTTTGGACTTGCCTGAAATCTTCCAACTATTACCACTGCATGCATGATGTCTAGTCGGGTACCTGTCAGATAGAGCAGACTACCAATCATGGATCTATAGGTTGGTTGATGTACTACTACTGAATCTTCATTTGCACTGAGGCTGCATCCTGTTACCATAGGGGTACATACTAGTTTTGAATCTTTCATGCCATATTTCTTCAAGATCTGCTTGAGGTACTTGGTTTGTGATAAAAAGATACCATCTTTATTTTGTTGGACTTATAGACCAAGAAAATATGTCAGCTCACCAAGCAAGGACATTTCAAATTCTTTTTGCATCACCAAAGCAAAGTTTTGACTCATGGCCTCTTCATTGCTACCAAAGATGATATCATCAACATACACAACAAGTATTAGCAATTTATCATTATCAATTTTTATATATAGATTGCTATCTGCTGATCCTTTTGAAAAACCTTGTTGATGGAGGTATTTGTCCAGACGATAATACCAAGCCCTTGGAGCCTATTTAAGACCATAGAGTGCCTTCTTAAGTCTGCATATGAGTTTTGGATCATTTCCAAGGATGAATCCATCTGGTTGCTCAATATACACTTCTTCTTCTAAGTCTCCATTTAAAAAGGCAGATTTCACATCCATTTGAAATACTTTGAACTTCTGAAAGCTAGAAAGAGCAAGGAACATTCTTATGGCTTCAAGTCTAGCAACTGGTGCAAAATTTTCTTCAAAGTATATACCTTCTTGTTGAGCATACCCTTTACAAACAAGTCTGGCCTTGTTTCTAATAACATCTACATTTTCATTTAGCTTGTTTTTGAATATCCATTTGGTCCCTATGACATTCTTATCATTTGGTCTTGGAACCAACTCCAAAGTGTTATTCTTTTCAATCTGATCAAGTTCTTCATTCATGGCCTTGACCCAGCATTCATCTTTGCATGCTTCACTTACATTTTGTGGTTCAGTGGAAGAGAGCAATGCTAGATAGCTTGAAGCTTCTGAAATAGTTCTTCTTGTTTATACACCTGCCTCTTTCTGCCCCAAAATTTGAGTCTCTAGATGATCCCTCTGGACATACCTGGATGGAGTCTTTTTGTCTACCCTTATCTGTTCTTCTGGTGCCTCATATGTTTCTTCTTCATCATAAGTCTGATTTGATGTTGAAGGATAGTCCTCATCATCTTCAAAATCTTCAGATTTTTTCTGCCTAGGATTGCTTCCTTTGTCATCAACCACTACATCAATACTTTCAACAATTTTTCCAAGTATTTTATTGTAACACTTATATCCTTTGTTGTGGGGAGAGTAACCAAGGAGAATGCCTTCATCTTCTCTTGGTTCAAACTTTCCAAGGTTTTCATCAGTCCTTTTGATGTAACATTTTCTTCCAAAAATTTTGAAGTTTTTTACCGTAGAAGTCTTACCATACCAAAGTTCATGAGGAGTCTGAGTGCTGTTCACCTGGATGTTTGTCTTGTTGAGAATAGTAATGAAAACAAATGCAGCTTCACCCCAGAAGGTTGCAGGAGTTCCAGACTCATGAAGCATAGCACGAGCCATTTTTTGAATCGTTCTGTTCATCCTTTCTACTACTCCATTTTGCTGAGGAGTCCTTGCAGTAGATAATTCCCTTCTTATTCCATGTTCTTCACAAAAATCAAAAAATTCATCTAAGGTAAATTCCCCTCCTCGATCAGACCTGAGGCATTTGATTCTACAATCTGATTCGCTTTCATCTGAGGCTTTGAATGCTTTGAACTTTCCGAAAGCTTCATCTTTATGCTTCAGAAGTCCTATCTGACACATCTTGGAAAAGTCTTCAATGAACAATATGAAGTACTATTCTCCTTGAGGTGACTTTTTCGTGGATGGACCACATACATCAGTATGGAAAAGTTCAAGTGGCTTACTAGCTGATCCTTCCTTCTCAGGGAAATTAGTTCTGGTTTGCTTGCCAAACTGACATGATTTGCATATTGTATTGTCTGGAATTCTGATGTCAAGGAGATCATGAACCACCTGATATTTGCATGCTTTCCTTATCTGAGAGAAGCTTAGATGCCCCAATCTTCTATGCCATAGCTAGTGTTCATCATTCTTGCTTAGATAGCATTGTTGTTGTCCTCCCTTGAGTATGTATAAATTATTTGGAGTTCTTATGCCTTTGATCACTGTTTCTCTTGTATCAAGCACACGAACAATACATCCATTTAATCGAAATTTTACCTCAATTCCTTGATCACACATTTGACTGACACTCAATAGATTATGCTTTAAGAAATCAACATACATAACATTTCCAGCTTTGACCTCTTCTTTCAAAAGAACAGAACCTTTACCTTTTATGAGTGCAGGGGTGTCATTTCCAAATGAGACCTTCCTTTCCTTTTCTAAGGCACTATATGACTGAAGTTTTTCTTTATCACCTGTCATATGTTTCAAGCATCCACTGTCGATGTACCACTGATTTTCCTGTCCTTCCGCATATATGGCTATACCACATCTTTTTGGTTGCGGTTCTTTCTTTCTCTATGTTTTGGGACTCAATGAGGCTTGCTCTTTCTAAGTTGTTTGCTGAAACCTACTTCTGCATTCAGAATCTTCATGAACGAAGTTGTTACAAATAGAACATTCTATTTCATTTTCAAGAGCAAAAAATTTATTGTAGGTCCTTTTCATGATCCCAGTCACACTCCTTTGATTTTGTGCTTCTCTAGTCATGATGGTGGTCTTGTAGGCAACACATTGAGTAGCTTTGTGTCCAAAGTTATGAAAAGAAAAACATTGGCCATTGAAGAAATTCTTGCGATTATCAAACCTACCGTCTAGGTGATTATAGTTTCCATAGGCAAATTGAGAATGATTTACCTGCAGTTGGTTGTAACTTCTGTTCATCCTTGAAGTAGATTTCCCCCGATTTACTTGGTGATCTATGTTCATCCTTGAAGTAGATTAACCCTGATTTACTTGGTTATCTGCTTTATGCCTTTGCTGTCAATTGTCAACCTGTTCAATTCTCCTTGCTGCATCTAGATAACTTTTGGAGGTGGATGGCTTCTGTGCGTGAGATGCTTCTTTAGAATATCCAAGACCTTTCTTGATTAGAGGAGAACGTTGCACTTTGATAATGTCATCTAAAGTTTCAGATCCTTTAGCAAATCTAAGATTAAAAGATTTTGTTTTCTCAATATCTTTTCTAAGTCCCACAATTTCACATTCTAACTTTTCATTGTGTTTTTCCCTTTCAGCAATTTGGAATGTCAGAGTATCTATGATCATACTCTTTTCTTCTAAACAAATTTTAAGTTTAGAAATTTCTTCATAGAGATCATCTTCATCTATAGCATCCAAGAAATCATCATCTTCAAAAGCCATCAAAAGTCTATAATCATTACATTATTCATCTTCATCACTAATTGAAAATTCATCACTGTCTTCATGTGTATAATAGCTCTTCTTACTTACATTCTGTTTTCTGTTCCATCTAACTAGGTTGCATAGTGACCGACTCTTCAACAAGAAAAACATTTGAAAGGTAACTTACCTCTGAATCTTCTAGAACCCCATTTAAGGTTCTTGACAAAGTTTGATTCTTCCTCTCCTTCTAACATATGTCCTGACTCATTGTAATCTCCTTTTCTTGAAGCTTTGAATGCGGCTTCTCTCCTATCTGATGGTCCTCGTTTTCTCATTTCAAAAGCAGTTAGGATTCCGTGTAGCTGTGACATGGTAATGCTTTGTAGATTCTGATTTTCTTCTATGGCAGAAACTTTTGATTCAAACTTAGAAGAAAAAGATCTTAGAACCTTTTCAACCAAAGTAACTTCTTTTATCTCTTCACCCAAGCTTTTCATACAATTAACAATCTCATCTATATGCAAGAAATAATTAGCCACACTTTTGTCATTGTGCATTCTGAGATTTTTATATTGAATTCTAAGAGATTGTAGCTTTGCATGTTTTACTTGATTGTCTCCTTCATAGCTTAGAACAATCTTGTCCCATATTTCTTTTGTGGTTTTGAGCTGCATAACCTTGATGAATTCTGATTGAGATAAACTCCCTAATAGAGTATTGACAACCTTTGCATTTGTTTCATATTGCTTCTTACCAACTGTATCTGTAGGAGTTGATGATGGAAATGTGTATCTTGCTTCCACGATATCCCAAACTTTTGTACCAAGAGATTGAAGATAGGTTGTGATTATTACCTTCCAATAGACGAAGTTGCTCCCATAAAAGATTGGTGGCCTGATAGATGCCTCCTTTTCATAGTTGCTCAAGATGATAGATCTTCCTTCAAGCGATCAAGCTTCTTCTGAAGGACCTACTTTGATACCAATTGTTGGAAATAATTCTGAGAGGGGGGGTGAATCAGTATTATCAAATCTATTATTTTTCATTTCACAATCAGAGTTGTATACGCTACTTCAGTTATGGGAAACTGCGTATATACGCTAATTCAACCAGTGTATATCAGTAAACTTATGATTAATTAAATGTTGATCTTTAATTAGTGCATTAGAACTTCATTAACCATAAGAATAGTAAACAGGTGCTTTAAAACAGAACAGATCATCACACACATGGACACAAGATATAAGGTGGAAACCCAATGTGGGTGAAAACAACCTGGTGCAATTCATCTCTATCTTCTTTTAATAAGAAACTTCTTTATACAATATTTTTGTACCAGTCTAGTCTTATACCAGTACACAGGCTTCTACCTGCAAAAGGCTACAACCTTCTCTCATTCTCCAACTTCTCCTAGAAGGGAGCTACAACCCCCTTAGCTCTTGTACTAGCTTATGTACTAGTACGTAGGTGCTGACCTACAGAAGGCTACAACCTTCTCTTTCTTCTAGGGACCATGTTTCATAAATTTTCAGACTGGATCTATCAATGACAATAATCAAACATCAAATACATCTGCATCAACCAATCTCCTTTGCTTCAATCAAAACTGAATCAAATAATTACTTCTCTAAATGTTGTAACCAGAATACATTAACAGTGACTAGAAACCAATCCTGAACCCAGAACACTGCAGTAATAAACAGAAGTAGCTAAAACATATTTCATGAGACGTACGCTACTTCAATATGTAGAACCCGCATGCATATGCTTCTGTATTAAGGCCAACCAGCGTATACGCTATTTTGACTTACTTAACCAGCATGTATACATGCCTCTGATGTGCCGAACTTGCATACAGATCTATAAAAGATAATTTACCCTTTTCACTTATTCAGACATCAGTTATACCCAGATTATCAGATTTATAGATCAACTCATGCGCCAAATATAACAGATCAATATCACACAAAGATACTACTATTCAAGCCTTAAGATCTTGACCCAAAAATAGAACTTATGCTTCTTCTAGCGCTCAAGTTCCTCCTTGGTTTAGATCCAGCTATGCACCATAACCCAATTCTAGATCTTGCTCTCCATAAGATATTCAATGATTTTGTGAATACCTTTGGCTAATGATCTCCTTCCCCTTTAATAGTCTTAGGCCTTACTCAATACCATGGTCCAAAACCATAGAGAATCAATACCATGGACCCAATACCTGGGTTCAACACTTTGGATGAGATACCATGGTCCAAAACCATAGGTCCAAATACCAAGGACTAAATACCATGGACCAAAAATAAGTTTTCCCACATGTACGCACTTTTCCTTGCATGAAAGTGCGTGCATACGTATACATGCCTTTTGATTGTCGAACCCGCGTGTATACGCGACTTGGTTAAGAGGAACCTGCATATATCTCTTTTTCTTTCATTCTAAGAGCCTGAACTGTGATCTGTCATTTGAGTGAGTTTCCATCAAGGACAACACCTGTGTCATAGTGCCAAACCTGTGTCATAATGCCAACAATCTCCCCCTTTGGACTTGATGGGAACCCCAAGTCACTCAAAGTCATTCTCCCCCTTTGTCATCAAGTGCAAAGGGTTATGGTCCCTTTGAGTACATGCCGAAATCTCTGCTCTGTTGTGCTGTCCATGCTACCCCTGACTGTAGGCAAGGTCTGCAAGAAGATGTTCTACAAGAAGAAACATGACTTTATACATCATAAATGACGTTCCAATCACCAAAGACACATACATACATCCATCTCCCAACCAAGTGGGGATATACCAATATTGACTCATCCATCCAACCAAGTGGGGATACACCAAAGGTTTACACATGATAAAACAAGAACATTACATCATCCATCCCAGGCATAGTGGGGAAACCAAAATAGGCCATTACATGACCTTGATAAGAAAACAAATACATGACATAGAGACGAAATATCTACAACAAGACTATGATAGTCATCAACAACTATCATCAGCAGCATTTGTCAATCAGCATTCAGACCAGCTACCATGTTCTCCTTCTGCACCTGTTCCATCTGAAACCAAAAACACTGTGAACTTGAACCAAGATCTTCTAAGATAATGCCAACAATGCATTATTAGAAGTATATATGCTCCCCCTGAACCTGTGCCGGAAGGTCTCTATCAGACCCATATCAGACTCTTTTATTCCTGAGCCTGGCCCACTGTTTGCCTTCAAACCAACATATACGAGACTCTATCCACATAAACCGGCGTATGTACGTGGATTCTACTCATTAAAATTGCGTACAACCACTTTTCTCTGAAACATACAAGTTTTGACAACAAGATGATGCCTCAACTACTCCCTGCTTCTGTCCGAGGTATTCAAATGTCTCCCTGGGCAGTGGTTTGGTGAGTATATCGGACACATGTTCCTTGGAGGGAACATACTCCAATTTGACCTTTTGTTCAAGCACTTGTTCTTGGAGAAAATGATATTTGATAGGTATGTGCTTGGTCTTTGAATGCATGATAGGATTCTTTGAAATACTGATTGCACTTGTATTATCACATAAAATAGTGATAGGTGGAGTACAAGTGATTTGAAAATCTTGCAAAGTTTGCATTATCCAAAGGAGTTGTTTGTAGCAAGATGTGGCAGCCACATATTCCGCTTCAGCTGTAAATAAAGCAATTGAACTTTGTTTCTTGCTGAACCAGGATACTAATCTGGAACCCATAAAGAATGTACCTCCACTAGTGCTTTTTTGTCATCCACGCTTCCTGCCCAATCTGCATCTGTATATGCATGAAGTGTGAGATCTGTATCTCTAGGATACCATAAGCCATAGTTTTGTGTTCCTTGAAGATATTTGAAAATCCTTTTAACCGCCTGAAGGTGTGCTTCTTTTGGATTTGCCTAGAATCTTCCAACTATTCCCACTACATGCATGATGTCTGGTTGGGTACCTGTCAAATAGAACATACTACCAATCATGTATCTATAGGTTGGTTGATGTACTGCTACTGAATCGTCATTTGCGTTGAGGCTGCATCCTGTTACCATAGGGGTACATACTGGTTTCGAATCTTCCATGCCATATTTCTTCAAGATCTACTTGAGGTACTTGGTTTGTGATAAAAAGATATTGTCTTTATTTTGTTGGACTTGTAAACCAAGAAAATATGTCAGCTCACCAAGCAAGGACATTTGAAATTCTTTCTGTGTCACCAAAGCAAAGTTTTGACTCATGGCTTCTTCATTGCTACCAAAGATGATATCATCAACATACACAACAAGTATTAGCAATTTATCATTATCAATTTTTATATATAGATTGCTATCTGCTGATCCTTTTGAAAAACCTTGTTGATGGAGGTATTTTTCCAGATGATAATATCAAGCCCTTGGAGCCTGTTTAAGACCATAGAGTGCCTTCTTAAGTCTGCATACAAGTTTTGGATCATTTCCAAGGATGAATCCATCTCGTTGCTCAATATACACTTCTTCTTCTAAGTCTCCATTTAAAAAGGCAGATTTCACATCCATTTGAAAAACTTTGAACTTCTGAAAGTTGGAAAGAGCAAGGAACATTCTTATGGCTTCAAGTCTAGCAACCAGTGCAAAAGTTTCTTCAAAGTCTATACCTTCTTGTTGAGCATACCTTTTACAAACAAGTCTGGCCTTGTTTCTAATAACATCTCCATTTTCATTCAGCTTGTTTTTGAATATTCATTTGGTCCCTATGACATTCTTATCATTTGGTCTTGGAACCAACTCGCAAGTGTTATTCTTTTCAATCTGATCAAGTTCTTCATTCATGGTCTTGATCCAGCATTCATCTTTGCATGCTTCACCTATATTTCATGATTCAGTGGAAGAGAGTAATGCTAGATATCTTGAAGCTTCTGAAATAGTTCTTCTTGTTTGTACACCTGCCTCTTTCTACCCAAAAATTTGAATATCTAGATGATTATTCTGGACATGCCTAGATGGAGTCTTTTCTTCTACCCTTATCTATTCTTCTGGTGCCTCATATGTTTATGCTTCATCATAAGTTTGATTTGATGTTGAAGGATAGTCCTCATCATTTTCGAAATCTTTGGATTTTTTCTGCCTAGGATTGTTTCCTTCTTCATCAACCACTATATCAATACTTTCAACAATTTTTCCAAGTCTTTTATTGTAACACTTATATCCTTTGTTGTGGGGAGAGTAACCAAGGAAAATGCCTTCATCTGCTTTAGGTTCAAACTCGCCAAGGTTTTCATCAGTCCTTTTGATGTAACATTTGCTTCCAAAATTTTTGAAGTATTTTACTGTAGGAGTCTTACCATACCAAAGTTCATGAGGAGTCTAAGTGCTGTTCACCCAGACGTTTGTCTTGTTGAGAATAGTAACGGAAGCAAATGTAGCTTCAGCCTAGAAGGTTGCGAGAGTTCCAGACTCATCAAGCATAGAACGAGCCATTTGTTGAACCATTCTGTTCATCCTTTCTGCTACTCCATTTTGCTGAGGAGTCCTTGCAGTAAATAATTCCCTTCTTATTCCATGTTCTTCACAAAAATCAAAAAATTCAACCGAGGTAAATTCCCCTCCTCGATTAGACCTAAGGCATTTGATTCTTCCATCTGATTTGTTTTCAACCAAGGCTTTGAATGCTTTGAACTTTTCGAAAGCTTCGTCTTTATGCTTTAGAAGTCCTATCCAAGACATCCTGGAAAAGTCGTTAATGAACAATATGAAGTACTCTTCTCCTCGAGGTGACCTTTTCCTAGATGGACCACATACATTAGTATGGACAAGTTCAAGTGGCTTACTAGCTGATCATTCCTTCTCAGGGAAAGTAGTTCTGGTTTTCTTGCCAAACTGACATGATTTGCATATTGTATTGTCTGGAATTTTGATGTCAGGGAGATCACGAACCGCTTGATATTTGCATGCTTTCCTTATTTGAGAGAAGCTTAGATGCCCCAATCTTCTGTGCCATAGCCATTTTTCATCATTCTTTCTTAGATAGCATTGTTGTTGTCCTCCCTTGTGTATGTATATATTATTTGGAGTTATTATGCCTTTGATCACTGTTTCTCCTGTATCAAGCTCATGAACAATACATCCATTTGATCGAAATATTACCTCACTTCCTTGATCACACATTTGACTGACACTCAATAGATTATGCTTTAAGCCATCAACATACATAACATTTCCAGCTTTGACCTTTTTGTTTCAAAAGAACAGAACCTTTACCTTTTATGAGTGTAGGGGTGTTATTTCCAAATGAGACCTTCCTTTCCTTTTCTAAAGCACTATATGACTAAAGTTTCTCTTTATCACCTGTCATATGTTTCGAGCATCCACTGTCAATGTACCACTGATTTTCATGTCCTTCCGCATATAAGGCTATACCACATCTTTCTGGTTACAGTTCTTTCTTTCTCCATGTTTTGGGACTCAATGAAGCTTGCTCCTTCTGAGTTGTTTGCTGAAACCTACTCCTGCATTCAGAATCTTCATGACCGAAGTTGTTACAAATAGAACATTCTATTTCATTTTCAAGAGCAGAAAAGTTATTGTAGGTCCTTTTCATGATCCCAGTCACACTCCTTTGATTTCGTGCTTCTCTAGTCATGATGGTCTTGTAGGAAACACATTGAGCAGCTTTGTGTCCAAAGTTATGAAAAGAGAAACATTGGCCATTGAAGAAATTCCTACGATTATCAAACCTACCACCGAGGTGATTGTAGATTCCATAGGCAAATTGAGAATGATTTACCTATGGTTGGTTGTAACTTCTGTTCATCCTTGAAGTAGATTGCCCTCGATTTAGTTGGTGATCTTTGTTCATCCTTGAAGTAGATTGACCCTGATTTACTTGGTGATTTGCTTTATGCCTTTGCTATCGATTGTTAACTTGTTCACTTCTCCTTGCTGCATCTAGATAACTTTTGGAGGTGGATGGCTTCTGTGCTTGAGATGCTTCTTCAGAATATCATAGACCTGTCTTGATTAGATGAGAACGTTGCACTTTGATAATCTCATCTAAAGTTTCAGATCCTTTAGCAAATCTAAGATTAAGAACTTTTGTTTTCTCAATATCTTTTCTAAGTCCCACAATTTCACATTCCAACTTTTCATTGTGTTTTTGCATTTCAGCAAGTGGGAATGTCAGAGTATCTATGATCATACTCTTTTCTTCTAAACTGATTTTAAGTTTAGAAATTTCTTCATAGAGATCATCTTCATTTATAGCATCCAAGAAATCATCATCTTCAAAAGCCATCAAAAGTCTATAATCATTACATTGTTCATCTTCATCACTAATTGAAAATCAATCACTGTCTTCATATGTATAATAGCTCTTCTTACTTACATTCTGTTTCCTGTTCCATCTAACTAGTTCCTTACCTTTGTCAAGCTTATCTTTATGAGGACACTTGGTTGCATAGTGACTGACTCTTCCATAAGCAAAACATTTGAAAGGTAACTTACCTATGAATCTTCCAGAACCCCATTGAAGGTTCTTGACAAAGTTTGATTCTTCCTCTCCTTCTGACATATGTCCTGACTCATTGTAATCTCCTTTTCCTAAAACTTTGAATGCTGCTTCTCTCCTATCTGATGGTTCCCCTTTTCTCATTTTGAAAGCAGTTAGGATTCTGTGCAGCTGTGACATGGTAATGCTTTGTAGATTCTTCTTTTCTTCTATGGTAGAAACTTTTGATTCAAACATAGAAGACAAAGATCTTAGAACCTTTTCAACCAAAGTAACTTCTTTTATCTCTTCACCCAAGTTTTTCATACGATTAACAATCTCATCTATACGCAAGAAATAATTAGCCACACTTTGATCATTGTGCATTCTGAGATTTTCATATTGAATTCTGAGAGATTGTAGTTTTTCATGTTTTACTTGATCGTCTCCTTCATAGCTTAGAACGATCTTGTCCCATATTTCTTTTTGGTTTTGAGCTGCATAACCTTGACGAATTCTGATTGAGGTAAACTCCCTAATAGAGTATTGACAGCGTTTGCATTTGTTTCATACTGCTTCTTACCAGCTGTATCTGTAGGAGTTGCTGAGGGAAAAGTGTATCTTGTTTCCACGATATCCCAAACTTCTATACCAAGAGATTGAAGATAGGCTTTGATTCTTACCTTCCAATAGACGAAGTTGCTCCCATCAAATATTGGTGGCCTGATAGATGCCTCCTTTTCGTAGTTGCTCATGATGATAGATCCTCCTTCAAGCGATCAAGCTTCTTCTGAAGGACTTGCTCTGATACTAATTGTTGGAAATAATACTGAGAAGGGGGGTGAATCAGTATTATCAAATCAATTATTTTTCATTTCATAATCAAATTTGTATACGTTACTTCAGTTATGAGAAACTGCATATATACGCTACTGTGTCTAAGGCAACCAGCGTATATCAATAAACTTATGATTCATTAAATGTTGATCTTTAATCGGTGCATCAAAACTTCATTCACCATAAGAACAGTAAACATGTGCAGTAAAATAGAACAGATCATCACACACATGGACACAAGATATAAGGTCGAAACCCAATGTGGGTGAAAACCACCTACTGCAATTTGTCTCTATCTTCTTTTAATAAGAAACTTCTTTTTATAATATTTTTGTACTGGTGCAGTCTTATACCAGTACACAGGCTTCTACTTACAGAAGGCTACAACCTTCTCTTTCTTCCAGGGACCATGTTTCATAAATTTTCAGACTGGATCCATTAATGACAATAATCAAACATCAAATACATCTGCATCAACCAATCTCCTTTGCTTCAATCAAAACTGAATCAAACAATTACTTCTCTGAATGCTATAACCAGAATACATGAACAGTGACCAGAAACCAATTCTGAACCCATAACACTGCATTAATAAACATAAGTAGCTAAAAAATATTTCATGAGACGTACACTACTTCAATATGTATAACCTCCATGCATACGCTTCTGTATTAAGGCAAACCAGCGTGTATACGCACCTCTGCTGTGCCGAACCTGCGTACAGATCTATGAAAGATAATTTACCCTTTTCACTTATTCAGACATCAGTTATACCCAGATTATCAAATTTATAGATCAACTCATGCGCCAAATATAACAGATCAAAATCACATAAAGATAGTACTATTCAAGCCTTAAGATCTTGACCCAACAATACAACTTATGCTTCTTCTAGCGCTCATGTTCCTCCTTGGTTCAGATCCAGCTATGCACCATAACCCAATTCTAGATCTTGCTCTCCATAAGATATTCAATGCTTTTGTGAATAACTTTGCCTAATGATCTCTTTCCCCTTTTATAGTCTTAGGCCTTACTCAATACCATGGTCCAAAAACATAGAGAATCAATACCATGGACCCAATACCTGGGTTCAACACTTTGGACGAGATACCATGGTCCAAAACCATAGGTCCAAATACCAAGGACTAAATACGATGGACCAAAAATAAGTTTTCCCACATGTACATTCTTTTCCTTGCGTGAAAGTGCGTGCATACATATACACACTTTTTGATCGTCGAACTCGCGCGTATACGCGACTTGGTTAAGAGGAACCTGTGTATATCTCTTTTTCCTTCATTCTGAGAGCCTGAACTGTGGTCTGTCATTTGAGTGAGTAGCCATCAAGGACAACACCTGTGTCATAGCACCAAACCTATGTCATAATGCCAACATGACTCCTATTGGTATAGGAACCTAATAGTGGCTGCACTTGGGGATGACGTTTTCTAGTGAAATGTCAAGAACTTTCTAGATCAGTAGCCCCTGAATTGTTGTTGATGTTACATTGCAAAATTTTCCTCTATGCCTCTACATTATTGATACTTATGACAATGGATATTTCAAAGCTTAGGGCCTTCTCTTCGGTCTTCAACTTCAAAAACTCCCATCCAATCCAATCTAGACTTTTGAAAATAAACTATGCTCTAATGGAATTAGTAACTCAGTTCAAACTTGTATTTTAGCATTCGACCATTCACTGGCCCTCCTTCAACTTCTATACCGTCCATTTCTCTTAGGAAGAAAGCATTATTACCTCTGAAAACATAAATGACATATATGCCTTTCCATAAGAAATAAAATTTCCCAAATTTACCTTTGTCTTCCCTTCTAAAATCCCACTTGAGTACTTGGTCACCAAGGTAGAAATCTTCAGCCTTGGTTCTCTTATCAAAAATCTTTTTAATCCTTTCCTTCACAACTTAAGAAATGATATAGACCTCTTCCTTGGTTTGTTGAAGAGGAATTGTTTGGTTGATTCTTCTTTGGATACTATTTGGTTCAACCTATAATTCTTGAAGGAATTTCATCACTAGTGTTCCCAAGGAAGATGGAAAAAAAACTTCCATCCCATAAACTAGTTGATAGGGAGAAGTACCAATTGATTTCTTAGTGGTTAGTCTGTCTGCCCATAAGGCATTGACTAGCTTTTTATTCCATGTTTTCTTATTGTCCTCTAGTAACTTCTTGATGATGTTTACTAGGCTTTTGTTTGAGGATTCTGCCAGTCCATTTCCTTGAGGGTAATAGGTTGTGGAATGGCCCAGGGTTATATGATATTTATTGCAGAAATCTATCATTCTTTTGGATTTAAAGGTTGTTGCATTATCAGTAATGAGCTTAGTTGGACATCCAAATCTTCATAGAATATTAGTTTCAAGGAAGGTTATGATGACAATGTCTGTGGCTTGCCTTGAAGGTATGGCCTCTATCCATTTTGTGAAGTAGTCTGTGGCTGTGAGGATCCATTTGTGTTGGGCAGAGGAGGGTGGGTGAATTTCGCCAATGAAGTCTAAACCCCATTTTCGAAAAGGTATTTCAGCAGAGATTGGCTTGAGGGGTAATGGTAAAAGATTTTTCTTTCCCTAAAGAATTTGACATTTGTGGTAGGAGGTCACATATTTCTTGATATCAGAAAACAAGGTAGGCCAGTAAAAGGCAAGTCTAAGAATTTTATCTACAATGGTCTTCCAGTAAAGGTGTCCTCCACAGTCACTTGCATGAAACTCTTGCAATACCTTGTCAGATTCGTCTTTTATGAAGCGATTGACAAGAATATGTTCATGATCTCTCCAAAACAAAGCATTGTCTAATATTCAAAATTTAAAGGATTTCATCTTCAAAAATCTTCTTTTAGTCCTAGATAATTTAGGAGAAGCTTGTAAATTCAGTAAAACGTAAATAATATCAAGATACCAAGGTGACTCAAGAAAGGCCTAGCTGATTAGTGGAGTCGCCATCTCCTCTTCATTATCTATTTCTGCAATAAAGTTTATATCCAAGGCCTGACAATTTGATTCAGCCATGAGCTTGGCTAAACCTTGGCCCTTGATTAACTTAGTGGGTTTGATTTCTATATCATATTCTAAAATAGTAGTAATCCACTTTCCCCTCTTTCCATCTGGACCTTCCTGAGTTAGGATGTCTTTAACTACTGAATTAAGAATGTAGGCCACTATATGGGAATATAAGATGTACACCCTAAACTCCTTGATGCCTTTGACCAAAGAAAAGGCTTGTTTTTCCATTATGTTATATTTCAAGGGGGCATCTCTCAGGGCTTTGCTAAAGAAAGCAATAGGTTGTTCATAGCCCTGGTCATTTTTCTGTAGTGGTACTGCAACAATTGTGTGCTCAGAAGCAAAGGAAAATAAGATGAAATCTCTGTCAAATTTAGGACTGATTAAGACTGGTGTTTTAGTTAAGGATAGTTTAATGTCTTCAAAGGATTTCTTACCTCAACAGTCCATTTTATGGTCGAATATTTTTTCAGCATATTGTTGAATGGTCTAATTAATTCTACTAGATTAGATATAAATTTTCTAAGAAAATTATTTTTTCCTAAAAAGCTTTCAATTCTCTAATGTTCCTCAGATGTTGTATCTGCAAGATGGCTTCTATTCTAGCAGTGTCTATTTGTATTCCATCTTTTGAAATTATATAACCTAACAAATTCCCTTCTTCTAACCCAAACAACGACTTCTTAGGGTTCAAGGAGATTCCATATTTCCCAAAAAAAATAAAAATTTGCCTTAGATGATCCAAATGTTGATTATCAAATTTTGAAAATACAGTAATGTCATCTAGATATATCAAAAGAAAATAATGAATTTCTTTGGCAAAGGCTATATCCATAGCCCTTTGGAAAGTGGCTCCTGCATTCATTAGCCCGAAAGGCATTTTTACATACATAAATGTTTCCCAAGGAGTAGTAAAGGCAGTCTTGGCTTTGTCATCAAGATGAACTAAGATCTGATTATAACTAGAAAACCCATCCAGCAATGAGATTCTGGTTGATCCAACTACTTTGTAAAATGTGGTCCATTTTGGGGAGAGGGTAGTTGTCCTTTAGTGACACTTTGTTGAGGTTTCTGAGATCCACACAAAGTCTGATCTAACCTGTTTTCTTCCTAGTAGGCACCAAGTTTGAGACCCACTCAGGAAATATGATTGGTGTAATTATTTTGGCATCATACTTCCTCTAAATTTTTTTGTCAATTGCAGGTAGTAAGACAGGATTAATATTTCTAAGTTTTTTTTTGAAAGGTTTTTGATTTTATTTTATAGGAATTTTGTGTTGTATGATGCTGGTGTCATAGTATTTAAGGTCCTCATAACTTCAAGTGAAGACATCTTGAAACACTTTCAATAACTCAATGTATTTCACTTTTTTAGTTGGAGGTAATGATTTCAAAAGTTTGATCAATTTTGGATTTTCATCACTGCCTATATTACACTCCTCTATATCAGATTTTAAAGGTTCCATTTTAGGTTTCCTAGGCACGTCATTTGAATCAAACAAATCTTCCAAAGGGGTTAATCCCTTAGGTAAGAAATTATCCTTGAGATTAATTACTTCGGTGTCTTCACTGATTATTTCATCAATCTCAACTTGCTCTTTGTTCTCTACATCTAACTTAGTAAATTTAGTAGGATGAAATCTATCTATTTCTTCACCTTCCATCTCATTTATTTATATCTCATCTTTAGTGTTAGGATCTATTGATGTATCAGTATCTATATTGTTATTTACAAACTCTTCTTCAGAGATTAAAAAGTTTTTTATTTGTTTGTCATCAAAAAATATTTGCCAGTTATTCAAATTATCTGGAATTACAGGACTGTGCCTAAATTCAATAGTGTACTAATGGTTAGGTTGGAATGGTAACTTGTAGATGCTGGCAAACATTGCTAAACTATGAACTTGCATATTATGTTTTATAGGAATTACTGCAAGCTTGGTTTCTAAGAAAGTGTTGAGTATTTCTACAATATTTCCTCTATAACAACTTAATCTAGGGTCCTTTGTCATATATATAGCATCAATATGTTTTATAACTAGTTTAGAGTCTCCCATGATGGAAACTCTTTTAGCTCCTACATTCCTAACTAATTTAAGACCTAAAATTAAAGCTTCATACTTGGCCATATTGTTAGTACATTTAAAATTCAGTCTGTATGCATGGCCTTCTGAGTGATTATTCTCCAAATTATATATCCACAGTCCTGCTCCTGCTTCAAACTTATTTACAGACCCATCAAACTCAAGATGCCATAATATCTCATTCTCATAATTTTCACTATTTGGTGTGTTAGCACCTAAATCTGCCTTAGGCTGAAGGAAGGCAAAACTTAGGGTAACCACAAACCACGCTCAGTCTAGTAGCTAGCCCTACCAGAGCAGGAGAGGGTTCTCTCCAAGTCACGCTCAGGGAATATATAATCGAAAATGGTCTGAGATGACTTACAATGAAATATTTACCTTAAGCTAGTAAGCGAATAGGGATTCGGGAAACAATTTTCATGAATGACCGAGCTTCTAGGATGTTATGGGACCGACGCTTCACAGAGAACAAAGAATTTAATACAAAGGCACAGATTATTCCATGAGGAAAGGTAGGCGGAAAATGTAACAATTTAGTTTGAGGTACCACGGCATGAATAGATTACTAAAGAAAGTGAAAAGGGCATAGTGACATGAATCCTTTTCAACGGAAGAATAACACTAAAACATGAATTTTCCCACAGGCAGAGCAATAAAATTGAATTCTACCTAATCTCACTCAGAAACTTTCACTGGAAATGAACAGGAATTGAATTATGAAACATAACGAAATACATAAGAAAACATAAGAAACACATTTGCTACACTCACAACCACAAGAATCTCATGAAACAGAGCCGCTGCCTTTCATTAATTCTCTGTCAAAAATACACAGTGAAGAAACAAAGTTTCTTTCCCACAGTCTCCTAGAAGTTACAAGCCAACCAACCCTTCGCAAATAAATTGCATACAATATATAGAATGTGTGAGGAAGAGATATAACGCCCAAGGGTTGGGGAGTTACTTGAATCATTGCGAAATGGAGATGGAGAGCCAACCATCAGCTACAGGTGCAACACTACAAACATGACATTTGGCTTTGGGTGACCGTTTGCCTTCCTTCGCCACTTGGATAGAAGCCAATCTGGAGAAGAAACTCTTTAAATGCCACCTTTGGTGCCAAAAAACCGAAGTGTAGATGAGCGGGCCCACTTGGAGAAGTCGCGAACCAAAATTTCGTGAAACGGAAGCAAATTGGGCAATTTTTCCTTTGTGTGCCGCGCCATTTTCTCTGTGCGTCGTGCTACTCTGGCGCCTCTTTTGGGGCACTTTCAGGTCTCCAAAATGTGCAGAAGTGGTGCTCATTTGCCCCTCCAAATCTTCATTCTCCCAAGACTTCTTTCTGTGTGTCAAAAAAGTGGCAGAGAGGTCATTTTTGGGTGTTTTTTGACCTTTTGGAGACCCAGATCTTGCCCAAATTTCTTGCCCGGACACCAGTAGTTGTGATTTTCCATGCTGAATCCAAAAATGTAAGCCATTCCTCATTTGGAGCTTTAGAATAGAAAATCCATGTTTTTTGCTCAAAAAATTACCATGTGACCAAAATTTCCACGAATTCCTTGAAATTTGGGCTGGAGGTCCTTTATGAAGTTTTATGCTATGCCAAGGAAGCCTCAGCCAAGATTCAAAGCCGATCTTCTTCTTTTGCCTCTTTTGCCTCTTTTGTTGCTTTGCTCAATTTCGCCTTTAAGCTCCTGATTCTTGCCTTGGAGCTCATGTTTTAGGCCATGTAATGGTGAGTCATGCACCTGAGCATGGCTTTTTCCCTGTTAGCCTTATCCAATCGCTGCTTCAAGTGAATGTTCACTTTCTCTAAAACGTATTCCTAGTCCTCATCTCTTTGCTCCATAGGTCTACCTTGTGCTGCCATGATGTGTTGCCAATTTTCCTTGATCAGCTGCAACTCTATCTCAGCTAGCCGATCCTCAAGTTGTTTGTTCCTCTGCTCTAGATATTTCATGTTCCACTTAGCCCTCTCCAAGTCAAGGGATAAGTGCTCAATCACTGATTGCTACTCCTGGATGATCTCTCCAAGCTCTGCATTTGTAGGTTCTGTATCTGTCTCATCATCCTGAAGGAGGATGAATTTAGTCTCTCGTTCACCTGATGGCTCACCTGAAGGCCCCTCATCATCCATTGGCTCCTTACCTCTGTCCTTTTCCTATGATGCTGAAGTTGGAAGCGAGGCCCCTTCCACCCCAGGAGGAGATAACACTCGCTTTGCTGCTGCAAACAAGGGTCTCCTGCCTTTCTGATAGGTGATGTACACTGGCATGGTAGCAGTCTCGTGGTGCTCATACTGATGTGAAGGACCACCTACCTCATGCTTTGCCCCTGATACTACTTGTGGAGTGCTGAAGAAGTCACGGGAGATGAAGTCATCCCAAGCAATACCTTGCAATCCCAACTGATGGTCCACCAAAATCCGGATAAGAGCAAAGTGGTAAACAATGTTGAGTTGCTGTCGAGGGGTCTTGTGCTACATGAAATTCTTCATCCTCTCTATGTTCCTGCAGATGAAAAATGGGAGGTTCATCATCCGCACCCTGGTAAAGTGCATGAGCAACCTGATGTGATAGGCATAAAGGCGAGAAAACCTCCCCTCACAACTGAAATACTTCATGATCAATTTCATGAGCGGGGCATACTCATCTCTCAAAAATCTGAATGGAAAAACTCTCGTGAGGTGGCTCAAACAACTGTCTTTGATATAAGGCTCATAATGATGCCTCTCTACCTTATTTTTCTTATGCCACTGCTCTCCAATGTTTGGTATGCCTGTTGCCACTGATATGGTTTCGGGTGTCAATGTGAAAGTTACCCCAGCCAAGATAGATTGTCCTCCATGTAGGTGAACTGCAAAAAGATGAGCCAACTCTTGATGAACTCTAACATTTTCCACCCTCTGACAAAATTGAAAACATGATAAGTGTTGGAAACAAGACATAGCAAGAGGGCATGTCTGGAACTCGGTGAGGGTGTTTGGCTCATCTCTAAGATGTCTGCCACTTCGGTGATGTCTCCTGGGGGCCTGTTCTCCTGAAGTTGTATCACTGTGGGTCTCCTCCTCATATTCTGATGAAACTTCGGATGCCATTACTACTGTTTGTACCCTGAGTTTTATGCTGCCCTTTGATTCCAATGAAGCTGGTAGTTTCTCTGACAATATTTCAAATTTGATGAGCATCCACAAAATTTTTGTGCGAATTCGGTGATTTCTGGGCTTTATGTCCCTGTGCGCCGTGCGCAATGCCCAGTGCGCCGCGCGCTCTCAGTGCGTCGTGCCAGTGGCGGATTTACATAGTGGACGGGCTCTGTGTGCGCCATGCCCAATGAGTGTCCTTTGTGTGTGCACCGCGCGTTCTAAGATCACCCTAAATTGCTCCTAATCGTTTGACTCTTCAACTCTTCGACAATGCACCTTTCTTCCACCGCCTTGCTTGCATAATGAGCTGGTCTTATGGTGATTTTTGAGTTGACCGAATAGTGGAGGGATAGGGAGAGGGTTTGGTAGTACTTTAGGGCAGGGGTTTTAGGAAAAATGATCAAGGGGAGATGGGAAAAATGATAGGTGAGGGGAAAAGGTGAGTGGAGTGAAACCTTGGCACTAACAACACATTTTAACAACCCTAGCCATCATTTTCTTGGTGATTTCTTATGGTTGACCTTATGCATTTTGGTGACATTCAAACATCTCTATAAACACCATATCATTGATAAAATTTGACGAACAGGTGATGTCGTAAGGCCTACCTCTCGATTTGATAGCATGCACCAAAAATTGGAGTGGTTTGGCAATGTTTTTCGGCCCTTGGTCTATGTGCGCCGCGTGCAAAACCTAGTGCGCCGTGTCCTGGGTATGCACCACACCTATGGAAAATTTCAACTGCGGGCTGGCTCTGTGTGCGCCGTGCCCGGTGAGTGCGCCGCGCTCCTGGGTATGTGCGCCGCACCTTCTAAAACCAGCTCCCACTCACTCAAACTCTCACGATTTCTCACTCACACCTTTGCAATGTCTCTCCAAGGCTTGTAATAGCACAATGCCCGTGATTTCGATAAAAACATGTATATATAGCCTTGGAAGAGATGGATTTAACTTTTTCTTCCTTGAAAACCCATTTTTCTAATGTTGTGTTTGCACTTTTTCACTGACTCTAAAACACACTGATTTTCACTTTCCCTTTGAAGTTTTGGCTCAAATGATGAAATTTTTGACGCATCTTTGCAGGGACTATATGACAGGGCATTTGGCCACGGAAACCATGACTACATCTGAAAAAGTCAACTGGCGATTTTTTGGAAAATTTGGTCATAAATGACACTGTTTGACTTTTCTTCAAAACAGATTTTTGAAGAAGAGTCGAAGTCTATCCACATGACGATGAAGCTCTCTGAACCATAGCTGTGTAAGGGACTCCCTCTGGCTTGCATGGCTTTACTAGACATGTTTCAAAGACCAAATTGATGAATTCCTAGACCCAAACATAGAAAATGACTTTTGTCCTGTAAAGGACCAGACCTTGACTGTCATGGACTTTGGTGATTATTGACAAAAGACCTGAGCCAACAGGAGCCAGACACGAGGGGAAATGATTAGCATGACTTTCTCCATCAGATCATGGCATGCCCCTAGTGAAATGCAGTTGAGTGAATGGAGCGGGACATCTAAAATTGAAATGCACAAAGAGTTTTAATCTCTGACGGAGGGATGACCAGACCGACTCTAACATTGGCTCCAATGGGGGATGGTAGCTCCTTGGAGGTGCCAAGAACAGTAGATCTCTAGAGGAGCTAGACAATGCCTTTTGTCCATTCGGCTATGGAGTCATCATTTCGATAAACAACACAGGACTCTGACTTATTTATGAAACTGAAATGACCAGGAAATTGACTCAAACTTGACATTGAAATAACCCGAAAACTAACTTTACAGACTGAAACCAAACTGAAATAAGAATGGTATTTACAATGACAGTGGAAGCAGCATTAATAGATCAGCAGTGATACCGCTTGAGCGGCCGACCAT
This sequence comes from Pinus tabuliformis, assembly GCA_031772625.1. NCBI lineage: Eukaryota > Viridiplantae > Streptophyta > Pinopsida > Pinales > Pinaceae > Pinus > Pinus tabuliformis. Next base: position 593,502,570 of record CM062819.1, read on the forward strand.
TGATCCGCCCTCCCAGACAATCTTCCTCGTTCATTTCCTTAAGAAGAAAGGCATTCTGACCCCTATATGCTGCAATCTTGAAAGGGCCTTTCCAAAGATTTTCGAACTTTCCGTGCTTGCCTTTCTCTTCATTCCTTGCATCCCGCTTCAGCACCACATCATCCAACTGAAATTTATCTGCTTTTTCTTTTCTGTCATAGATTTTCTTTATCTTCTCCTGTAACTTAGATGTGTTCTTGAAAACCTCTTCTCTTGTTTGCTGCAAGTGGACCATTTGATTCAACCTTCTCTGCATGGGATCTTCTTCACTGCCAGCCTCCTGAAGAAGTCTAACCATCAGGGCAGCAAAAGAGGTGGGAAATACTGTGTCAACTTCATAAACAAGCTCAAATGGTGACATACCAATGGACTTTTACTGACTGATCCGATCTGCCCAAAGCGCATGGACCAACCTCTTATTCCAACTCTTTTTATTTATTTCCAGTAGCTTCTTCATGATGTTGACCAATGATTTGTTTGAAGATTCTTCCAATCCATTGCCTTGCGGATGATAGGCAGTTGAATGACCCAAAATGATGTGATACTTATGTCGAAATTCTACCATCCTCTTTCATTTGAAATCTGCTACATTATCGGTGATTAATTTGTTTGGACAACCAAAGCGAGACAAGATGTTATTTTCGAGAAATGAAATGATTACCGTGTCTGTATGTTGTCTGGTGGGAGCTGCCTCAATCCATTTTGTGAAATAGTCTGTCACTGTAAGGATCCATCTATGTTGTCCGGAAGAGGCAGGATGAATTTCCTCAATGAAATCCAACCCCCACTGCTAGAAAGGAGCGCTCACCTCAATAGGCTTAAGTGGCAAAGGATGTAATTTCTGATTTCCTTCAAAAATCTGACATTTATGACAGCGCTTGACCATCTTATACACATCAACAAACAAAGTAGGCCAGTAGCACCCTGCTCTCAAAATTTTGTTCGCTGTTGACTTCCAAAAAAGGTGACCACCACACTCTCCTCCATGGAAATCCTCCATGACTTTCTTTGCCTCCTCTTCCACAAAACAATTTAACAAAATGCCACCGAGATCCTTCCAATACAGTGCAGAATTCAAAATACAAAACTTGGTAGCCTTCAATTTAAGTGTCCTCGCTTTGTTTCTAGTCATGTCGGGCGGTGGTGACAGATTTTTCAGCACATATATTATATCTGAATACCATGGGGAAAAAGTAAACATTTCGGATACCTGAACGGATGATATTTCCTCATTGTCATCGGACATGGTAGTGATCATATTTATGTCCAAGGCATGCAAGTTTGATTCGGCCATTAGCTTCTCCAACCCCTGTCCTTTGACCAGCTTTGTGGGCTTTATTTCCACATCATATTCCAGCAAAGCAGTGATCCATTTGCCTCTTCTCCCTTCTGGATCGGTCTGCACTAAAACATATTTTACAACAGTATTAGGAACATAGGCCAGAATGTGAGAATGTAGGATATATACCCAGAAATCCTTCAATGCCTTCACCAATGCTAGGGCTTGCTTCTCAATGATGTTGTACTTTAAAGCTGCATCCCTTATAGACCTGCTGAAGAATGCAATGGGTCTTTCATGGTCATCTCTCTTCTGTAATAATACTGCTGCCATAATGTTCTCAGAAGCAAATGAAAACAATATGAAATCCTGAGTGTAGTCCAGGCTGACTAGAACTGGAGCTGAAGAAAGGGCCAATTTGACCAAGTTGAAAGATTTCATAGCCTCCTCTGTCCATTTCACCTGGCTATCCTTCTTAAGCATGTTGGTCATTTCTCTTAAGTTTTCTGCAAGATTAGGTACAACGCGATGCAGAAAATTAATCTTACCATTGAATGATTGTATCTCTTTTTTGTTCCTAGGTAGATCGATTTGTTGAATTTCTTGCACACGTGCTGGGTCTATATGAATGCCATCCTTTGAAATGATGTTCCCAAGTAATTTGCCTTCATGGCAAACAAGCTCTTCTTAGGATTCAACGATAGACCATATTTCCTGCACTTTTGAAAGACAATTTTTAGGTGATGCATGTGCTCTTCATCAGATTTGGAAAGCACCATCAAATCATCCAGGTACACCACCAAAAACACAACCTTCTCATTTGCAAAAGCCAAGTCCATTGCCCGCTGAAATGTGGCACCTGCATTCTTTAAGCCGAAGGGAATTTTGGCGTAGTGAAAGGTTCCCCATGGAGTGGTGAATGCTGTCTTGTCTCTATCATCTTCATGGACAGAAATTTGGTTATATCCGGAATAACCATCAAGCAGCGACATACGAGATGCCCCCACTACTCGCTGAAGTATATGGTCCATCTTGGGCAGTGGATAGTTGTCCTTCAATGAGACTTTATTTAGATTTCTAAAATCAATGCATAGGCGGATCTCACCGGTGTTCTTGCGTACAGGAACTAAGTTAGATATCCAATCTAAAAATATGATGGGCACAATGATACCTGACTTGTACAACCTGTTTACCTCCTTTTCGATAGATGGCAGCAACTTTGGATTTATCCTTCTCAGCTTCTGTCTAAATGGTTTTTGGTTGGGCTTGATGGGTATTGTGTGTTGAATAATATTGGTATCATAGGTCTTTAAATCAGAATAGTCCCAAGCAAACACATCTACAAATGAAGCCATAAAGCTGATGTATTTGTCCTTGATCTTTGGCGGTAATGCTTTAGACAATTTTACCAACTTTGGATGGGCAGTTGTACCAATGTTGACCTCTTCTACACCCTTCTCTGTTGGCTGCAATGTTGGCTTGCGGGCTACATCATCCTGATCAAAAAGCTCCTCTAGATGTATCAAGCCTTTAGGAATGATGTTATTCCTCAGCGGCAATACGTCCATTTCATTGATCTGCACTTCATCTATACCATTCCTTTTTCCATCGTCATTTTCTACATCAATGGAGGTTTCTTTGAACTTGCCTTTGTTTAGCAGAAAATCCTTAATCTCCTCATCATCTTGAAACACTTGCCAATATCGTTGATTGTCTGGAATGGTTGGACGATGCTTGACATGGATTTCAAATTTATTGCTGGAGTTCATGGGGATCTTCAAACTGCTTGCTGCCTTGGCAAGAGCATCAACAATACTATTTTGTATACGAGGCACACATGTCAAGGTGTATTCTGAAAATAACTTCAAGATGTCTAAAACTGCATTACGATAGGCCCACATCCTAGGATGTTTTGCTTGATACTCACCTCTGACCTACTTTATTACCAATTCGGATTCGCCATATATCGAAATCCTTTTTGCATTCAGCTTTCTAAGAATCTTCAAGCCAGCAATCAGAGATTCATACTCAGCTTCATTGTTTGAACACTCAAAGGCCAGCTTGTAAGAGAAAACCCTCACGCTGCTAGGCACTTTGTTTGGGGCAGAGAAAGGACTGCATACCCAAATTCCAATTCCAGCGCCATCGTTTCCTACTGCTCCATCGAAATCCATGGTCCACAAGCCTTCTTCCTCCTCTTGTAAGTGCTCGAAATCTATTTACCGTGCCTTGTCTGCTTGCTGTCCATTACTTTCAGCTGATTGCTCAACATTTTGCTACTTTTCTTGTCCTTCTTTCTTCAAAATTTCTCTGAAATTTTTTGTTATTTCCGGAATTTCATCTGCTTCTACTATCTGACTATCTATATCATTTAAACTATCTGAAAACAAAACAAAATACTCTAAATTTGTATGTACATAGTTAATAGGATGATTTATAGGTTTCTCCTTGCTGGTGATCATATATTTCATTTTTTGTTCCTGATATAACTTCCTCATTTGTCCAAACACCGGGATCGTTGCATAGGAGAAATCCAGCTGTAGTGTCCCTTTCAATTTCGCTACCCAAGACTTGGAAAGAAGCATGCCAAACCTTGGAGGAATATCTGCTACCACCACATCCATCAAAACATTTTTCATAGGAAGCTGATCCAAACTCACAACTAAGTCTTTGATGAGTCCTATACATCTTACTCTGCTGGAATCGAATGAATAGAGATCATGATATTGCCGAGTGATGTCCAGACCAAGCTTATCCATGATAACCTTGGGCATGAGATTGTGGGAAGCTCCGGAATCGAACATGGCATTGTGTAACACAAAATCATGCAATCATAAACTGATATAGAAGGGTGGCACATCGCTATCGGGAGACTCACCATTTGATGTTGGTCCAAAAATCATTTCAGGCTAATCATCTTCTACATTTACCATGTCGGACATTGGGTACAAATTCAACATTTTAGAAATCTATCCTCTATAACTATTGTTCTTCATTATTTCAGTCAAGGGGATGGATACCTTTAACTTAGAAATCTCATTCTCTAAGCTAAAAGCGGGAGTCTTTTCTACCTCTTTGACTGGGATCTCTTTTTTTTCCTTTTCTCTTGATGTAGCTTGCTGATGTGATTGTTCTGCTGATTTTGACTTGTTGCTCTCCGGACCAACCGCCTCCTTTCCTTTTCTTTGTGTAGCTGATGAATCATTTTTTGTTGTTTCAACCTCCTTCTTTTTCTGAATTCGTTTGGCCGGCACATCTCTATTTCTAAGTGAATATCGCTGCTATTGTGTGGACAAAGCACTCATATATCCCCTTTGATATTCTTCCAGTTCTTCTTCCAAAACAGTGTCGCTAGCTAGAATAAAATCTGTGTCTTGGTGTGCAGTTGAATTCACTGCACATTCTTCTTCTTCGGTAATGTAAGTAGGCAGCTCATCTGGAGTAAAGAGGTGGTTTTCTTTGCCTATTACATTCCCATCCTCATTTGACTCCGGTCCATGCACAAAATTTTGCTGCAAAGGTGTTTGTACCGGCTGTTGTGCTGTCTGATCTTGAGTTCGCTGATCTCTCTGTCTTATTCTATATTGTGGCTGCTGCTGGCCACGGAAGTTAGGATTCCTAACTTGTGGCTCAGGCTTGTCAAGTTTTACCCTTTCAAGCATCTTCTCTACCTTTTTGAGTAGTTGGTCCATGGAAGAAGACTCTTCTTTTACAGTGATTTTCTTTTTTGCTTTCGCTCTAGCTCTTTTGGACGGCAGATTTGCTTCAATGCTGACCGTGATTTTCTGCATATCTTCCATTGTGGCCAGTTCTCTCTCTCTTAATTGGTATGCCATATCAGCATCAAAACCATCTGGAAAATTCATCATTGCTAGTCCCACAGGTGGCTTTAGATTATCTGGAATTTCGTTATAGACTGCATTAAATCTAACACAATAATCTTGGACCAACTCACCAACATTCCGTTTGATTTGTTCATATTCGGCCAGAATTTGCAGGGGATTCTTTTTCACTTCCCACCGATTCAAAAATTGTCTTTGTAGTTCAGCCAAGGTAGTGATACTTGCTGCCGGCAAGCCTCTGAACCATTTCCTCACATCACCTGCAAATGTCTGTACAAAGAGCCTCATTGCCACGTTCTCCGCATTGATCTCATGAAGTTCATAGAAGTCTGCAATTTTGTCTACATGTTGCTGAGCAGTAATGCTGTTAGGAGTGCCATCAAAAAATGGGATTTTACTTTGATAATCCATTGGCATGTCATGTAGAACTTGGGGCAGAACAAGGGGAGCAAAATGGGCAGCCATCATTCTCGGTGGATTAGGCCTTGGAGGTGTTGGAGGAGTGTGCACAGTTTGCAAGGGGATTGCAATTGGAGTTTGGGGCTATGTTGCAATGTAATCATCAATTAACCTACTAGCTCTTTCGGTTTCCAAGTCTACAAGAAATTGTGGATTGGGGACAGTGTAGTCAACAACCCTTTCAGATTTAGACTCAAACAATGATATCTCAAACCGTTCGTTAAATTCAAGCTCTTCAAGATACTCAAAAATGTTGGGACATGAATGGGATTTAAACACAGGAGTTATGGTGTTTTCTTGACGAAGGAGTCTTGGGATCAAATTGGGGTTTTTGTAGATATGAGGAGGATTTGGGTCTAGATTGGCTCTGGTATATCGTCTCGAAGCCAGCGTGCTATTGAGAAAAATCACAGGACACAACCAACTTACTCAGCCTTTCCAATCCTAAGCTCATCATCCAGAAGCTTAGAATTATTATGAAACAAGGGGATTTGATTTCAGTTTGTCCCCAGCGGAGTCGCCACTATGTTAGCACCTAAATCTACCTTAGGCTGAAGGAAGCCAAAACTTAGGGTAACCATAAACCACGCTCAGTCTGGTAGCTAGACCTACCAGACCAGGAGAGGGCTCTCTCCGAGTCACGCTCAGTGAATATATAATCGAAAATGGTCTGAGATGACTTACAATAAAAAATTTACCTTAGTCTAGTAAGCGAATAGGGATTCGGGAAACAATTTTCATGAATGACCGAGCTTCTGGGATGTTATGGGACTGGCGCTTCGCAAAGAACAGAGAATTTAATACAAAGGCACAGATTATTCCGTAAGGCAAGGTAGGCAGAAAATGTAACAATTTAGTTTGAGGTACCATGGCATGAATAGATTTATGAAAAAAGTGAAAAGGGCATAGTGACATGAATCCTTTTCAACAGAAGAATAGCACTGAAACATGAAGTTTTCCCACAGGCAGAGCAATCAAATAGAATTCTACCTAATCTCACTCATAAAATTTCATTGGAAATGAAGATGAATTGAATTATGAAACATAATGAAATACATATGAAAACATAAGAAACACATTTTATACACTCACAACCACAAGAATCTCATGAAACAGAGCCGCTACCTTTCATTAATTCTTTGTCAAAAATACACAGTGAAGAAACAAAGTTTCTTTCCCACAGTCTCCCAGAAGTTACAAGCCAACCAACCCTTCGCAAATAACTTGCATACAATATATAGAATGTGTGAGGAAGAGATAGAACACCCAAGGGTTGGGGACTTACTCGAATCATTGCGAAATGGAGATGGAGAGCCAACCATCAGCTACAGGTGCAGCGCTACAAACATGACATTTGGCTTTGGGTGACTGTTTGCCTTCCTTCGCCACTTGGATAGAAACCAATCTGGAGAAAGAACTCTTTAAATGCTGCCTTTGGTGCCAAAAAACTGAAGTGTAGATGAGCGGGCCCACTTGGAGAAGTCGCGAACCAAAATTTCGCGAAACGGAAGCAAATTGGGCAATTTTTCCTCTGTGCACCGCACCATTTTCTCTGTGTGTCGCGCTACTTTGGGGTCTGTTTTGGGGCACTTGTAGGTGTCCAAAATGTGCCGAAGTGGGCTTGCTGGAAAGCCTGTCCTGTGTACTTTCTAACCCAACTATAATTTTCAAATTTGGTGCTCATTTGCCCCTCGAAATCTTCATTCTCCCAAAACTGCTTTCTGTGTGTCAAAAAAGTGGCATACAGGCCATTTTTGGGTGTTTTTTGACCTTTTGGAGACCCATATCTTGCCCAAATTTCTTTCCCGGATAGAAGTAGTTGTGATTTTCCATGCTGAATCCAAAAATGTAAGCTATTCTTCATTTGGAGCTCTAGAATTTTAGCGATAAAATCCCTGTTTTTTGCTCAAAAAATTACCATGTGACCAAAATTTCCCCAAATTCCTTGAAAGTTGGGCTAGAGGTCCTCTATGAAGTGCTATGCTATGCCAAGAAAGCCTCAGCCAAGATTTGAAGCCGATCTTGTTCTTTTGCCTCCTTTGCCTCTTTTGTTGCTTTGCTCAATTTCGCCTTTAAGCTCCTGATTCTTGCCTTGGAGCTCATGTTTCGGGCCATGTAATGGTGAGTAATGCGCCTCAGCATGGCTTTTTCCCTATTAGCCTTATCCAATCGCTGCTCCAAGTGAACGTTCACTTTCTCTAAAACGTACTCCCGGTCCTCATCTCTTTGCTCCATAGGTCTACCTTGTGCTGCCATGATGTGTTGCCGGTTTTCCTTGATTAGTTGCAACTCTATCTCAGCTAGCCGATCCTCAAGTTGTTTGTTCCTCTACTCCAGATATTTCATGTTCCACTTAGCCCTCTCCAAGACAAGGGATAAGTCCTCAATCACTGATTGCTGCTCCTGGATGATCTCTCCAAGCTCAGCATTTGTAGGTTCTGTATCTGTCTCATCATCCTGAAGGAGGACGAATTCAGTCTCTCGTTCACCTGATGGCTCACCTGAAGGCCCCTCATCATCCATTGGCTCCTTACCTCTGTCCTATTCCTGTGATGCTGATGTCAGAAGCGAGGCCGCTTCCAACCCGGGTGGAGATAACACTCGCTTTGTTGCTGCAAATAACGGTCTCCTGCCTTTCTGATAGGTGATGTACACTGGCATGGTAGCAGTCTCGTGGCGCTCATACTGATGTGAAGGACCACATACCTCATGCTCTGCCCCTGATACTACTTGTGGTGTGCTGAAGAAGTTATGAAAGATGAAGTCATCCCAAGCAATACCCTGCAATCCCAACTGATGGTCCACCAAAATCCGGATAAGAGAAAAGTGATAAACATTGTTGAGCTACTGTCGAGGGGTCTTGTGCTGCGTGAAATTCTTCGTCCTCTCTATGTTCCCACAGATGAAAAATGGGAGGTTCATCATCCGCACCCTGGTAAAGTGCATGAGCAACCTGATGTGATAGGCATCAAGGCGAGAAAACCTCCCCTCACAACTGAAATACTTCATGATCAATTTCATGAGTGGGGCATACTCATCTCTCAAAAATCTGAATGGAAAAACTTTCATGAGGTGGCTCAAATAGCTGTCTTTGATGTAAGGCTCATAATGATGCCTCTCTACCTTCTTTTTCTTATGCCACTGCTCTCCAATGTTTGGTATGCATGTTGCCACTGATATGGTTTCGGGTGTCAATGTGAAAGTGACCCCAGCCAAGATAGACTATCCTCCATGTAGGTGAAGTGCAAAAAGACGAGCCAACTCATGATGAACTCTGACATTTGCCACCCTCTGACAAAATTCAAAACATGATAAGTGTTGGAAACAAGACAGAGCAAGAGGGCAATCCTGCAACTCGGTGAGGGTGTTTGGCTCATCTCTAAGATGTCTGCCACTCCGGTGATGTCTTCTGGGGGCCTGTTCTCCTGAAGCTGTATCATTGTGGGTCTCCTCCTCATATTCTGATGAAACTTCGGATGCCATTACTGCTATTTGTACCCTAAGTTTTATGCTACCCTTTGATTCCAATGAAGCTAGTAGTTTCTCTGACAATCTTTCAAATTTGATGAGAATCCACAAAATTTTTGGGCGAATTTGGTGATTTCTGGGCTTTATGTCCCTGTGCACCGTGCGCAATGCCCAGTGCGCCGCGCGGTCTGAGTGCGCCGTGCCAGTGGTGGATTTACACAGTGGACGGGCTCTGTGTGCGCCACACCCAATGAGTGCGCCGCGCTCCTTTGTGTGTGTGCCGCGCACTCTGAGATCACCCTAAATTCCTCCTAATCGTTTGACTCTTCAACTCTTCGACCATGCACCTTTCTTCCACCGCCTTGCTTGCACAATGAGCTGGTCTTATGGTGATTTTTGAGTTGACCGAATAGTGGAGTGATAGGGAGAGGGTTTTGGTAGTACTTTAGGGCAGGGGTTTTAGGAAAAATGATCAAGGAGAGATGGGAAGAATGATAGGTGAGGGGAAAAGGTGAGTGGAGTGAAACCTTGGCACTAACAACACATTTTAACAACCCTAGCCATCATTTTATTGGTTATTTCTTATGGTTGACCTTATGCATTTTGGTGACATTCAAACATCCCTATAAACACCATATCATTGATAAAATTTGACGAACAGGTGATGTCGTAAGGCCTACCTCTCGATTTGATAGCATGCACCAAAATTTGGAGTGGTTTGGCAATGTTTTTCGACCCCTGGTCTGTGTGCGCCGCGCAGAAAACCCAATGCGCCGCATGTTGGGTATGTGACGTGCCTGTGGAAACTTTCAACTGCGGGCTGGCTCTGTGTGTGTCGCGCCCGGTGAGTGCGCCATGCCTTCTAAAACTAGCTCCCACTCACTCAAACGCTCACGATTTCGCACTCCACCTTTGCAATGTCTCTCCAAGGCCTGTAATAGCACAATGCCCTTGATTTGGATAAAAACATGTATATATAGCCTTGGAAGAGATGGGTTTAATTTTTTCTTCCTTGAAAACCCATTTTTCTAATGTTGTGTTTGCACTTTTTCACTGACTCTAAAACACACTGATTTTCACTTTCCCTTTGAAGTTTTGGCTCAAATGATGAAATTTTCAGTGCATCTTTACAGGGACTGTATGACAGGGCATTTGGCCACGAAAACCATGACTGCATCTGAAAAAGTCATCTGGCGATTTTTTGGAAAATTTGGTCATAAATGACACTTTGACTTTTCTTCAAAATAGATTTTTGAAGAAGAGTCGAAGTCTATCCACATGACGATGAAGCTCTTTGAACCATAGCTGTGTAAGGGCCTCCCTCTGGCTTGCATGGCTTTACTGGACATGTTTCAAAGACCAAATTGATGAATTCCTAGACCCAAACATAGAAAATGACTTTTGTCCTGTAAAGGACCAGACCTTGACTGTCATGGACTTTGGTGATTATTGACAAAAGACCTGAGCCAGCAGGAGCCAGACATGAGGGGAAATGATTAGCATGACTTTCTCCATCAGATCATGGCATGCCCCTAGCGAAATGCGGCTGAGTGAATGGAGTGGGACACCTAAAATTGAAATGCATAAAGAGTTTTGATCTCTGACGGAGGGCTGACCAGACCAACTCTAACATGGTGCATCAAACTTTTCCTCATTTATAGCAATTTGGCCACCTTGTTTATTGGAAAGTTCTAAAGTTTGGTTAGTTTCATTTTGTGTAGAAACTGTAATTTCTTTTGGTTCTGTATCAATATTATCTAAAATAGTTTCTTGTGTCTGATCAACATTATACAAGATAAAAGAATCGATATCTGAAAGTATGGAGTAGATGGGAAAGTTTTGAGGCTGATCCTAGCTACTTACCATATATTTCATTAAGGTTTCTCGGTATAGTTTCTTAGGTTGTCCAAAAACAAAGATTGTTGCATTGGACATATCTAGTCAAGTAAATGTCCCTGAAGTTTGGCTCCCCATGATATGGATAACAACATGCCATACTTTAGCGGGATGTCAGTGACCAAAATATCCATAAGGATGCTTTTGGCAGGATATTGAACTAAAGTAACACACAGGTCTTTAATCAATCCTAGACACTTTACTTGACTCAAGTCAAATGAGAATAAGTCCTTGTAAGGCCTTGTAATGTCTAGGTTTAATTTCTCCATTACTGATTTGGGCATTAAGTTGTGGGAGGCCCGAGAATCCAACATCGCATTGTGTATAATTTTTTCATGGATACTAAGGCTAATGTAGAAAGGTGGTACTCCCCCTTCTAGTGGTTTTCCATTAACATCTAGACCAAATATAATTTTTGGTTCGTCATCAAATAGGTTGACCGAATTCTCATTTTCAACAATGTTTAAAGTCTGGTTTATGTGTGACTTGTAGGTTTCATTTTTGATTAGTTCTGTTAAAGGAACTGAAATCTTTAGCTTTGCTACCTCTGCTCCCAGATTGAATGGCAAAGAGGCTTTTTCTGTTTGAGGGTTTTGAATTTTCGCAGCAGGGATTAGAGTAGGATGGTCTTCTTTTCCTTTATTGGGGACCTCCTTATGTGATCCGAATTGGATCCTTAAACATTCTCTAAGTTTTCATGACTATTTCAGATTATGTCAAGCTTCAAAATCTTATGGATATTGAGCTTATCAGAAATAACCTCTAAACCATGGAAATTTGTGGTCAACACGGAAAAACGAGGACCCTCGGTCAAAGCACGCAGATTGTTGGCCCATGGTGACCACGCACTGGCACAAATTGACAAACAGAAGGTCAAATCCAAAAACAGAGGCAGTTTCTGATACACGTTCACGTATTGTAGGGCGTTCCCTTCAATGAAGGAAAGCCCCCAAGTGCTCAGTCACATGGACAAGCATAAAACTGTATGGAAATCGCTGATTCCATCAGAAGGTGGGTTCCGTGCTGAAACCAACAGGATATCGGAAGGGCTTCAAGTGGTAAGCAGGTTTGACTGAGTCCCACCCGATGCCATACACTGGGTGACACACGTCCAATGGATGAGAGAGAAAACTGCTCACATCGGACGGGTAAAGGGCATGCTACTTACCCGCCCGATAGGGACGAAGACCGTAGCATCTGGTGGCTCCAGATCAAAAGCGGAGAAATGATCCGATGGATGACCATATTCGATAGGGAAATAGGTTGAGTCATATAAGATTTGAGGTTCGACATGGCCGATGAATTGGTAGAGGAATCAGTTTCACGGGAAATCTTAGAGCAATGGAAATAACGACCGTTCAAAGAGAACTGACACTCAGTTCATGACAAAACAAGTGGCCACCTCTTTGTGAAGCTTTACACAATGATGATGACGTAGAGCAGGGGAATTCAAGCGGACAGGCGCAGGAGATATAGAGAGCTGGCAAGCGGAAACGAACAGTCATGGAGCGGATTGGCTTTAAGCCATGAATAGACAAATATTAAGGGAGGAAGAGAAAGAGAAGCAGAAAGTCGAGAGGCAAGAAAGAAGTGAATTGCAGAGAACAGAGAAGCTGAGCTGACCTGCAAAGCAAAGGCAACATCGAGCAGACAGAGACAGAGAGAGTCCGAGAGTCTATGAACTCCAGAGAAGGCTTGAGAGGTTCAAGCAACTCTTCTATGTATACCTGTTAAGTATTGAGTACACAATTGGACTTATACCATTGAGACCAGTTGAGGTCGAGATTCAGTAAGGGGAGTTTGTGTACTCTAGAGACTTGGGGAATCCAAGTACAATCCTATTGATCATCATCTATTAAGTGAGACTCAAATTGAGCTCCTTGTTGTAAAAACTCTACTTAAGGCATAATAGAAAGGCCACCACTAAAGGCTGGACGAGGAGATGTAGCCCAGGAGGATTGGATGAACTCCTTATTAAATTTGTTGTGTTTATGTTTTCGCTTAATGTGTTCTCTTACTATTTCATTGTCTGTGTATTTCGCAATCTTATCGATCCGTTACATAAAATAACATAGGCACACCCCAAAACTTGAGTCTGTAATACCTTCATTATTTCTCTAAGGTCATTTATGGGTGATTTCAGATCAAGTGTTATCAGAGCTCGTGGTTGTTAAGGTTAGACAAGATTGTGATAGATTTTTGTTGTTGAATGCTAACTAGATCAAAGTTTAAATTAGGAGAAGGAGATTTGGTCGAAACTAACCCAAAAATTAGATGAGCCCATCCTCAGAAGAAAATGTCAGAAGAAAGTCCCTTAGGACTAGACCCCCAATTTATAGATAGTTTCTTGGCCATGAGGTTCATGGTAGAGGAAATGTATAGGGACTTTAGGAAACATAAAGATGAAGATTGATCAGGCTCCAAACAAGATAAAGGAGAAGAGGAGTCTCTCCTCCATGACCACTCAAAAGGAAAAGGGAAAGAAGAAAACTTTCTCACACCTCCTAATAGCCCTAAACATAAAAAGAAGACATATTTGATTAAATTATATGTTAAATTTGATTTACCAATATATGATGGAGAGTTGAATGCAGAGAAGATGGATAATTGGATTAGATAGATTGATGTTTATTGCAGAGTGTAGAGTATCGACTCAGACAAGAGTAAGATTCAGCTAGCCAGCCTACACCTCAGAGGCACTGCCTTGGTATGGTGGGAAGGCATGACACAAGCTGACATGAAGAAACATGGTAAGATTCTTTCCATCTGGAGTGAATTTGTTTCTGCAATCAAAAAGAAGTTCTATCCTCTAGCTTACATGTAGCAAGCCATGATGAGCTGGCAAACTCTTTGCCAATTTAAATGGAAAAGTGTATAAGATTACACCCAAGAATTTAGGAAAAGAGCTTTGATTCTAGGAATTTCTTTAGACTCACTTGAGACTCTATTGAAGTACATAGGTGGTCTACACAGCTACATGAGGCACAAAAACCTCATGTTTAATTCCACTAGTATAGATGAGGTATCGGTTCAAGCTACGCATCTAGAAGCTAGAGGAAAGAATGGGAACCAAGAAGTTGGGGGATCATCCAAGCCCATTGCAAGAAAGAATAAGGAGAAAAGAAAATAGAAATGGAAAGAGAGGAAGGCCAACACTGCACAGAAAAGCAAGTCTTCATGCATGCACTGTAAGAAGGATGGGCATGATGATGAGCACTATTGGATCCTGCATCCGAAGCTGAGACCTCAGAAGTTCGGGGGAAAGAAGAATAAGACTGTTGCAGCTATTCAAAAAGATTTGGGGTCAGACTCAAGAGATGAAACAAAAGTTGCAGCCACAGGTATAAAAGGTAAAAATTCTGAAGCATCTACTAGTAATTCTGCACAATCCACTAATAATGAAGAAAATGAGAGAAAAATACATGAGCTTTTCCATATTTGAGTTATTTCCAAGCATCAAAAGATTGATACTTTGTTTGATAGTGGCTCACAAGTAAATTTAATTTCTAAAGCAATTGTAAAGAAGGCAGGATTACTGACTACACCTCACAAGAAACCATACCCATTAGGTTGGTTAAGTGATAAAGCACAACTACAAGTGACTAGACAATGTAAAGTTAAGTTTTCTTTTGGGTCAGCATTTGTAGATGAGTATTAGTTAGATATAGTTTCTTTGGATATATGTGGAATTGTTTTAGGAAGTCCCTACTTGTATGATAGAAAAGATATTTTCTATAGAGCTAAGAACAAGTATCTCCTCGTTAAACATGGAATCGAATATATTGTAAGAGCTCATAAGCTCAACAATAATTATACTCTCATAAACTCAGGGCAGATGAAACGAATTGTAAATTCATGCAAACAATTTTTACTGATGGTTGTAAAGGAAAGGAAACCTGATAAAACCAATGTATTTGAGGGCTGTGATGCTAAAAAGCAAGTTGATTTGGAAAAATTTGTTTCAGAATATGATATCTTGTTTCAAGAACCTAAAGGTCTGCCACCCAAAAAGGAAATAGTGCATGATATTAATTTGCAGCAAGATGCTCCATTGCCTGGCATCAGAATGTACAAGTTTTTCGCTTTAGAGAAAGCAGAAATCAAGAAGCAGGTGCAAGAGTTGTTCGAGAAGGGGTTCATCAGACCTAGCACATCACCATGTGGGTCTCCAATCGTTTTGGTGAAAAAGAAAGATGGCTAGTGGATAATGTGCATTGATTACCGAGCACTGAATAAGATAACAATAAAAAATCGTTATCCCCTTCCTCGCTAGAAGATCTATTAGATCATTTAAAGGAAGTTGTTTATTTTTCCAAGTTAGACTTGCATAGTGGATATCATTAGGTTAGAGTTGCAAAACAAGATGCATGGAAGAATGCTTTCAAAACAATGTAGGGATTATATGAGTGGCTGGTTATGCCTTTTGGCTTAACTAATGCTCCTGCTACTTTCATGAGAATAATGAATGATTTACTCAAACCGTTTCTTGATGATTTTGTTATTGTATATCTAGATGACATTCTTATATTAGCAAAACATGGGAAGAACATTTAAAGCATGTTAAGAAGACACTAGAGGTTTTTAAAAGAGAAAAACTTTATGTTAAACTCTCAAAATGTGAATTTGGCAAAACATTTTTGAATTATTTGGGACATATAGTAGGGGGTGGTGAATTGAAGATAGATCCCTCTAAAGTGACAGTCATTGTAAACTAGCCTAATCCCAAATCTACTATAGAAGTTAGAAGCTTCTTAGGAGCAGAACAGTATTGGAGAAACTTCATTTCTAACATTTCCTTCATTGCAGCTCCCTTACATGCTTTAACAGGATTGAACAAGGTGTTTTAGTGGGGAGGAAAATAGCATAAAGACTTTGACCCCTTCAAAGAAAATATTAGTACAACACCAATACTAGCACTACCTGATCTTCAAAGACCATTTGAGATCCAAACGAATGCCAGTGACTATGCCATGGGAGCAATATTGATACAACACGGTAAACCCATATGTTATCATTCTAAGACATTTAATTCTGCAGTAGTTAACGATCCCACATATGATAAAGAATTGTATGCATTAGTACAGAGTGTGAAAAAGTGGAAACATTACTTAATGGGCAAAGAGACAGTTATACATACTGATCATCAACCACTTCAATATCTACACTCCCAAACTAAGTTGCAGCAGTCAAGACACGATAGATGGATGGGTTTTCTATAGCAGTTTCATTTAGTCATCAGATATAAAAAGGGCATACACAATAAAGTTGAAGATATGTTATATAGACCAATTATAAACGCATCTACAATACTTATGAATAACTGAGTATTTCACGAGAGCTACATTGAACAATATGCTCAAGATATAGGTTTTAAAGATGTATATGCAACTTTAAGTCAAGGAAAACGAGTAGAAGAATTGGATTATTGCATTAAGTACCAACTCTTGTATCATTTTCGGAAGCTATGCATTCCACAAACTAAAAGAGTAAAGATAATTCGAGAAGCACACACTTCCCTAGTATCAGGTCACTTTGGGGTAAGTAAAACAGTTGCACAGATGCAAAGATTTTGTTATTGGCCAAAAATGAATGAGACAGTTTCTAGATATGTAAGAGGGTGTACCATGTGTGCTAAAAGCAAGCCCAACAATAGAAAACTAGGCTTGCACACTCCACTACCAGTTCCTTCTCATCCTTGGGAAAGTGTTTCCATGGACTTTGTTGGAGGACTGCCTAAATCTAGGAAAGGTCATGACTATTTATATGTTGTTGTGGATAGGTTCAACAAAATGTGTATTTTGATACCTTTTAATAAACAGATTACAACTGAACAAACTACAAAATTGTTTTTTCAGCATGTATGGGTTCATTTTGGATTACCCACTTCCATTGTATCTGATCGAGATTCCCAATTTGTTGGGAAGTTTTGGTCGAGTCTGTGGGAACTGATGGACACCAAACTGAAGAAAAGCATAGCCTTTCATCCACAGACAGATGGCCAGATAGAAGTGGTCGATAGGACATTGATCCAGTTGCTCAGAGGCTATTGTAGCAAGCATGCCAAACTTTGGGAGGAACATTTTTGTTATGTGTAGCATGCTTACAACCGAGCAAAACATTCTTCTAGATAGATATCTCCTTTTGAGACCTGTTTTGGTTTCACACCAAGGTCTCCCTTGGATTTTGTCTTTGGTAAAGACATAGTAGTTGAGGGACACAGTGATGTGGACAAGGAAACCAAGTTCATTGAACAAATCCAAGAGATTCACCAGGCAGTACAAGAACAGCTAGAAAAGAGCCAAGCCAAATACAAGACAAGGCATGACAAGCATCGGATGGAGCATAGTTTCCAAGTTGCTGATCAAGTCTGGTTGTATATCAGCAAAGACAAAATGCAAGGTGAAGGTAAAAAACTAAAGCCAATAAGGAAAGGACCTTTCAAGATACTTGAGAAAAATAGTGAGAATGCTTTTTGCCTTGATTTACCAGCTTACATGCACATCTACTCAGTCGTTAATCTAGACAGCTTGAGACTATTTGAACCTTCATTAATTGAATATCCCGAAGAGAAGAGTCAATTGACTTTTGTTGATGATCTGTTACCAGAATACCTCAATGAATTGCAGGAAGATACAGTTTTGGATAGAAAGGTAAGGATGACATGTAGGGGAGATGTTTACCTCAGGATTGGACTCCAGGGTTCAAAGCCAAGTAGTGGAAAGTGGATAGAGATGGGACAAGTGAGATAGCTATACCCTCACTTAGTCGATGCTGGAAAACCAACTTTTGGTGGTCCAAAAGCTTTTTCAGTGGGAAGGCTATGATCCGAATTGGATCCTTAAACATTCTCTAAGATTTCGTGATTGTTTCAAATTATGTCAAGCTTCAAAATCTTATGGATATCGAGCTTATCAGAAATAACCTCTAAACAATGGAAATTTTTGGTCAACATGGAACAATGAGGACCAAGCACTCGGTCACGAGGAAAAGCATAAAACCCTATAGAAATTGTTGATTCTGTCAGAAGGTAGGTCCCATGCTAAAATTGACAGGATATCATAAGGGCTTCAAGTGATAAGCAGGTTCGACTGAGTCCCACCCGATGCCATACACTAGGTGAAACACATCCAACGGATGAGAGAGAAAACCACTCACATCGGACGGGTAAAGGGCATGCTACTTAGCCACCCGATATGGACGAAGATCGTAGGATCTAGAGGCTCCAGATTAGCGACAGAGAAATGATCCGATGGATGACCAGATTCGACGGGGAAATAGGCTGAGTCATATAATATTTGAGGTCTGACATGACCGATGAGTTGGCAGAGAAATCAGTTTCGTGAGCAATCTTGGAGCAACAAAAATAACAACCGTTCAAAGAGAACTAACACTCAGTTCTTGAAAAAAGAAGTGGCCACCTCTCTGTGAAGTGTTACACAATGATGATGATGCAGAGTAGGGGAATTCAAGTGGATAGAGGCAGAAGATCTAGAGAGTTGGGAAGTGGAAATGAACATTCAGGGAGCAGATTGGCTTTAAGCCATGAACAGACAAAGATTAAGGGGGCAGAGAAAGAGAAGCAGAAAACAGAGAGGCAAGAAAGAAGTGAATTGCAGAGAATAAAGAAGCTGAGCTGACCTGCGGATTAAAAGCTGCATCGAGCAGACAGAGATAGAGAGAGTCCAAGAGTCTGTGAACTCTAGAGAAGGCTTGAGAGGTTCAAGAAACTCTTCTATGTATACCTGTGAAGTATTGAGTACAAATTGGACTCATACCACTGAGACCAGTTGAGGTCGAGATTCAGTAAGGGGAGTCTATGTACTTTAGAGACTTGGGGAATCCAAGTACAATCCTAGTGATCATCATCTATTAAGTGAGACTCAAATTGAGCTCCTTATTGTAAAAACTCTGCTTAAGACATAATAGAAAGGCCACCAACGAAGGCCGGACTGGGAGACGTAGCCCAGGAGGATTGCGTGAACTCGTTATTAAATTTATTGTGTTTATGTTTTTGCTTACTATGTTCTCTTATTGTTTCAGTGTCTGTGCATTTTGCAATCTTATCGATCCGTTACATAAAATAACATAGGCACACCCCAACACTTGAATCTGTAATACCTTCATTATTTGTTTGAGGTCATTTACGGGTGATTTTAGATCATTATCTGGATTTTCAAATATGGCGTTTTGAGCTTTGTCCACTGGTTCCTTAGGGGGAATTGAAGTGGATGGTTGATCACCAGAAGGTTTATTAGGGGTTATATCTACAATGGTGGGGCCAGAAGGATTCTGGTTCTGTCTAGGGAGAATCTAGAGGATTTTTGAAACAGGGGCTTCTTTGATTTTGCATCGTTTTCTTGGTTTGGTCAAGGGCATCAGTGTTCTTTTTGCTTCTTAGGTTATACTATTTATGCACTTCAAAGATGGCATAATCATATCCTTGTTTATAATCAAATGACTCTCTAGACTAGATTTGTGATTGCTGCAGCATGTACAATTCCTGCTCATCTTGGGTTAGAAAAATAGTATCCTCATCATTTATTCCCATCAGGTTAATTTGTCTGTCTTATTCTAGATCTTCTGGGTGGGATCCTTATGCATAATGTTCTTGAAAAGGAGGCCTAATGTTCTGATCAGTTCCATTTTTCCCAATGTTTTGGTTTTTCCTGAAATTTGGGTTTCTAACTGGAGGTGCTTGTTGGTTATCCCATTGAGGTTTCCTCTCCATATTGTCTATTCTATCCATTAGTTTTTCGATACTTTTGGCTAAACCATCTATTTTTAGGTCAGATGGTGAAGCTTCATCTTTTGCAGTTCCTCTCCTTTCATTCCTAACTCTAGCTCTTTTAGCTAACAAATTGGCTTCTACACTAACTGCTACACTTTTCATTTCCTCTAAGATTGGGAGGTTTCTTTTGCTGAGTTGGTATGGCATGTCCGTGTCAAAACCATCAGGGAACTTTATTAATGCTAAGTTAGGTGGGGGTCTAAGGTTAACTAGGATTGCATTATATATATTATTAAATCTAGTGCAGTAATCTTGTACAGTTTCAATAGGTCCCCTTATAATATTTTCATATTCTGAAAGGATCTGTAAGTGGTTCTTTTTCTTTCCCCATCTATTCAAAAATTGTTGCTAAAATACATCTAAATTATCAATACTATTAGCAGGTAACACTCTAAACCATTTCCTAACATCACCAGCTAAGGTTTGAGGAAACAGTCTCATTTGAACATCACCAATATCAATTTCATGTAATTCGGAATAATTTGTCATCTTGTTGACATGGTGTTGTGCAGTGTAGTGTCCTATGCCATCAAATTGAACAATTTTACTTTGGTAGTCTGCTGGCATAGCACCAAGTGGGGTAGGTAAAACAAGAGGAGCATATCTATTTGCCATGGCTGTAAGTTGGGAGAGGCTGAGATGTGGGGTTGAGGTAGTTGGAATTGATGTAGTAGTGGATGACGAACCAGGACTAGTAGGTGGTGAATGAGCAACACTAGGTTGGTGAAGGAGTGAAGGTGTAAATGGTGGTGAAGAATGGACTTCAGAAGTTGAAGGGAACAATGGTGAACTAAGAGTAGTGGACAATTGTCCAGAAAGCTTAGGGATCTTGGCAGTACTAAGGGATGATTGTGGAGAATTCAGAATGTATTCATCAATTGACTTGTTGGCCTTTTGGACTTCAAGGTCTGCAATAAACTCAGGGTCTAGAACAATCTTTTGGATTTTGTTCTAAATAATGATAAATCAAATGACACATCAAAGGTAAGTTCTTCTAAAAACAACCACTCATCAGGACATGAATCTGCTTTAACTAATGGTATTTGGCTAACTTAACTTTCTTCTTTTTTAGATTTTCTTGAAATTAGGTTGGGAGTATCAACTACTGGGGTAGGGTTTGGATCAAGATTAGCCCTAGTAAAATGAGTTCTCCTTGAAGCCAGAATTTCAAAAAATTTAATTGTTTTTTGTGAGATTTTAAAAAATAACTTCTAATAAATTACTTTAAGAGGCTCAAAATATAGATTTAAAAATTTCTTAAATCTTTATTAGGACTAAGTGGTTGAGCCTGCAGTATGGTCATCACTATGTTATCACTGAGAACTTTTCCCTAGAAGTTATCAGAAGAAGGAAAAGACTGAGGTAACCACAAACCAATCTTTTAAGCATAGGATGTAGCCAACCTATGGCTCAGAGAGGGCTCTCTCTATATGATTTAGCTTTGTTTGCTGGGATTTTAGGCTAGTTCTTGAGGTTCAGAGGGTTTTGATTTGTATTGAAGGTTGGATGGTGGAATCCTTAAAACATATGGATAGAAGGATGTCTTTGGACCATTGGGCTATGGAGTTAAAGAAGGGTAGCAAAATTGGACTTAACTCACTAAAGGGAGTGTTCAGAGGGCAAGCTAGTAGAGGAAAGTGCAGGTCTTTGGGCCAGATAGGTGAAATGATATTAACCAGAGTGAGAGAGAATTTAAGAATTCTCAAACCGAGATTAAAATCCGGAACAAAGGATAATCATGAACAAAGGGAAATTAAGAATCATTTTCTATAGATTACAGGGAAACTACCTAAACTAAGGAGCAATCAAGAATTCCTTAGCTTAGATAATTAACAAAAAACATTAAAATGCATAATAGTTAAAACAAAGTGCAATGAAGCAAAGTCTGAGATATCATTCCATATTATAACATTTAGATTTCAGATATACAATAAAGATGATGAGAAACTTTAAGAAAGTTAACAACATGAGAAAACACTTGTCTGCACTTCGCTCTACACATGAATCCTATGAAATGTCTTGTCTTTATTCCTTAATCTAGCTTGCTGGTCCAATCAATGACACAATAGATTACAGTCTTTTGATCAAAAGGTCTGTAGAAATGTCTAAGAATCCACCCTACATACTTTGAATTGTGAAGTATTTATACAAAAAGTTATTACAAAATATCTCAAACTAACTTAAGATTTAATCTAGGAAAATAAAATATCTTCCTGTAGGAAGATAGAGACAACTATTGAACTACTTTGATGTTGTCACCTTTATTATGGTACTGTTGGCCTTTTTGGTTGGTTTTAGCCCTTTTAGCTGCCTTGCTATTTGATCTTTCACGTATGAAAGCCTTATTAACCTTTGACCTTACTTTGATACTCTTTGACACTGATACACTTTGGCATGTTGACCTGTCTTCACCTGTTTACTTGGCTATTCCACTTTCACTGTATGGTAACATTTTTATTGTAAATTTCTCACAATAAATCAGTCATTTTTTCCCACTATTCATCGTTAGGTAACTTGAAATTCATCATCCTCCAGTATATCTCATTAGCTTCGGTATACTTGGCAAAATTGGGCTTGGTGATGAACAAGTGTTTTACCTCATGTTGGAGGAAAAATAGGTTCTCAAATGTCTTATATAAAACTTTGCCTGTTGGCAGGGCTTTTATTACTGAAGTGCTAGCTTGTTCTTTAGCCAACTTCCCGAGTCTATTTTTCATAGTCCTACTATGTCATAAGCTTGTCATTAATGACCAATGGACTGGGAAATTCTTTCTCCCTCAAAATTTGAAATTTGGCCATGAAACTATCAATGGCCACCTGCATGTTCTGGCACCTTTCCTCCGAGTTTAGAATTAGGTTCCTCTTGGAAAAAACCTTTCTTATTTCCAAAATAGTTTCAGTTCTGTCTTCTATGTCCAACTCATGGAGTTCATATATGTTCTTGTTGTTGAGGAAGTGGATGAGTCTGTTGGCATCCTCAGGCATGTCTCGCAACTCCTCCATCACTTTCTGGATAGCTTCTGTAGCTACCTTTATTAATTCTGTTTGTTCAAAAATAACTTGAATTGATGGACAAATATCATTAACAGAGTCAATGATATTGGCCCATAACAGTTCCTTGGCCTGTCCAAGAGGTTTCTATAATGTTAGGTCCTTTTCCAAGGCTTTGACCCTTTCACTCATCCCATTGGCGTTCTGAGTTTCTTATTTTTGCATAATCTGGGCAAGTTTGTAATCATTTTCTAAACTTCCGACCTTTTCTCTTAGTCTATTCATTTTAGTGGCTTGGATGGACATTTCAATCATGGCCTTGACTAATTTATCTCCATCCTCTCCTAGTGTGCATGTTGTTGTAGACTTTAATGTAACTGGCAATGATGTGGTAGGTGGAGTTGTAGGTGCTAGTGAAGCTGCCAATGTAGAAGGGACTATTATAGACACGGTAGGGATGATGTTTACAGAAATTGATGCAATGTCAGTTTGTTTCATTTGGATTAAATTTTTAAATTATTTCTCTATTTCCTTTAGTTAATCATTGAGTTGGAGGACAAAGTCCATCAACTCCTCATGCTTTTGTTGGGTCTCCAAAAATTCCAGCGTTTCAGGATGTTGCAGCTGGGGAATTTTCAATTGCTTCCTAACTGTGGCAATATCATCGTTTGTCTTATTTATGAGCTTCTCTGTAGCTTTAATATCCTTGGGATCATGTCCTAATTCAATAATTAAGTCTTCTAAAGACTTAATCCTGGTATTAATGGCCTGTGAGGAGGCCTTTTCCCACTAAAACTGTGCTGAGATATTATTTAATGAACTTTGTAAATTATGGGCAGCTATGGCTTTACATGTAAGGGTGGAGTATATCATTTCTCCACCATGTTTATGCAATTATATTTGGTCTATGGGATGAATATCCCTTGCCAATACTTCAAAGTCAACTCGCTTGAAATCCGATGATGTTTTAGGCTGCTATGTTGTAGGCTTAATAAAGGACATCTGCAGCTTCCCCTCTTTGATGTCAAAGGCTGACATCAGCCTTGTTTGATTTGTGCAAGTGAACTTTAGGTATTGAGCATATGTTGGGGCTTTAAACTTCTCATTCCTCATTTTGATGTCTTTATAGTTGTCTTTTAAGTCCATGTCCTTATCAGTAGGCTTGTTGAGTGAGGACACTTCTAAACTTATTTTCCTTTCCAATAGCTGAGTTTGTGAAGTGGAAGGCTCTTGCATGTCTGAAGAAGGAGCGGTGGCCATGCTTCTATCTGTTTCTGTGGTGGTCACCTATATTGATTATTCTGTATTTTCCTGTTTAGTGACAGGGTTGAGTCTTGGCCTCTTTTTGTGACCAGTTTCACATTGTGCCTCAGATGTATTCATAGGTGAAATGGAGGCTTCTTATCTACTCCTTTTAGGATTTTTCTCCTCGTTCTGAGGAGTCTGAATTACTAGAGGGGTGCTCATGGTTATTTCTTTCTCTTCTGGTACCTGTAGAAAACAGATCTCATCACACTAGTTTTCCAAATCAACTAGAGCATTTTCTACATCTACCCTTGTGCTGTCTCTGTCTACTAAGGTATTTTCCACCCAGTCTCTCTGATTTGCATATGCCTCTATTTCTGGTACGGGGTGGTGAATGAAAGGTCTTAGCTTGAAATTTTTCCTTTTATTGGTAATTAATTCTAAAGGGTCATATCTCCATACAAAACTCCTTTGGAATTTCATTCTTTGCAGGATCAGGTCAACCTCTTTTCTCGCCTCAATGGAATTTCATATGAAGGGACCTAAGTGGTCTTTGATTTTGAAATGGGAATTCTTCTTCGCAGTGACAAAGTTGACTTCATTTGCATTGATGATTTGTATATAATATTCTAAGGCAAACAACCTCATAGGGAGGTAACTTCGAAACTTATATGGTGCAAGCAGGCAACCATATATTTTTATTTTTGTGTGGTTTTGGTAAAGGTACCAATCTCCCCCCTTGGTTTGCTTGGAAAGTTGGAGGACTCTTTTTATCTCTAGACTTATCTTAGGTGGAAGATTTATAGTGAGCATAGTCATGATTGGATACACAAAAGAATCTATGAAGTCTGAGTATGTATATGGTGATCCAAACTCATGGAAAAGTGGGGTCTAAAAAATGACAGATCTGGGCTGGTCCCTGGTGTCAAGCTTCTGGAGAGTAAAAGGAAACTTATCCGACTGATAATACAAAAATAGATGGTACAATATAGAGGAGTATTTGAATACTCTCTCATTTCCCATTCTTGTGAACTTCTCATGCATTCTATCAGCTATGAATTTGGAAAAGTCATATGTGGTTGCAGGAGGCTGCCCTAGGGTATAAATGGACATGAAGGTAAGAATAAGCTCATCAATGTATTCACTGGTAGTGTAACCCAAAACACATGATATCATGGTTACAATGTATTGGAACCATTTAGAGAAAATAGATGATACATATGGAGGGGGGTTCTTAGGGATGTGTTTTTGCTCTATAATGAAGGTTTGGAACAACTGGGCCAATCTTGATGGGCTTATCTTGGGATACTGGTCCAACAGGTCTCCAATTGAGAGTGGGGTTAGGTTTGGTCTTGTTTGGAATTGTACCATTTCATTAATGGACTCAGCTGTGATAGTGAATAGACCCTTTTGGTCATGAGACATTATGGCTCTATGGCTGGGGACGTAGCATGCATAACACATATGAACAGCTTCTAGAAAGATATGAATTTGGGGGAACTAGAATCCGAGTAAATTGAACTCCCAGAGGCCAATATAATCTGTATGCTTCAAGTATCTATCTTTGCTTAAGCAATGAATTTGGAGCAGAAGCTCTGTTGAAGTTGTATCTTTGATTTGGAAATCCTTGTCAGCTAGGGGAAGGTGGTCCAGGTCTAAGTGTGGAGTGGTAATGGGTCTAATGTCCATGGCAATAGGGGTAGCCATAATTTAGTTCTTGTGGATTTTAATTATGCTCTAGGGTGTTTTATCAAAGGTTTTGAGACGTCTCAGAGGGTTTAGGAAAGAAACTCTTAAATTGGCAGTATTTTTAATCAATTTTCAAATTAAAACACTCCACAGTCTAAAGGTTTCAAAATTTGAAGGGGTAAGAGGTAACTCGTGGTGAAATACCTAAATTGGGTGAATTGGACTTAAAAATGATGGTTCACGGCAGCTGCAGTGGTTGGTGTAGTCCTCGTATGGATTGAAAAGTCAGCTCGGTTGTTTGCAATGTCTTTTGGAGTGGACTTGGAAGTTTGTTGGTAAATTCGGTGTTTGCAAGGATTGCAATGGTTTACAGAGTTTACAAAGAGAATGTGTTGAAAAAGGGTGAAAGAGGGCTTCGTGGCCTCTTATGGAGAAAATGATTAGTTTTGGCGGGTTCACTTTTGGATGAATAGTTGATGGTTTTTTGGTTAAGTGGGGGAAGTGGTTTTGGAGGGCCATTGCACTGCTTTTGTGGCGTGGTTGGTTTTTGGCAGGGGTCACACGATGTACCTTAGAGCATGACACATAGCCTTCGGGGGGTCGGGGAAAATCACTTTATTGGGTGGTTAACGTTCAGCCATCGAGTGTGGCCGATATGGCTGTGTGTCGTTTGATTTGGACGCAGATGATCACACAGTAGTCGGGTGGCAGACTAGCGTAGGGGGAAATGAACAGGAGTTGATGGGGGGGCCAGTGATTTAATCACGACGGTTTGGGATTAGTTTAGGGATAAATCACAAGTTTAAAATGATCAGACTGGGCTTAATGAGAGATTAGGGAGTCGGGTGAGGTTAATAATGGGATTAATTTAAGTTTACCGGGATTAGGTAAACTAAGTAAGGTTATATCGGGGTATGGGTAATTTCTATTAGTTTTTATTAAAACCAAAGGTTCGGGTATTTTATATAGGGATTTAATTACTATACGGGAAAAGGGTTTATAATGAGATTTCTATAATAATGTTAGTGATTAATATGAAAATGTGTTGGCAAAGTGGGTTCTTCCTTAGTACAAGGGTAAAGTAAAACATTCACACACTTAGCTTTATACTTAGGGAAAAAGGCTTTTTTGTGGGTTTTCTGTGCGAAAGGACTTTATCTGGGGGGTATTACTTTTCCTAGGTAAAAGGTGTTTAAACCTTAGGAAAAGGGATTGTCTTAGGGTAATGAGGGGAAACAGATTTTATGAATGGGGAATATGTTTTCATGAAGGGGGTTCTAGTACTTGTTCCCCTAAGTCATTAAGCTGAGGCTTTGGTCCCTCCAGAAGTCAGAGAAATACTCTGAGCCTCTTCGACTTAAAGGATTTTAAGTACTTAGAGCATCTTGATGGGGGAGATTAATAAGTAAAAGGGGTGAAGTGAGTGGGGGGATGTTAATTAAAACACATTTGAAAACCATTGTGCCTGCTTTGTTTACTATTTATGCATATTGAAAGATGTATCTAAACTTGACGTAAGTGCTTTTACGCAATGAACTTGATATTTCTGCAACCTTTCTTTTACTTACTCATTCATTTACCGTACCATTTTTTCTTCACTTTATTTGGGTGGATTTGGGCTAGCAAACCCTTATCAATCTTTTTCTTTTCTTTTACAAAGTAAACTATCTAATTCTAACCTTATATCATCCAAGGGCTCAGATTATACTGATGAGCTCCTTTTATTTTCTCTACCTATCTAATAATCTGCCAAGGTTAAACTGTTTGGTCAGATTTTATTCTCTAACTATAAACATAAAATTCAAAGCATGAAATAACCAAGTTTAAACAATTTGACTATCATGGATTGTGGCATGAGTAATAAGCTGCACACAATCATTATTATGCAAAAAAGTAAATAGCAGTGGAATTTTGACTTGATCACTTTGATGGTCTCTTTTTGTTTTTTGGGGTTAATATATTTTCATTTTTTGGACCTTTTCTTATTCTTTTGTCCTTTGATTTCTCTTTTAGGACATACCCTCTTTACATTTTTTAAATTTGTAATATGGAAAAAATTTGCAGAAAGCAAGGGTATATACAATATTATAAGGCTAATCATTAGTCATTCAAAATTATGACTACTATTGGTATAGGAACCTAACATCATCAACAAATTATTGATGAGTAGAAGTAGTACCATCTGGGGTAAGTTTCAGACCCTGGATTCTTCCTTTAACATTTTTCCATTTTGATCGCTCTGCCTAGACCTTCCATCATGAGAACAAAGTGGAAGGGGGAGATCAGATCCCCTTGTTTGAGACCCCTGGAAGGCATAAAGGCTTTAGAGGGAAAGCCGTTAAGCAAAATGGAGAAGCTAGTCGTGGATACAAGGGCCATACCCATCTTATCTAGTTGTGGTCAAAGCCATTAGCTCTTAGCACTGCCCTGATGTAAGACCAGCTTAGCTTATCATAAGCTTTTGCTAGGTCCAGCTACATGATCATACCAGCTTGCTTATTTCTCTTAAGAGAGTGTACCACCTCAAGGGCTTGTATGATGCTGTTGATAATTTGTCTTCCTTCCACAAATCTAGTTTGCTCCTCCGAGACGAGAGCAAGAAGAAGAGGCTTGAGTCTGTTAGAGATCACTTTGGAAATAATTTTGTACAGCACATTACATAAGGCTATGGGTCTGAATCTGTCTGATGTCATAGATTTTTCCTGATTTGGAATTAGAGCTAGAAAAGAGACATTAAGAGCTTTCAAAATAGTTTTGGATCTTCTGGAGTCTTAAACAACGTCAAGGATATCTTATTTGACTGTCTTCCAACAAGCTTTCAAGAAATCCACATCGAAACCATTAGGGCCAGGAGCTTTCCAATTTTTCATCTAATTGATAACTTCACTAACCTCCTCTTCAAACACTGGCCTGTTAAGATTGTGGTTGTCTTCCCTGGTTACAATCTTAGGAATGAACTTTGTGAATTTGTTAATGAACCGAGATCTATCGACGAGAGGCTCCTCTGCTATGCTAAGGAAGTGTTGAACTAGGACAAATTCCATTTCTTTGTGAGAGACAAGCCCTTTCCCTTGAGACTCTTTAAGTTTGGAAATTCTATTATGAGATCTGTGATCCAAGGTTGATGTATGAAAAAACTTCGTGTTTCTTTCTCCTTCTCTAATTCACTGCACCCTCGATTTTTGTCTCTAGAAAATCTCCTCTTGCATGCACCGATCTTCCCATTCATTCTTAAGAGAGTCAGCCTGAATTTTTCGATCCTCAGTACAAACCTCTAAGATGATGATCTGATTAATCTCTTGGAGTTTCTTCTCAACTTCCCTTTTGGCTTTAAAATTATTGCCAAACTCTTTTTTTGTTCCAATCATTAAGCTTATATTTTATGTTTTTGAGTCTCTACTGCAACATAAACATTTTATTGCCTTGAACGGTCATATCTTCCATCCAACATTTGTCAATATTGTTGGTGAAGTTAGGGTGAGAGAGCCAGACATTTTCAAACATAAAAGATCTCTTCCTCGATGTGCCCATAAAAGTAGGTTCAAGCTGGATAGGCTAGTGGTATGAGCCTCCAAAGGTAAGGATTAAAGCTGACATATCAAGGCATGTGAGAAGGAGGTCCTCTGAGATTATGAATCTATCTAATTTAGAGGCAACTTGAGAAGCCCCTCCTCTCTTATTATTCCAAGTAAAAGTGCCATTTACTATTTCGGTGTCCACTAGTGCCATGTTATTCATAAAGTTCTGGAAGGAAATGGAGTCTCTACCTAGTTTTATGGTACCACCTTTTTTCTCTGTAAGATATATGATCATATTGAAATCCCCTGTGAGAATCTAGGGCATATCAAGATATCTCTCTCTCAGCTCCTCAAGGGAGGTGAGAAGCTTAAGTTTGTCTTATAGTTTTTGAGGACTGTAGACGTTAGTGATCATGTAGATCTCCTTATCACCCAAAGGTTGAATCACCAATGATAGAGAGTTCTTAGAAGCTTCAACATACAAGATTCCAAGTTTTTAAGGATCCCATAGAGTAAGAATCCCACCCACCGAGCTATCTGCTTTAACCTCTAGATACTCATACTTGATTAAACATTTGTTGTGTATCTCTCTGATCTTGTCCATCGAACATTTTGTTTCCTGAATAAAAACCATATCTGATTTTTCTTCTTTTATTCTACTACTAAGAGTTCTTTGTTTCTTGTTACTTCCTAGACCTCTAATGTTCCAGGTTGTAAGCTTCATTAAGAAAGTTTTGTAAAGGAGTAACTGTTAAGATCCCTCATCTTACCTGAGTTAATCATAAGTTTCCCACATTCAGTCAGCAACTCATTCTGATTTTTTCTTCCACTTTTCCTACTCGGGTTCATGGAAGAATACATTGGTGTATTCTCCATCGTTCTCACTCCCCTATTCTCCTGGCTATCATGGTTTCTTTTGACTTCAGAACACTTCGTTTGTGTTTTCTAGAGGAAGACCTGTTGAACCCTATCAAACTCCTCTTTTAGCAGAGAGTCTACCCCTTTGGTGATTCCCTACTCTAGAAACTTTTCTAGATCTAAATTCTCCCTCTCTAGAATCTCCTGCAGTTCATGGTCTTTCGTTCCAGCCTCACTTGGGGTCATCTTATGGTCCCTACTGAGCTCTATAATGCTCGGCAAATCATCCGTTTGTTTGCTCTTTTCTGGTATATCCTCCATATTAGCATCCCTTTCCTTTTTAGTGGGAATATTCTTCGATTCCTGGTTTATCCCGTTGTTTTCAACTTCTTCTTCTAAGATCTTGAAACTATTATGGTTTGGTTATCCATCTTCATTAATTTTCTTTTGGTACTGCTTGCCTCCATTCCCTTTACCCACAACCTTAGTAAAACCTTCGGGATCCTTACCTGTAGTGGCTTTTGTATTGCTCTCCAGCTTGTTCAATGGGCAGTCCCTATATAGGTGCCCATGTTCATGGAACTTATGGCACCTAAATGGGACATGTTCATAGTCCACCGCTTGCACCCATTCCTTGTCATACACTTCTTAAATGATTGCATCTAGAAGTGCCCTAGATAAGTCCATTTCCACACATATCCGGGTGAAGGAAGTGTATTTGCCTCTTAGAGTAGCATCTGAGATCTTTATAAAATGCCCTAGCTTGTTGCTGATAGCCTTTGGAGACTCTGACAACCAATAATCTAAAGGAAGGGAGTAGAGTCTTATTCATACCGGCACCGAGGTGAAAGTTTCTCGTTCTAAGACAAAGTTCATTACCCATGGTCTCATATAAAGGCCCATAGAAGTGTAAAAATAGGGTCCTCCCTGAAACACTCTGTTTTTATCCTCTAAGCTTGTGAAAACCACCGTGAAGAAGCCCTTGGACCCGAGGTGAAGGTCAATTTTCCCCTTTGGTTTCCAGTGGTTCTTTATCCATGCTTGGAAAGCCTTCTCTGTCGGCCAAATCCCCATAAATTTATAGATAACAACATATTCCGCCATATGTTCTCTGTGCACCTGCAGCTTTGGGTCACTTAAAATGACTCGAGGAATAGTGTTGGACTTGGATTTACAGGCCCCTGATGTACTCATAGGAGAAAATTTATGACTGCTAACCTCTGTCCTCTTCTTCTTACTAGCTTCCTCATGATTCTCTTCATGTCCTTGAGGTCTGATGGTTTCTCATTTTTCTTTATTCATAGCATCTGTTACCACCTCCATTGGTTTCTTGAAGCGATGCAATCCAACTCCCTTGCTTCTGTCCGCAACCACTTTACTGTAGGAGGGAGCTGAACTCCCTCCTCCGCACCCCACCATGGTGACCAGCGACAAAACCTTAAAGAAAAACCCTAGTTCAGATTTGTAGAGCAACCCCTAAATCTTGCCTTATACTTGTCTATGCTACCATCTACATTAAATTTCATCTTGTACAACCATTTTCATCCTATAGGAACTTTATTTTCAGGTAATTCTATTAATTCTAAAGTTTCATTTTTCATTATAGAGTCATATTCTTCTTTCATAGTTTCTATCCATTCTTTATGATTTTTAGCTTGTTCATAATTTAAAGGCTCAAAAACAGTCATCGCTTGAGACATTAAAGCAAAATATTTATACCTGATAGGGGTTTGAATATGTCGTGTTGACCTTCTTAGAGGTTCATTACACTGTGGAGTACCTTATCCTCTTCTTCTTCAATATGGAATGCTTTCATCACTTCTTTGTGGACTTTGACTTCTTGACATGTCTTATGGAATGTCCATGTTTTCTTGAGCTCGAGTTGATTCCACAACTTCTTCTTCTTCCTTAAATAGGTCATAAGGAGGCTGGAATACATTATGTTCATCTTCTTTTATTTGTTTATTTGTATGCTCATGAAATATAACAACTCTACTTGCAAAGACCTTGAAGTACTTGGATCATACATTTTATATGCTTTTTGATCAGTACAATATCCAATAAAAATGCATTTGATGGCTTTAACATCCAATTTTCTCCTATCCTCTTTAGAAATATGAGGAAAGGCCTTGCATCCAAATACTCTTAAATGACTAAATTTAGGTTTAAAACCATACATTTCTTCAAATGGTGTTTCGTGCTCAAGATACTTTATAGGGCTTCTATTTTTTAGATATACAAGTGTGTTAATGGCTTCAACCCAAAAACTATTAGAAATTCCTTTACCTTTTAACATACTACGAGCACATTCAACTAAAGTTCTATTCTTTCTCTTAGCTACTCCATTTTTCTAAGGTGTGTGTGGTACTATAAATTGTTGCATAATTCCATTTTTCTTACAGTATTTGACAAAAGCTCCTGAAGAGTACTCACCACCTGTTATATACCTAGGGGTTTCTAGGTTAGATCTGAAATTTTAGTGCCGGGATCAGGCTTTCTATCACATGGGTAGATGCAGAATGATTGTTCCATTTCTGAAAATAGGTCATAATAAGGATTCTGAGCAATATTGACGAAACTGTGACACTTTCAAATTTTCGCCAAGTAAGTGAATTTTTTTCAAAACCTCTTCATGGCGACTCTATATTTTACAGGAAAAGATGATGGTCCTACTATTGAAGAATACATAAAACAACATAAGTGGGTATGGAAAAACAATTGGAAATGGTGGGCAGTGGAGGATTTTAGAGATGAGGCAGCCACATGGTGGGGATTACTTAACCAACCGAAGTGTTACAACCTACCTCATGAAGAATTTGAAAAATCCCTTTTAGACCGATGGTCTCATACTAGAAAACAAGATAAGGAGAAACATATGGGGTTATTTCCTACTGGTATATCTTTATTGCAGGTTCATGGATTGATTCAGAAGGAAAACATCATTGTATCTATAAATCGTAGTTGCAAGCAAAATCTTATAAGTGTTAATTTGGCAAAAAGATTGCAAGTTCCATCAAAACACATTGAAACTGCACAAGTTGATAATGAGGATGTTCAAGTGTACAAGGATTTGAAGATTTCTATGGATAAATATGTGTTGCATGGTGATTTTTATGCTTCAGAGATGGATAATATGGATGTTGTTTTGGGATATCCTTGGATGGAATCCGTGGGTACTATCAATATTAATGTGCAGAAGAAATTCCTGAAGCTCTGGTATAAAAAGAAGAAAATTACATTACAGGATATTTCCATTAATAAACAGGTAGAGTCCAAGGAGGCTGAAGCAGAAGATGTTCCCGAGTCTGACATATTAGATGATGAGCTAGTAATGATAGATAATCAAACACAAATAGAGGCTGAAAAGGTTACAGGTGCTGATACACCAGAGGAGGGCTCAGTGGTTGAAGTCATATTGGAAAATAAGACACAACAACAGGCACCACAGCAGGGTGAATTAAAGAAAAAGACACCGTGGGTTAAAACTTCAACATATCATCACCCACATCACCCCACAAGAAAACAACCAACAAGATGACAACCAACTAGCCACAAGGACAACAACCCCCGTATCATGGATAGCAAGGAGCCTAGATCCACCTACTACACATCAACACAGAAGAGCTGCCATGGTCAACTTCCATCTCAAGCGAGCAAGGCACCAGCGAGATCGAGGGTTCACCTTTCTCTTGGATGGCTAGATGCACGTGCATGGTACCAGTGGACTACTCTTTTGAGTAGATCTTATTCTTTGTGTTCTTCCCATGTTTCGAGGACGAAACATGCTTAGGGGGGTGGAATGTTATATACCTAGGGGGGATAATATGGGGTACCAAGAGAGGTACCCAAGGTAATAATGTAATAATGGGATGGGCCATAGTAATAAATAAGGTGGTTAACCCATATCATGTAAGGGACCACAAGTAGTTAATAGTAATGTAATGGGCCCATGGTATTAGTTTGATGGTATGAGGGAACCATGGTAATGATCCATGGTATTGTATGTATGAGGCCTACATAGAGGCTAGAGACTCCACATGGGAGACAGTTAAGGAATATTGTATGAACAGGCATATGGCATGTGGAGTGTTCTTCTTCCTTAAGGAGTGAATGTATGGTTTTGCCCTACCTTAAGGGTTTGATATCAATAAAGAATCATTTCATATTATTTCTGGGTTCATTTGCATTATCTTATATTTTCATATCATATCTATAATATTTATGGGTTAGATCTATAACACCACCTCTATCCGATTGAAGAATTTTAATGCTCTCTCCTATTTTCATTTCAACCATACTCTTGAATTCTTTAAAGTATTCAAACACATCACTTTTGTTTCTTATAAAGTACACCGAGGTGTATCTAGTGCTATCATCAATAAATATAAGAAAGTAATATGCTCCACCAAGTGACTTAGTTTGCATTAGACCACATACATCAGTATGCACTAGTTTAAGTATTTCATATTTTCTTCTATTTTCATGCACATGAAATTCTTCCTTATGTTGTTTTCCTAGAGCACAACCTTCACATTCAAAGTGTTCACCCTTAATATTTGGAAGGCCTTCTACCATCAATTTATTTTTTAGTAACATTAGCTCATTGTGATATAAGTGTCGATACCTTTGATGCCAAAGCTCTATAATTGACATGCCCATTGATGCCAAATCTTGATGCCCTTTATTCATTACAACCAACTTGTATAATCCTCCAACTATCATTCCTTTTGCAACAACCTTGTAGTTGTCCTGCACATCCTTTACCAAACAATGTGATTTTACAAATTCAACTTTTAAATGTTGATTTGTAATAATAGAGACTGAAAATAAGTTCTTCTTTAATCCTGGAACATACACCACATTTTGAATTTGTTTTTCTTATGCATTAGACATCATAACACTTATATCACCACATCCTTTAATTTCATGTGACCTATTATCTCCTAAATAGATGTGTGCACCATTGTTAACCTCATGATAAGTATCAAACCAATCTATTTTTGCATGACATGTGGATTGATGCACCAGAATCTATAAACCAAGCATTATCATCATCAGTTTCTGTTGATAGAGCAACATTGGACACAAATAATTTAAGATTTTTAAAATCATGACTAATTGCTTCATCTCTATCAACATAATTTCTTGAATGCCTTCTTTGTTTAAATTGATCAGACCTTCTTTTTATGCAATTCTTAGCAAAATGACTAGGTTTTCCACAGTAATAACACCCATCATTTCTACTTGATTTGACATTTGTCCTTGGTGAAGGTGTACCTTGAAATGATTTTACCTGTGGCTTTTTTCCTTTATTTTTCTCCCACAATTTACTTTTGAAGGATTTCTTCCCTTTAGCCATCAATGCTAAATTTGAATTGGGAGATTTCTGTTTAAGACTTCTTCTTGCATAAATATACCTGCCAAATCATGAGAAGTATGAGCCTTTTCTCTAACTGAAAGACCAATGATAAACATTTGATATTTATCAAGCATTCGATTTAATGTCATAGTAACGAAGTCTGTATTAGATATTGTGTTATGAAACCAGCTCACAAAAAGATAGAAAAGAGAGATCCACGCCTTAGAATTCAGCCTCTTCGAGGGGGCAACCTCCTTTACATTACATAAATGAACAATTCTTGGATGATACAAATGAAAATACCTCCTTTCTATATATAGGAGTCTAAGTGGTCCCAATACAATCAAAGCCTACATAACAATAATATTGTAGGGCACAACAATAACAATAGTGGGCTTCTATGTGGCACAATAGTAACAATATGGACACTACATGGGTACATCAATATAAATAAGGGGTATAACTACAATAGTAATGGGGTAATCACTAGTATTATAGGGACCCAACATGCCCCTCTCCTTCAAAAAAAGTGTTGTCCTCAACGCTTGAGTAGTTCAGGATACTTCTGCATAAAATTCTCGTCCTCCCATGTGGAATCTTCAGCGGATAAGTTCTTCCACTTGATAAGGTACTCTGAAATTGATCGATTTCGTAGCTGTCGAGTTCTTGTTTCTATAACTGCTTCCGGTTCCAATATAATTTTTCCTTCTTCGTCAAGTTCTGGCAATATTGTTTGAACTGGGAGCTTGTCGCCTATAACCTTCTTTAAGCATGAAACATGGAAAACTGGGTGCAATCGAGAAGCTGCAAGAAGCTCCAATTTGTATGCCATAGTACCAATCTTTTGCAACACCTTGTACGGACCATAATACTTTGGTGATAATTTATTATCCTTCTTAGCTTGCTTGAGGGACATTTGCTTATATGGTTGTAGCCGTAGGAATACCCAATCACCTACATCAAAACTTCTTTCACGGCGATGTTGATCTGCCTGTTGTTTCATTCTATTTTGTGCCAACACAAGGTTATCCTTTAAGAGTTGGAGGACTTGTTGTTGATGTTCGATGTGATGTTCCACTGCCTGAACCTTAGAATTTTCTCTTAAATATGATGTGATGGATGGTGGTTGATACCCATAAAGTGCCATAAATGGGGTCATTTTTGTTGCTGTATGAAAGGAAGTGTTATACCACCATTCACCCAGAGGCAACCATTTGACCCATTGTGTCTGTTTATCAGATACAAAGCAACGAAGGTATCCTTCCAAACATTTGTTTACTATCTCAGTTTGCCCATCAGATTGAGGATGATAAGATGAGCTATGAGCTAACTGAGTACCAAGACAAGAAAATAATTCTGTCCAAAAATTTCCAGTGAAAATGGGATCTCTGTCACTTACAATAATCTTTGGGTTTCCATGTAGCTTTTGAACTGTTTCCATAAATGCAGTAGAAACTGTACTGGCTTTAAATGGATGTGATAATGCACAAAAGTGTGCATACTTCGTAAGTCTGTCAACTACCACCATGATGACACTCTTTCCCTCAGACTTGGGTAAACCTGTGATAAAATCCATTGAAACCTCCTCCCAACGTTGGCTTGGAATGGATAAAGGTTGTAATAGACCCGGTGTCTTAATTGTTTCAACTTTATTTTGCTGGCAAACCAAACATTCCGCCACAAACTTTTGAATATCTGATTTAAGGCCATCCCAAAAAAATTCCTTCTTAACCCTGTGGTAAGTTTTTAAAAATCCTGAGTGCCCTCCTAAGGGAGAAGTGTGCAATTCCATAAGAATCTTTTGTTTTAGCTGGGAATTCTTACATAGGTATAAGCGATCTTTGTACCATAGCGAATCATTTTTCCAGCTAAATGTATCAGAAGTACTGGAATCTTGTTGTAGCTTTTGAATAAGTGCCCACACTTCTTCGTCGTTCTTCCATTCCTCCCTTGCTTCGTTTATCCAATCTGGTTGGATAATAGAAATGGCACACAACAATGCTTCCACATCCTCATCCTTTCTTGAGAGTGCATCTGCCACCACATTTTGCTTCCCTTTTTTGTAGATGATTTCAAAGTCATAACCCAACATCTTTGTGACCCACTTTTGTTGCTCTTCAGAGGATAATCTTTGTTCTAAAAAGTATTTAAGGCTATCATGATCCGTTTTTACCTTGAAGTGTCTTCCCATTAGGTAGGGTCGCCATTTCTTAAGTGCATGGAGTATTGCCAACATTTCCTTCTCATAAATAGCTTTTCTTAAAAACTTTCCCTTGATTGGACGACTTTCAAAAGCAATGGGTCTTTCATCTTGCATTAGAACAGCACCAATTCCATTTCCTGAAGCATCACATTCCACAATAAAGGTTTTTTTGAAGTCCGGCGTAGCTAAGACCGGTGCTTGGCACATTGCCTCTTTAAGATGTTCAAAGGCCTTTGTTGCTTCCGAATTCCATGAAAATGAATCTTTCTTCAATAATGTTGTTAGAGGTGCAGCTATTCTCCCATAATTCTTAACAAACTTGCGATAATACCCTGTCAACCCAAGAAATCCTCGCAGATGCTTTATGGATGTGGGGATTTTCCATTCCTTAATGGCTTTAATTTTGCTAGGGTCTACCTTAACTCCTTCATGAGATACAATATGACCCAAATATTCCACCTCCTGGACTCCAAAGAAACATTTGGATCTTTTTGCATATAATTGTTTCTCCTCCAATAGTTGTAACACCCTGTCAACATGTTCAACATGATCCTTCCAAGACTTGCTGTAGATTAGTATATCATCAAAAAATACTAACACAAATTTTCTAAGGAATGGTTTGAAAATTGAATTCATCAAACCTTGAAATGTTGAAGGTGCATTGGTAAGGCCAAAAGGCATGACCAGAAATTCATAATGACCCTCATGAGTTCTAAATGCTGTTTTCGGAATGTCTTCGACCTTCATTCTAATTTGATGATATCCCGAACGAAGATCCAACTTGGTGAAGTAAATTGATCCATGCAATTCATCCAGTAATTCATCAATAACAGGAATGGGGAACTTATCTTTAATAGTGAGCTTGTTGAGCTCCCTATAATCTGGACACATGCGCCATGATCCATCCTTCTTGTGCACCAATACTACTGGAGCTGAGAAAGAACTTTGACTCGGTTGAATTATACCAGCCTCTAACATTTCTGCAACCATACGTTCAATTTCACTTTTTTGGACATATGGATATCTGTACGGCCTGATGTTTGGAGGAACACTTCCTGGAATCAGATGAATAGCATGATCATGATCACGCATAGGTGGGAGACCTTTGGGAGTATCAAATACCTTGGAATGATTGTCCAGGACTTTTTGGAGATCTGGAGAAATAGATGATTCCAATGTGGAAACATCTAGTGAACATAATTGTGCGATTACACCTCTTTGCTCCTTTTTTAGAAGCTTTGTCATTCCATTAGAGCTGATTATCTTTCCTGGTTTCCCTGCAATACCCCTTAATTCAACTTCCTTTCCTTCCACAGAAAATTTCATGAAAAGTTCTTGAAAATTAAAAGCTATTGTACCCAAGGATTGTAGCCATTGGACTCCTAGTACAACATCAGCACCTCCCATTGGAATGGAAAGCATTGGGCTAGTCAATACATATTCTCCCATGGATAGCTTGATATTATGGCACTTTCCAGAACAATTTATTGTTCCTCCATTTGCAATCATCACTTGACACTCTGGAGCTGGATATAGGAAGCAATTCAATTCTTTTGCTACCCTACAATGAATAAAATTGTGGGTGCTTCCTGAATCAATCAACACTATTACCTTTTTCTTCTTGATTTGTCCTTCTATCTTGATGGTTTGAGGAGTGGTAATTCCCGCCAATGCATTACAAGATATGGTCGGATTTATTTGTTCTTCATCTAGGCTTTGTTCCTGGAATATATCCTCTTCTTTTGACCTTTCTTGCTCCTTTTCTTCTTCCTCTTCACAATCTATGTAGAATAATTTCTTCTCAGCACATTTATGACCTTTTGTGTATTTGCTATCACAATTGTAACAAAGCCCTTTTGCTCTTTTTTCTTCCAATTGTTGTGGTGTCAACCTTGTAGGTTGTGGAAGACTATGGGCAACAACACTTCCTTCTTTATAGTTGTGAATGGTATGCTTCCTAGTTGCCATAATTTTGCTTTCCATTTTTCTTGCTAACCTGAATGCCTTCCCTAATGAATCAGGTTCCCAAAGGCGCACATCATGTTGGATATTATCCTTTAAAGACCCTATGAACACATCAATCCTATGATCTTCTGGAATATCTTTTACCCTTATGTTCAATTTTTGGAACTCCTCAATGTGCTCCATTATTGAACCCTTTTGTTTGAGACTTATCAATTGGCTAAAAAAAGTGTTGCTTTTTGTATCCTCATAATGTGCTATTAATTCTTCCGTAAAAATGGCCCAAGTGATAAATGGTTTACGAGAACAAAGCCATTGATACCATACAAACTGATTTGGTTCCAAATATAAAGTTGCCATACGTACCTTTTGTGTGTTTTGCACATTATTGAGATCGAAGAATTGCTCCATCTGTAATATCCATGTGGCGGGATCCTTGCCATCAAACTTCCTCATATCGATTTTTGGAACATGGTGAGTCTTTGATCCAACATTAGAGTCTATGGAATCATGATTAACATTTCTTTTGTTCTCATCATGAGTTTCCTTTACTACCTTTTCACCATTAGTGACCCTTTCTTGTAGCAACTTCTTCAATTCTTCCATGTTTGTATTCAAATCTATCTTCAAATTTGCCATCGAATCCTCCATCTTAGCTTCCATGCCCTTTATCTTAGATTCCACGCCATTTACCTTAGATTCCACGCCACTTATCTTAGCTTCTGTTAGCTTTTGTGAGCGTGACATTTGTTGCACTTGTTCTTGTAATTTTGATATATCATGTAGCATTTCTTCCTCTTCTTCATGAGTCATGCTAGAGCTTTCAGGTTCCTTACTAGGTGTTTACATTTTCTTTCCTCGGGGCATGAGTTACCGATAATAATGCTTTACTATGCCCTTTGAATTCCGTTAAACCAAGCTTACACAAAAATTAAAAAAAAAACTACACACCTTTTTTCACTTTATAGAAGCCTGATATTGAATCTGATTTATCTCTGTAATTTCAGATCATCCAATTCTGAATTGCTACCTGTAGTAGCCTTCTGTGTCCTCTTTCCAATGCCACAAGTCTGAGCCAAATTGGATTCTCTAAGGAAGAGTTATGTGAAATCTCCCACGGTGACTTGCTTTTAGACTGGTTCAGTAGAGCGAAGTTGTACGACGTGCCACGAGTCACTGTTTCGACCTTTGGATCTGAAAAAACACCCACACGAAACTACAGTCCGTCCTCTTTCTGTACCTTCTTACGAAACTTCAATCCGATGCTCAGAAAGAAAGTTATGACGATTTTCCCCAGGTCACCTGTTTTGAGTGTAATTCAGGAGTCATCAAAAAGACCAACTTCCTAAGATCATATCTCCGAAAATATCACGCGAAAAGCTCTGCAATTCGGACCCAAGGTTTAGCGTGATGTCTTCTCAAATGGGTTTTTTTTGCGACTTCTGAAACGTCACAGAAAAAAAGTTATAGCGAAAATGCCACGATGACCTGTTTGGAGCAGCGAAACCCTAGAATCCAAAGCTCTGATACCAAATGTTATGAAACCAGCTCACAAAAATATAGAAAAGAGAGATCCACGCTTTAGAATTCAGCCTCTTCGAGGGGGCAACCTCCTTTACATTACATAAATGAACAATTCTTGGATGATACAAATGAAAATACCTCCTTTCTATATATAGGAGTCTAAGTGGTCCCAATACAATCAAAGCCTACATAACAATAATATTGTAGGGCACAACAATAACAATAGGGGCTTCTATGTGGCACAATAGTAACAATATGGACACTACATGGGTACATCAATATAAATAAGGGGTATAACTACAATAGTAATGGGGTAATCACTAGTATTATAGGGACCCAACATATTGTTTCACCAATGTCACCTAATTTATCGTTTAGATCCTTAATTCTAGAAATAAAATTACTGACACTTTCATTTTCTTCCATCTTAATTGAAAGAAGCTTACTCTTTAAATACAATATTCGTACAAATTTTTTAGAGTGTCCCATGTCTCCTTGGATGTTTTGTACTCTCTAAGATGTGGAATAATTTTGTCCTTAACGGAAATCTGCAAAAACACCTTCGCTTTGTTTTCTCATCGCTCCCAATCTTGAGTTGCAACATCTGTGGCTTGAAGGGACACTGACTTGACTTCAGCTCCAGACACAATTGTCCATATATTGTAGCCTTCCATTGAAATCTTAACTTATATTGTAACCTTCCATTAAAGTCTACAACTTAAACTTCCAATTTGCATAGTTTTCACCATCTAGCTTGTTAGAGTTAGATAAATAAGATTCCGCCAATACATTAGCCATGTTACTTATTTTCACCAAGTACCAACCACCAAAAAATATTAATTTTCACAAATAATTTCCTCACACATATAAACCCTCAAACATAAGTCATAAAATTTTATACAATATCATATGACTGTCTCTTGCACTAAAAGAAAACTCTTATTTCACCA
This sequence comes from Pinus tabuliformis, assembly GCA_031772625.1. Taxonomy (NCBI): domain Eukaryota; kingdom Viridiplantae; phylum Streptophyta; class Pinopsida; order Pinales; family Pinaceae; genus Pinus; species Pinus tabuliformis. The sequence continues at coordinate 593,544,640 of CM062819.1, forward strand.
CTCCACAACCATCATGACTACACAACTCCTATTCTTTAAAGTCTTCAAAATTCCAATTAAAAACAATGACCACAAGCTTATATCATGACCACAATTTACTTTTTACTTAATTGGAAATTTTCAACAACTTGGATTTCACATTGCCAAAGAATGATTTTATACACAGTGACGGCTTCTTCGAAAAGCTAACTGAAATCTCAAAACTTCTTCTTGAAATTTCCAGAAAAAAATTTCCAGGAAAAACTAGACAACGCATTGCAGGCGGTCGTTGGAATTAATGTTTTCCAACAACATTTAGAGTTAGACCCAAACTATGGACAATTCTGTGCTATAAAGCATCATCAAATAACAGCATAGATCCAAAAATCATTGACATTAACCCTGTGAATTTGCAATAAAATTCTAAATTTTAAATATTCTTTATATTATGTTAATATCATTTCTATTTATGAAATCTAAAAATTAAATTACCCATCTATCCAAAGCTGACAACCAATCTTAATCAAGATGTTGTAGTTTAATAACTTTGCTTGGCTTTACCATAGTGTAAATATGCAAGTAAACAAAAACAACTTATATCCATTATAACTATTAATCTATCATATATAATAGGGAATCAAATACTTGAAGGTTACAAAATGTTCAAGTTTTTCTACTCTCAAAAAAGTTTCAAGTTTTATAAAATTTTATTTTTCCATATGATTGTTTATAAAGAAATGATAAACATTTTGTGGTATGAATGTAAAATTTATTACGTAATTTTATTTAAAACAATTATCTGTGTAACACTATATTTTATTTATAATAATTTTTTTTTTTTTTTTTTTTTTATTTATCATCTTATTCTATATATATAACTATTTTAAAAAAATTTCCTATCAATTTATTTCATATGTATAAATTTGTGACAATAGGTGATTTGAGAACAATATATTCCCTAGAGCAACATATTCCCTGTGTTTTCTCGCAAATTTCTTACTCTTTATTGTGTGACATAAATCCTCTTTCTATTACACATTTTCATTTCTATGTAATGATAATTTTTGAGTTCGCTAATTTGTAATTTGATGAAAATTAACAATACCTATATTTTCTAAAGAGTAAACCGTTTAAAATTTTATAAAACATAAATATAATTTAAATAACTTCAAAGTTATTTTAATTATAAATTCCATATAAAACACTTCTATTTACTATTAATCGTAATTCACTTTTTAGTTTAGTTGATCTTCAATACCTATCATTGTCATCATTGGAGGATTGTACTATCTGTAAGGATGCTCCTATGATTATAGTAAAAATTATACAAATAATATGTAGATTTTTTTTAATAATCAAGAAAACAGGAGGTGATAAATGTTGAGATTTTCTGTTTGGGATGAAATAGGAAAAATCTCAGCTGGTGACAACAATAGGAATTCAGGTCCTACATTAACTCCAGGTTGTTGGGAGGGAGTTAATGCCTCCTATATTTGATGTGAGGGAATTAATGAGGCTGTTAGATTCTCTAGGCTATATAACAGGCAACCATTCGGATGTTTGCTAAGAGAGTGTGAGGATTTCATGATGTAATCTCCTAATTTGATTAATAAACTCCTGATGCCTATGTTTGGTGGACGTAGCCCAGATTGGTTGGGTGAACCACGTTAAAAGCTGTGTCTTATGTGCTTGATTGTTCTGCTATGTTAATTCTATGTTTATGTAATTTTGCTGTGCACCTGATCCAACAAGTGGTATCAGAGCAGTTGGAGGTGCAGCAAGTGCTGAAAGTGGAGCGCTGGCTACTTTGAAACTGACTATTGATTGCGTGTTTTCTAGCCTCGGTCGATCGGCGCAGTGGAGGTTGCGTGTTTTGTAGCATATCGTGCAGCTGGTGCTAGCCATTTGGCGTTTCTGGCAGGCATAGCCATGCTGCAGAGACAAACAACCCGAGTGCGGATTGCATGATTGCTGGAGTCGTTGTTGAGTTATAAAAACTATGCGCGTGGAGGTATTGTGCTGCTGGAGGTGTAACATCCCGTGCTGGAGGTGTGGAGACGCGCTGGAGGGTGCGTTTGTTTGAATGTCACTGTTGCTGCGTGGTCGTGACTGTTGCTGCACATTTCAGAGATGCGGTGGAGAAGTATGTCACAATTAGTTTTTTGCTGGTGTGCTGGTTAAATATCGCGTAAGGAATAGAGGTAACCACAGTGCGTTATAAGTTTTCAAACAATACGAACCACCCAAATTCATAATCGTAAGTTTCATAAAAGGGCACTTGTTTTTTATTTTAAATTTAAAGAGTTATTTAATATGAAGAGCCATCATGTTCGTGAGCTTCTTCTTTGAAGAAAAGGGCGAGAAAACTTAGACAGCTGTGTGCATTGGATTTATTTGCAGTCATCAGGTTGTTAGGCTATCTGTGCGCTTTCCTTTTCAAAGCAGGTTTTCCTTTTGGCTAAAATTTGCGTTTATATTTATGTACAGTGTGTTGTCCACATGCATTTCGTAACCACATGTGTGGATGAACCAGAAGTGAACAAATTAAATCCCATATTTCCTGCACAAACAGTCGTTAAGAAAAACTAGGTGAACAAATTTCACTGTCTAAAGAAAACATATCTTGCAAACGTATTCAGAAAGATATAAAGGAATTCGATTCATTTTTGCTATACAACAGCACAAAGATTGATAACCAAGATGTGAGTTTGTGTAAGTTCTCTGGGCAATGTTTTTTTTAATTCAGAGGGCATGGATTTCAGAGGATAAACTGTAATGTTGCACAAGAAATTTTTTTGTGTGAAGTGCAAAAGGGAAGTTTTTTTTTAAAGGCAAAAGTTCAGAGGCATAGGCAATTTTTTTTTTATTGCTGGTTGGATATTGGAGATTATTTTGTTTTTTTTGTTGATACAATGGCGAAAACTCAAAATGCCCGGTTTGAAATTGAGAAATTTAATGGCAAGAATAATTTTGAGATATGGAAGGTGAAGATGCACGATCTGCTGGTTCAACAAGGTGTGGCGAAAGCACTGTTGGGGAAAAACAAAAGACCTCCTTCCATGACTGAGGATGATTGGGATGAGATGGACGATAGAGCTCTGAGCGCAATTTGGTTATGTCTGGCGGACGATGTTCTGTTCAACATTGTGTCAGAGAAAACCGCCGCAGGCCTGTGGACGAAGCTTGAGAAGCTCTATATGACGAAATCTTTGACAAATCGGATTCTCCTGAAGCGGCAGCTTTATGGTTTGCGGATGAAAGAAGGTACCTCAATTGCTGATCACCTGAATGTTTTTAATACCTTGTTAGTGCAATTAGACAGTCTAGATGTGAAATTTGATTCAGAGGATAAGGCAATAACTCTATTGTGTTCATTGCCTGAATCCTGGGATCACTTTGTTACTTCCATAAGCTTTAGTACATCAGATATCCTTGAGTTTGATGATGTTGTTGGAGCCTTGTTGGCTAAGGAGACAAGGAAGAGGTCGAATGCAGATACCTCTACATCAGAGGTAATGATGGCCAGAGGTCGCTCACGAGAGAGACACTCCGGGGAAAAGCGTAGTGACTCTCGTTCGAAGTCCAAAGGAAAGAAGCCAAAGGTGAAGTGCTGGCATTGTGGCAAGGTTGGACCTCTAAAAAAGGATTTTTGGAAGTGAAAGCAGGCAGCTAAAGAAGGCTCTTCAACAGAAAAGAAGGAAGCCAACACCACAGATACAGGTTCAGTATCAGGTTCAGGTATGAGTGATGAGGTATTGTCAATTAATATTTCAAAACATGATCAACATTGGTTGTTAGATTCCGGGGCATCTAACCACATGTGTATTCATAAAGATTGGTTTAAAACATATAAATCAATTGATGATGGTGTTGTGTACATGGGTAATGATGTAACATGTAATATTGTTGGGATTGGAAGCATACAACTACAAATGTTTGATGGCACAACCAAAATATTAACTGATGTGAGGCATGTACCAGATTTAAGAAAAAATTTGATTTCATTAGGAGCACTTGATTCAAATGGATATAAAACTGTAATTCAAGGTGGAGTTATGAAAATCTATAAAGGTATCTTACTAGTGATGAAGGCTAAGAAAGTAGGAAATCTATTTCAGTTAGAAGGTAGAACTGGGTCAGATCATGTGTCTGTGTCTGAACATGACGGTAGTTCCATTCACTTATGGCATCAAAGATTGGGGCATATGAGTGAAAGAGGATTGAAAATTTTCGCTGACCGAAAGTTACTTCCTAATCTAAGATCTGGAAAATTGGATTTCTGTAAACATTGTCTGTTTGGTAAACAAAGTAAACAAAAGTTTAAAATAGGCAAACATACTAGTAAAGGCATACTTGATTATATCCATTCAGATGTGTGGGGTCCAGCTCCTACAGCTTCATATGGTGGTTCATATTATTTTGTATCATTCATTGATGACTTTTCTAGGAAGGTCTGGGTCTACATGTTGAAGAGAAAGTCTGATGTTTTTTCAGTTTTCAAGCAGTTTAGAGCATTGGTAGAAAACAACACTGGTAGAACTATAAAATGTTTAAGAACTGACAATGGTGGTGAGTTTTCCTCCAAGGAGTTTGACAGCTATTGCAAGGATGCAGGGATCGAGAGACATAAGACCACGGTTTATACTCCTTAGCAGAATGGAGTTGCTGAACGCATGAACAGGACTCTTCTAGAGAGAGCAAGGTGTATGCTGAGTAACGCCGGGTTGCAAAAGGAGTTGTGGACAGAAGCAGTGGCAACAGCTTGTTATGTGATAAACCGATCTCCATCAACGGCAATAGTCTGCAAGATTCCGCAAGAGGTATGGAAAGGACACCCTTGTGACTATTCTAAACTCAGAGTGTTTGGTTGTGATGCATATGCTCTAGTGCCTAAACATCAGCGAACTAAATTAGATCCGAAATCGAAAAGGTATATCTTTGTTGGGTATGGTGATGGAACAAAGGGATATAGATTGTGGGATCCTACTACCCGCAAAATCATCATCAACAGAGATGTAAAGTTTAATGAATCCTCTCTTGTACAGTTAGATGCAGATAGAAGATTGAAACATGATGATGTATCTGATTTTCAGCATATTCAGTTTGACAGCATTTCTAATGATAGTTATAATGACCATAGTTCAGATTCTAGTCATGAACAGGTTTCAGAATCAGATTATGAATAGGGTTCAGATGGAGGACATGAACAGGTCTCAGATGGCGATCATGAAGAAGTTTCTACAGATGATAGACAGCCAATTGTGGAAGCACCAGAAACATTCTTAAGGAGATCTACAAGAATCAAACATCGTCCGAGAAGGTATGATGATCATGTTACTTCAGTTGCTTTGATCGCTAATGATGATGAACCTTTGTGTTATCAGGAAGCTGTAGAAGGTTCAAATAGTGACAAATGGAAAGCAACCATGAAGGAAGAAATGATGGCCTTAGGTAAGAATGGCACGTGGGATCTGGTTGAACTTCCGAAAGGCAGGAAAACTGTAGGGTGCAAATGGGTCTTCAAGCTGAAATGGGGTGTGAATGATACGGAAGACAGGTACAAAGCTCGGCTGGTTGCAAAAGGGTTTTCTCAGAAAGCTGGTATTGACTTTCATGAGATTTTTTCGCCAGTGGTTAAAATTGTTTCAATTAGAATTGTGTTAGCATTAGTGGCTTTGTTTGATTTGGATTTGCAGCAGTTAGATGTTAAGACTGCATTTCTACATGGTGATTTAGATGAGGAAATATATATGGAACAACCGGAAGGGTTTGTTCAGCATCGCAATGCGAAATTTGTCTGCAGGCTCAAGAAGTCATTATATGGCCTGAAGCAGTCGCCTCGGCAGTGGTATAAGAAGTTTGATTCTTTCATGTTGAGTCAAAATATGTAAGAAGTGAATATGATCATTGTGTTTATTTTAAGCAGTTAAATAATTGCATGTTCATTATCTTAGTGTTGTATGTTGACGATATGCTTTTAGCAAGAAAAAACATTGAAGAAATCAACAGGTTGAAGACTCAAATGGCAAGGACGTTTGATATGAAAGATTTAGGAGCCGCAAGACAGATTTTGGGCATGGAGATTTTCAGAGACAGGAGCAATGGTAAGCTGTGGCTATCACAACAAAAGTATGTTGAGAAAATACTTTTGAGGTTTGGTATGAATAATGTGAAGCCTATGTCAGTCCCTTTAGCTTCCCATTTTAAGCTTTCTTCGAGTTTATGTCCTAATACAGATGAAGAAAAGGATTATATGTCTCGAATTCCATATGCCAATGTAGTAGGGTGTTTAATGTATGCGATGGTTTGTACTCGACCAGATATTTCACATCCAGTTGGGGTTGTCAACAGGTACATGGAAAATCCGGGTAAAGAGCACTGGTCAGCAGTAAAATGGGTGCTTCGGTACTTGAGAGGCACAAGTAGTTATTGTATTTCTTACAATAAGAGTAGTGAATTTGTTTGCGGATATGTTGATTCCGATTTTGCAGGTAATTTGGATAAGAGAAGATCAACTTCAGGGTACGTCTTTACTCTTGCAGGTGGAGCTATAAGCTGGATGTCAAAGCTACAGAACATTGTTGCTTTATCCACTACTGAAGCAGAATACATTGCTGCTTCTCATGCTTGCAAAGAGGCGGTTTGGTTGAAAGGTTTGCTTGGTGAGTTTGGTAGGTTACACGACAACATCAGGTTACTTTGTGATAGTCAAAGTGCAATACATTTGGCTAAGAATCCGGCCTATCATAGTAAGTCAAAGCATATTCCAATCAAATATCATTTTTTAAGACAGGTTATCACTGAAAGGGGAGTTTCTCTTGAAAAGGTGCATACAGAGGAGAACTGTGCAGACATGTTCACGAAACCAGTTTTGTTGGAGAAGCTACACTGGTATTTGGCTTCTCTTGGCTTGCAGAAAAGATAAAATAATAATAACAGGGCATCAGGCGAATTGTTGTCAAGGTGGAGATTGTTGAGATTTTCTGTTTGGGATGAAATAGGAAAAATCTGAGCTCGTGACAACAATAGGAATTCAGGTCCTAGATTAACTCCAGGTTGTTGGGAGGGAGTTAATGCCTCCTATATTTGATGTGAGGGAATTAATGAGGCTGTTAGATTCTCTAGGCTATATAACAGGCAACCATTCGGATGTTTGCTAAGAGAGTGTGACGATTTCATGATGTAATCTCCTAATTTGATTAATAAACTCCTGATGCCTATGTTTGGTGGACGTAGCCCAGATTGATTGGGTGAACCACGTTAAAAGCTGTGTCTCATGTGCTTGCTTGTTCTGTTGTGTTAATTATGTGTTTATGTAATTTTGTTGTGCACCTGATCCAACAATAAAATATTAAACAAACTGTAATATAATATTAACAAGACCGATAAATACCCGATAATATAATCTTTCTATTAACATGACCATAAATACCAGATAATCGTCATTCAACTGTGGCAGTGGCCATAGTATGAATGTAAAATTTAATATAAATTATATTTAAAAAAATTATCTGCGTGACACTATTCTTTTCGTAATAAATTTTTTCTCTATCTTTGTGATACTATATTTTTTATATTCTTTTTGTAATAATTTTTTCCTTTACATTTTTCTACGCGCGTATTCCTTATATATAAATCAATTTTATTTTATTTTTCTAATTTTCTTTATTAATTTATTTAATAAATATAAATTGGTAATTTTAGGTGACTTTGTTATTTGTAAATGGTAATAAGTGATTTTGTTTATTTTTTTTTATTATAGAATATTAATGGATAATTGAATTCAAATAAAATTTAATAATAAAATAATTTATTAAATTTTTTAATTTAAAAATAAATAATTTGACATATATTTTTTAAATTTTAAGTGTTTTGGATTATATTAGCTCTTAACATAGTTGGATTTTAGTTCACAAAATTTCAAACCGGAGACCTTGACATAATAGAGTGACTTAACAGTACACCTCATCACAGTCTATTCTACACAACCTAACCTAAAATTTTATTATATTTGAAAAATATTTTAAAAAATAAATTATTTATTAATTAATTAAATTAAATTCAAATGAATTTATGTAATATCATAAATTATACTTAGTTTTTGTTTTTTAATGTTACTTTTAAATATAAAATATTGTAGTTTGAGATGTAAAAAGAAATTTCAAAACTAAATTATCTATCAAAATTTAGTCAAATGCATGTAAGAATTTCAAAACTAAGTTGTTTCTCAAATTTGATATTTCCCATCATTTTGACAATTAATCCAAATTTTTTAATGATTTATTAAAAAAAATGTTAAATGTATTTAATGGATAAGTTATTCCTAAAAATCAAATTACCTATCATATTTCGTAATACACTGATTTCAGTTTAAATTAAATAAATTGATTTATTTTTATATGCATTTATCTTACATCTCTTAAACATAAATCACTAAAATTAAAATTCTAAAAATAAATTATCAGGTTGAAATAAATTATCTATCATATTAGGATATGATAGAGTGTAGTGTATTTGATTTGGAAAATATAATCATGATAGGATAGAGTGTATTATTTTTTATTTGAAAATATAATTTTCAAGTTTTTATAAATTTATTTTATTGATTAGTTTTAAGAAGAGTTTTTGTAATTTAATTCTGTTTTTCTGATTTGTAAAATATAACTTATAAATTTATTTCGACTAATCTTGAAAATAAGTAATTTTTTTTTGCAATTTCATAATCAAATATTTGTTGGTTATTTTATAAATGAGAAAAAAAAGCTTTCCATTTCTTAGTTTAGAATATGATCATGATATGATAGAGTGTATTATTTTTTATTTTAAAAATATAACTTATAAATTTATATAGAGTAATCTTGAAAAGAAGTATTTTTTTGTAATTTCATAATCAAATGTTTGTTTGTTAATTTATAAATGAGAATTCTATTTCTTAATTTATAATTGTTTTTAGGAAAATAGAAAGGTTTTTATTTATTAATTTATAATTCTTTTTAGGACAATAAAAAGCTTTTCCTTTTTGTTTCAACTTCTAAAATATTTTGAAAATTATAAAATAATTCAATTGAAATGGTTTGTTTGTTTGATTTTTTTAAAGTTGTTTTCTTTTTAATCTCTAGTGTTATTGGGACAATAAAAACCTTTTCATTTCTTAATTGAGTCAAGATGCTCATCCTACAGCCCAATGCGATGTGTAACTCTGTCTCTTCGTCATCAAGGTTGAAATTTTGCTGCTCAACCCAAATATAAATTTTAAAAAGTTTAAAAATAAAAAAAACCAAATAACTATACAAAATATTTAAATAATGTCGGTTCATAAAAATAAATTTTCACATGAAGAAATTGGATCCCTCTAGGCTCATGTTAGATCAGTATTTAAGATGGATCTATGCTGGTTTATAATGGTTAAGTTTAAAAATAAAATAAAAAAAATTAAATAACTATACAAAATATTTAAATAATGTCGGTTCATAAAAATAAATTTGCACATGAAGAAATTGGATCCCTCTAGGCTCATGTTAGATCTGTATTTAAGATGGATCTATGCTGGTTTATAATGGTTTTCAGGTTCAGGACAATATTTTTTATTTTTTTTTTTCATTTCTGTTTCAAATTCTAGAATATTCTAGAACATTAGTGAAGATAACCATATTATTTTAGAAACAACAATCCAGTTAAAATGGTATTCAAAGATCTATAATAATTAATGTACACTAAGCCATTGCAGAGTCTAAAATACTCTAGAAATCAATAAGACATAAGCCAAGATTTTCAAAATGTTTCAAAATATGCAATCACTTTAAAGAATAATAAAGAACTTCCCATTTTCATTTCAAATTCTAGATATTATAGAACATTAATGAAGATTTCCAGAATATTTATGGATCTGCAATCTTGTTGGTTTTTAAAGTGTTACTAAACCATTTCAGAGTCTAGAATATTCTATAAATTTATAGGACATGAGCTAATATTTCTAAAAATATTTAAGAATGTAAGAATTTATAATTGTTTTCAAAATAAAAGAGGAATTCTAGAAGATACATAAGTAACAGATTTGCATTTCAGAGTCTAGAATATTCTAGAAATTTATAGGACATGAGCTAAGATTTTCAAAAATATTTCAGAATGTAAGAATTTATAATTGTTTTCAAAATAAAAGAGAAATTCTAGAAAATACATAAGTAACAGATTTGCAAAATATTTAAAAAATGTAAAATTCCACTAAGTCATTACATATTCTAGTTTTGGAAATCTAATTGGAAAGAGTTTTGTCTCTGGAAATCTAATAAACATAAGTGACAAATTTTTAGAATATTTCAAAACTTGCCATTGAACTAAATGATTACAAATTTTAGACCTCTAAAAACATATTTTCAAAATATTACAAAAACCAAAAAACCTTAAAAGACCTGTATTTCCAGTAACCTTAAAATTAAACCTGTAATTCCAATAAAAATTCTAGAGTGTTAACTAGAATTAGGTTTTCGGGCTAATTAATTTGCTTTGTTCTTTGTGTTAGTTGGATGATTCGATGTTGTGTCCATTGTTTCATAAAGTGAATCATTATCCCAGATTGGTCTGGTGCCCAGATATGGAGGCCTCATCGCCATCAACTACTAACGTGCAGCGCACCTGACAAAAACCAGCAATGCCAAAATTCAGTTCCTTCTCTAGGCTGCTTTTGAACGAGGGTCCATCTATGGAGAACTTACCTAGCCATGCCACGTCAAATGCCAAGAACGCGGTCGTGTCCTCTGCGGAGTTGGAATCCTTGCTCCAGGTATTTTCCCACCCGCTAGATTCATCAGAGGGCTGCAACGACTCGTTAATGAGTTGGTCTGTGCACAACCTACAGGAAACATCTGGTCGTCGTATGAATATTTTTTACTTTGTTTTGATAAAAATCCATCGGGAACAGAGGGGAAGCAATCCCAGTCTTTGAGAACTGTCATTTCAAGAGTTTTTGGGTTGCAACTAATTGTATCTACTGATGATTTACCTGATTTTCAAGGTGGTGACTACAAATGAAGGAAATTGTGTTATAGATGTCACTCTCTTTGACTTGAATCTTACCTCTCGGGAACTTCTACTCATGCTCTCGGAAAAGGAAAATGAATTTTAAATAATTTTAAAAGGCTTTAATCTGAACTGCAACTTAATTTTGAATACCACTTTAATACAAATGTTTAATATGTTCTTTGGAAAATAAAAAGTTGAAAATTGGTCATTTAAATGTTTAATATGTTTTTTAATTTTTTTTTTAAATAGTCATTTTGATTTGATTTAGATATTTAATAGAAATTATAATATTTATGTGTATATTATACATATATTAATCAATGAATATTTCATTTATATACCATTGAAAAATTAAATAAACTTTAATTGTTTTTTTATTTCTTTATTTCTTTTAACTTCAACATAATTCATACTTTCTTCTCTCACTGTATTTCTAGGTTGTAAGGCAGGCGTTCCATGAGGGAAAAACTCCCCCAACTACCACTCTGTACTTCTAAGCACCGTCATATCCAATGTTAGATGATTGAAAGTTTTTCCACCGTTAGATCCCACTACTTTAAATGTCAACTAAATTTTGAAACCTTGTTAATTTTATTATAACCCATGAACATATTGTACATTGCAGGTACTTTGCCGATCTTTCCTTCATTTTGTTCTCCTGAGCCATCGTGCCAAGGGCTCTGCAATGACTTTAGGGTTTTCTTGTTTCTATGGCCTATAATCAAGATTTTTGCTTTTGCTAAAGGTTCTTTCACAACTTCCTTTGTGCTACATTTCTTGTGTTTTTTTCCTTGTTTGTTCATTATCCTTTTCAATTGGAGTTCTCCATTACACCCTTGTTTTTCTTTGGAAAAATCGCAGGGAATTGTCTTTACACATTATTACAGGGTGCTGTAGAAGCAGAGTTCAGGAACAATTCGGCTTCTTATGTTTTAAAACTATAACTTTATCAGGGAACTAAATACTTTTGTAGTGAATTTGACAAATCCCAAAAATTTATGCTTCATCCCTTATGTCTTTCTCATAGCTGCTCGACAACTTTTGTCAAATTTATCATTTGATATTGTATTTGGATCTGCAGCGAATCAATTTGCTTCCCGTTCAAATGTAGATTCGTCGGGTCACCCCATTTTTTCTTTGGCTAAGTTCTGGGGAGATATAACCCTTGATGACTGTCAACAATGTCTGTCAATAACAATCGATTCTTTGTTCACCGATAATTTTGGAAATCTAGGAGCTGGGGCCTTGGCGGGAAGCTACTTTGTTCAATATGAATCCAATGTCTCTTCTAATCCCGTGCCTCTAGCAACAACACCATAGAAAAGTATACCAAAAAAATACCCATAGTTTTAGGTGCTCTTGGCAACTTCCTTCTCCTATTAATCATATGCCTCTGCACAATTCAAAAACGATTGAAGAAATTCGTATTTGGAAGGCTTGATGAAGGTATTCAAGGTTTCTCATTTGGGTCATATGCCTCTGCATAATTCAAAAACGATTGAAGAAATTCGTATTTGGAAGGCTTGATGAAGGTATTCAAGGTTTCTTATTTGGGTCATACTTTTTTCAATTTTTTCTGTTATCATGTAACAACCTATAGGCCACTGAATTACATCAATGTATGTTCATTGGAATTTCTGATATAGTTCTGAATTTTCATTTGTACCGTAGTTCATTATATGTGGGATGACTCACAAATCAATGAAGATGAGCAACCAATTAGGCAAGGAAATTCCTATTTAGGATTGATTTCACAGTGTTTAAAATGGAAACATTGGTAGCTACCATCGAAAATTTTCATCGTAATAACAAGCTCGGTGAGGGAGGATTTGGCAGTGTATACAAGGTAACATACCTTACAAAATCTTAGCATTACAATAGTAGATTGATAGGTACAAATGAAAACAAATACAAAACCTAATTCATTACGAGGACAATTACTTGCCTAATTTAGAGTGAATCTTCACCTTAATTTCTCAGCTACTCAGGGAACTACTCTGGAGAAAAACAAAATAATAGTGAACAAATTGTCCTTAAGGTCTATGCAAGGAAAAAAAGGTTCTTGAATGAAGTAACATTGAAATCTTGGGAGGTTACTTGGTTGTTGCACAGAGGGATCAAAAAGGTTTCTTGTCTATGAATACTTGCCCAATAATAGCCTTGATAAAATTCTATTCGGTGAGCCACTTCCATTTTACTCAGTGTGAATGAAACATTGATGTAGGACTCCTTGAAATATTTACAATTTAATATCTTGCATGGTTGATACAGATCCAAATAAATGCAGAGAAATTGATTGGCAGAAGCATTACTCCATCATACTTGGAGTAAATCGAGGGCTTCTTTACTCACACGAGGATTCTCATATTGAATAATAATATCAAATTGAATAATTATGTTATGGAGGTGAGATGGTTGATGCAATTCATAATTTTACATTATTTTAATTTTAAAAATATCTTTAAAATATTCATGAAAATTGTGAAATTGACTCATACACCAATGTCCACTGAGCACCCAGAAATAGGAATAAGGTCGTGAAATACATGTCAAAACAATCAAATTTAGCGTCGGAATACCAAAGTTATAGACCAATGTCCATGGAGTACCCATAAATTGTTATACATTGGTCTATCTTGTTATACAATCGAAACTTAAAAAATCAATAAACATTTTTCTATCTTGTTATATACTTGAAACTTACCGAATCACTAAACACAATCCCATTTCACTCGACGAAATCAATCTCCACGGACTATATCCATTAATTACAAAAAGGTTTTAAGTTTATCTTTTTATTAGATATCTCAGTGAATCAAATGTAATGTGTATCTCATTAACCTCACACTTTTGCAAATTGTGGGAAATATTAAGAGAGCACATTTCCCAGATTTATGGAGATAATCTTGATGAACTAATTCAAACATTTCATACAATTCATATAATTAATCTAGTTATGCAATTTTTTTTTAGGAATTCATACACACATAACTAATATTTTAATATGCATAAGCTATACAATTGATATTAATTTGCACCCTTTTCAAGACAATGACTACTTTCTTTTCTTTTAAATATAATAAGGTCCAAATGCAAATTCTTCTTTTAAGGAGAAAGATAAAAACACTTATCTCTTGAACACATTATCTATGGAAACAGTGACTCACAAGCCAACGTGATACCATGCATCTGATTTTTGGGATGCATTAACGCTCTTATAGCGATGAAAGCCACCGTTGTTGCATACATGAGCCTTTAGATGTGACATAAAAAGTGTGATACTCTATTATAATTTTTTGTACAAATGTGATGGCAGGTTTGCCCTGAATGTTGGAAATTTCATGGTAAATTTAGTATAAGCTAAATGCAAATTTACTTTCTTCTATACAAGATCAAGAAAGCTATACCTAGTAGCCAACACCACAGAGCAAGACATGTTCACCAATTCCACAACTGCTACCAAATATCTCTTGGTGTTGGAGTTCTTTTCTCAATAGCCTTGTTTTTATTGCTCTTGAAGTGATGAAGGTCATTGCTCCACATATTTTTTACTATCTGCACAAAGAAAAAAAGCGACCAACTTCATATTAGCTACTAAAATCAATTCCTTTGAAGACACTTAGAAATACAATGAAAACATATATTAAACAATATTTAATAGGTGCATCTTTAACAACGTAGGTCTCATGATTTATCAGTAAGATTTTATTGTAGCATGGTCCTTTCCTTTTGTTGATATTGTTTTTGTCATTCAATAGTTTTTAAAGAATTATTAATTAGTGCTATATGCTATTTCCTTACGGTTTCCTTTGCAACATTAGGTGCAATTGCAAGTAAATTTAATTTATATTAAAATGAACAAGAAAGATAACATTTTTAATTCTCAAAATTTTCATATAGATATATATATATATATATTATATATTAATTTAATTTTTTAAATTTGATTTATATTAAAATTTATGAGAGCAATAATATTTTTTATTCCCAAATTTTCCTAAAAGGATTTGAATGAGTAAAATATTGGAAAATCTCATAAATATTTACACATTTTTATAAGAAATCATTAAATTTATAATATAATTTTTAAAAATTTAATACATTTGTAATTAAAAATATAAATAACAATTTAATACAAATAGAAATAAAAAAATAATATTAATATTTATTTTTTAAAATTTTAATACATTTGTAATTAAAAGTTTAAATAATAATTGTATCTAATTAAATTCAACTATTTTAAATAAGAAAAAATAATTTATTTTTTATTTTTTTCATAATTTAATAAAAATTACATAATATTAACATTTATTTTTTAAATTTTAATTTTAAAATGTAGAAATAAAATTTTAAAATTAATTTAACTAAAATATTTTGAAGATAAGGAAATTTACATTCTCAAACATATTAATAGTGAATAACTAAACTCTTAATCGGGGTGTGAGCTTGAAAATGGATCATGATGGGATCCGTGCCATGTGTAAGTCACATGAAGTAAGGACCAGAAGGTGGGTTACCCACAACGCATGCCTGGAATTAAAGGTAGGGTGACAATGCGCATGCCTTTACTTAATAACAATGAGATGGTTAATCAGGAGGAGACACACTAGAGAGATATTTCGTCACAGGGGTTAAGAGCCTAGAGTTCCTTTCTTTGATATGCTTGGCCTTTGGTTTTAGCACTTACTGTTAGCGTCGGTAGAGTGCTTCGGGATAGCTCGTGGCCGTTTGCGAGGAAGGGTTCGTAGGGTGGTTTCTCTGGTGCAATTGGTTTCCCTAGTCACATAGTCAATTTCACCGGGTATGTTGTTTATATTCTCCTTCCTCATTGCCCGCTTTCTGCAACCCATTCTATTGTTTCATGACTTTTATGGAGAAATATTTATAATTTGGTTTCTGTGAGAAATTGGAAGCTATTTTGCAACATATGGGAAACCCCCGTTGGGTTTTACTCTGTATTGGTTTCTTTCCATTTTCCTGTCTTTGTTCTCTACAATGTCTTTCTATATTGCATGGGTATGTACTTCCCTTCTCTGGCTTGGAATTCTGTGGAGGTTGAATGCTTGATTCATTGGGTTGGATACTTACTATATTTGATGTCTCTGAAAGTTTAGGGAATTCATAAGTTCTTGTGTTTGGCTCCTCTTGTCTTATATGTATGTCTGGTTGGAAAAGGGCTTGGGGAGACGAGGCATATTGAGCTAAGCCCTCGGTGGTAGACCCATATTGCTTTACCTTTGTGTTCAGTCTTAGACTCGCTTGAAGAGCTTGGGTATGTTGCTCCATACAGTGGGTAGCAAACCCATCCCACTCTCATGGTCATTATCAGGTTCATGCCTAATGTTAGTTCTTCTATGCCTTTATGCTGTGATATTGTTCCAGGTATTCACTATCACCATAACTACCAAAACCCCTCATGGTTAGGCAATTTTGTGCTCATGGTTTGTGAAACTTGAATCAAGGTTTTTGTTGTTCACACTGTTTTGTTGTTCCAATTCTAGCTCTTCAGGTCGAGGTGGTTTGGGTCGGGGGAGAGATATGGGGAGGAGGGGAGATAATGGTAGTGCACAGGCTTGCTAGCCTTGGGGAAGAGGCTGTAAATCAACCACACAATTGATTCAAGAGGCTACCCACTCCTACCACATGAGTACCTTAGCTTAGGTTCAACAGTTAATCTCCACTTGGGAAAAAGAACTAAATCAACGTGCATAAGCATAAATTCAATTAGAAGATTTCAGAGATCTAGTCCCCGACCCTAGTGATTCTAGAGGTTGCCCCTCTCAATACAAACAAACCATTCACATTCACTGGTTGATCAATAATATTATGGCCAAGGCTATAACAAATCCTCCAGTTGGCTTTGTTAAATATGATCCTGACTTCCAAGAAATATAGAAAAAATTTCATCTTATCTAGTTCCAAATTCAGCAACAGATCGTTCGTCTTAGTCGTATCAAGAATGTATTCCTATTATGAATTACTAGGTTTGAGTGCAAAGGACCCAACCCCCGTGGATTCCTTTGATGAATAAAAATATGTTTGTCTGTTTCTGGTTTCAATTTGTTTAATTATCTATGATATATATCTTGGTTAGGCTCCTATGTTACAATTATTTAGCTTGTAGATCATTTCAAGACATTCAGTCTTATAAGACACTGTAAGACAAACTCAAACTTTACTATTTCTGGATGGCTTATAATGTTGTTCGGTGACCAATAGACCTAGTTGCCCAATTGGTAGGTTGAGACCACCAAACTCTGTAAATATGATTGTAACCTAAGTTTATTGAAATGAATGAAAAAGTCCTACCAAACTTTAAAAAAAAATAGTGAATAACTAAAATTTTAAAATTTTGTTTATTTATTTATTTATATATTAATCATTAAATTATATATATATATATATATATATATATATAATTTTAAATATGATAATTAGTAAAAAAATTAATTTTTAAACATATATTTTTACTAAAAATGATCCTAATAAATATTATCAAAATTTTCATTTATTTATTAACATCTATGTTATATTCTAATCAAATTAATGTAGAAAATACTAAAAAACTCCATTTCTCTTACAACCTTGTAATCTAGTCAAATCAATGTAGAAAAATACGAAAAAGAAAACTCTTCATTTCTCTTACGACCTTGTAATCTTCTCTCTATTAAAAGATATTATATATATAATTTTAACATGGTAATCTATATAAAAATAATATATTTTAATAAATTTTAAAAATATTGATAAAATTTATTTTTTATATAAATATATATATATTTCAATTTATATGTTTCAAATTAATTGTAAGTAGATATATCTTTGGATTTTGGATTGAAAAAGGTTCCTCTTTAAATCTCTGGTCAATATTAGTATCTTATATGATTTTCTATTTAGAGAGTTATGGAGGAAGATTGAAGAGATCCAAAACTAGGTTATAACCTACAACATTAAGATTAAAGGAAATACTCCCTCCTCTATCCTCCAGATTGAAGCAAGCATTACCCCATTAAAAGTATAGCTATGATTAGGTAATTAATGTATAATTAGAAGTTATACAACATGGACACTGTCATGACTCCTCATTACATACACAATTTTTTTCTTTTCTTCTAAACAATAATAATTAACATAAGCATTGTTAATAGCGAATTCATTTACCAAGCTCTACACATAAAGTAGGTTCAGTATTTAATATCTCCTCACTTGTATTAAATAGACAACATTAACTTAAGATGTTTG
The DNA here is from genome assembly GCA_031772625.1 of Pinus tabuliformis. Classification (NCBI taxonomy): domain Eukaryota; kingdom Viridiplantae; phylum Streptophyta; class Pinopsida; order Pinales; family Pinaceae; genus Pinus; species Pinus tabuliformis. Next base: position 593,562,880 of record CM062819.1, read on the forward strand.
ATATATTTCACCAGTACCAAGTTACCAAATCTGGTTCATGAAAAAGTTTTGTCACTTAATAGGATTACACCATTCTCATGCTTAATGTGACTCCCAGCTCTCCCAAACCATGAAGTGTCATTATGCATACCCGAGTAAGGTTAACTCATTCATTAGTTAACTAGAGATAACATCAAATTGTCTAAAATCCTTCACGAGTTACCAGGTGGGATTACAAATTTCAAGCTTTGGACCCAGATCAATTACTCTCCATGAAACCCTACGATCCATGTTGCAGATGCAATGAAATTTGTTGAAGTAACTAAAACCCTTCTCCGGTTCCGCTGAAGTTCATTTTACTCCACTCCTTCGAGGGAAATGTGACTCTGCAACTCTAGAGGCCACAATATTTGGAAATACTCATTTTTCTCAAGTTTGTGTCTTTCGTTTACTAGTACCTCCAGCACTGAGTTCCTTTTCTGGTCCAAGGTTTCCTTTGCATGGTTAATTTCCTCAGGATTAAACGAATTTTCGTCCCTATAGGTTTGCAATGGGGTTCTTCAGTGCTATCTTAGGATTCTCTTCTCAGTTACGACCTGCTACTGTCTGCTGACTCCCACTCAAACCGAGGAAACGTTCAACCCTGTTTCCCTCCTTGGTTGTGCTAAATGCATATTTGCAGTGTTATTTTCTCACTTGTTTTCTTCTCCTTTTGTCTTGCCATTTGTTGGGACAAGGTCCCCCAGGGTCAAATTTGGGGCAAAAGCCCAAGTTTTTGTATGTAAAATGTAAAGTCTCCACAAGTTGTGGTCGCGAAGCGCATAGATGTAAAGTGTCATAAAGGGTCTTTACTCTTTGTTATGTAAATTGTGTCAGCTTTAGAAGATCTACCCATGGTCTGCGAACCATGGGATTGTATAAAAAGGAGAGTCGTAGAGAGTCTGAGGCAATTTTTTTGGCAGCGAATGATATGGATGTAATGGGTCAGTAGGAGCTAAGAGCGAAGAGTCTTAGAGTAGAAGAGAGGCTCTGCACCTGAGTGTATAGAGGCCTAGAATAGAATCCGCAGCTGAGTGCGTCGACCCCTGCAGCTGAGTGCACAAGGTAGTTTGAGTCTATAAGAAGATATGAAGTATCAATAAAGAAGATTATTCTAGAAATATATGTGTTTTGTCTATTTACTTATGTTATGAATGAAGGTGATTATGTTATGGCGAATATTGGGTTTATGATTTAATATTGTATTGATGCGCGATTCTCCATGATTTACATTGTTATATGAACACAAGTGATAATATCTATTTACACGAAGAATATCTTAATGCATGTTGAAGTTACCATACATTTAAGCCAATCTGGGTAAATACGGAAGTAGGAGTAATTACAGAAGTGTGTAAGTGGTTGACTCACCTGTTTAGGGTCTGCGAAAGACAGTCGTAGACCTTCGCGTAGGTCTAGAGGCTGATTAGGAGAAGTATATCGATAAGCCCTACAAGGCATATCGATCTGCATGAAAGAAAAGTTGGTTCCAACATCCCCCCATACTGCTTCGGGTGAGACTTCAGTCCATGCTTCGCGGATTGATGTCGAAAGGGGTAGTAGTGTAAGGATTTGTTTGGCTAAACTTGACTCTGAACCTGGGTTAGGACCCCCTAAGCCAACAAATGGTTCTGTTGCTGGGAGCAGGATCTACATAAAGAGATCTGTGATGTTGCATCACTGGAATCAAATTATGAAGGAAATTAAGGACTAGTTGGATAGAAAGATCCACGAATTCGCTGCGCAAGAAAATAGAAATCCACAATTGACAAAAGAACAATGGTTGGACAAATATTTGTACATAGAGATACACAAAATCTTCTTATGTTCCTTCTCGATCAAATTATACGAGTGGATTGCTCAATTGACAAACGGCCAAGGAAGGTGGAGGCTTGATGGTCCAATAGTGTGGACCTCAGAGTTAGTGCAAATATTGGAAGCCTATGAAGATAAGATCACACGTGTTGTCGATCACTAGCTTGATCATATAATTTAGGAGGATTTATGATAGAGTTCGTGGTCGATACCTCTGTCAACCACAACAAAGCAGAGTGAAATTTTGTTAAGGGACCGCTAGGTAAGCATCTAAGGTTTTTAAATACTTGGATTAAGATGTTGTTGTGTGAAAAGCAGGCTATGCAATTACCTTGATGTTTGGAGCTACGCGAAGTGGAAAGATCTTGAGGGATAGAGGAAGAACATGCCCTGAATATGGCCCGCTAATTGAACCTCCTCTGAGTGATGACAAAGAAGCAGCATAGACTTCACTGGAGAGTGTTGTCTAGTTAATAAAGAGAAGGTTCCCACAAATATCCCATCCACCCACACCACCTCCATCTTCACCCCCAAAACATACACCTTCTCCCACATCGCTACCACCTCCATCACCGTTCAGTATGGAAAATATAGTGAAGTTGCCCGTTTTCAAAGGAGTCAGAAATGAGGATCCAGACCAGTTTTGGTTCATCGCAAAGGTTGTATGGGAAGCTCAAGGTATTACAGATGATGAGATGAAGAAAGAAGCATTGGTTATTGGTTTACAAGAATGCATGCTAACATGGTACATTAAGTACTGGATTGATAACCCGACAGTTGCGTTGACAGATATTCAGACTGTGCTGAATAAGGAATTCAGTAGCCCCAAGTCTGAAGTGCAATCAATCATTGGATTCAAGGAAATCATGATGAGGCCTAGTGAGACTCCCTGGGAGATGGATCAAAGATTAAAATGCAAGATTCGTGAAGCTAATATGAATCTTATGGATGGGCAGCACCACGAATGGTTTGTGGCTTCGCTCTTGCCTCATCTAAGGGTTGCTTTATCACAACAAAAGATTGGGACCTAGGCACAAGCCCCAGAGATTGCGACGAGATTGCATGAGACATCGATTCAAGATGCTACTTTGGGACTTCAGTAGATACATGCAGAGTTGCAGAACCTTTACCTAAAGTTTCAAAGTCTGAAAAATGATAGAGCAGTTCGGCCAGAGGTGCGTGAAAAAGTTTGGTGTTTGAAATGTAAGATTCAAGGGCATGATAAAGATCATTGCCCTGTCTTCACAAATTATGTTATAGGAGTAGGGCCGATGACTTTGAGACCGGAAGCTCACGTAGGACGAAGTACAGGGCCTGTGCTATGGTGTTTTATCTATCAGGTAGCTGGAAAACATGTGACAGACAATTGTCACTTGCTGCAGAAATTTGTACAAACACCCCAACAACTCTTGCGTAACTTCTGTAAATCAGTGGGTCATGGGGAGAGTAATTGTTGTAGCTATGAGCTCACGATGGATAGAACACCTGCATATTGAGTGCAGGCAGAAACCCGACATCCAGATCAAGGTGCTGGGGGATCGCGAGGAGGATATTAGGGATGCGGATGAGGCTGAGGTGGAGGAGGACCTGGTCGAGGTTGGGGACAAGTGATTTGCTATAATTGTGGAGTGCTAGGACACTACGCATGAGAATCTATGAACCCGTCATGCCTATCGTGCAAATACTATATGCAGTTTGACCATGCGATTGAAGATTTACCTATATTAATAGCCAAGATGCGGGAAAAGGGAATGCAACCTCAGCTACCTACCCAGAACCTGCAGATGATGAGGGCTGAACCATGTGAAGAATATCATAATGTAAGTATTGTGCTAGGAAGTGGAATGAGGACTGGTGTAGATAAAGGAAAGTCGCTTGAAGAAATTGAGTGGGTCCACAAAGCTCCAGAAAAGGAGGTTGGGTTTGATCTGGAGCGTCCGAGGGAAAAATTTATGGAAGAAAAGAAAAGCTTCGTTGAGGCCTCTAACTCAGGAAGTCAGGACAAGCTATTTGAAGAAATGGACCCCTATATACTGACTACTTTCTTGGAGACTTGTATGAAGTTTTTGCACGACAAAAAGTCTGTGAAAGGATTAAAATAGATAATAAATAAATGCATCAGAAAAGAAAATGCTCCAAAGGGTCCGTGCGTAGTTAGGAAAATTGGTAAGCATAAAGCAAGAACAGGGCATGAGATGAGGCTCATTGCGCAGATAGAAGAATATGAGATGGATTAAGTCATTCTAGATCTGGGGCCAAATGCGAATGTTTTCCCTAAACAAACGTGGGAGAGAATGGCGAGACCTGCACTGCAGTGGTCTCCAATTCAATTGAGGATGGAAAATCAACAGAAGATTATCCCCATGGGAAGATTGCAGGGAGTAGCAATAGATATTGAAGTCACAAGTGTGTTGGCTGATTTTGAAGTGATAGAGATTGTGGATGATAAAAATCCCTACCCTGTGCTCCTTGGGATCAATTGGGCTATTGACATGAATGGGGTAATCAATTTGAAGAAACGGATGATGTCATTTGAAAGGAAATCGCTTTGTGTAGTAGTACCTTTGTACCCTGCTGAAGGACCGTGCTATACTAAACTGGTCTGCGATTATGAAAGTGACGACGATTTGGACCAGATTTATAAGATAACAATGCGAGATCAAGATTGGGTGAATCCGACAGCTGATGGGTGTATTGCATGGGACCGCAAAAGTTCCTGCACATCAGATTTAGATGAGGAGTTGGAACACTAGAAGAATCGATTTCATGAAGTATCTACGCTGCGCTGTAACATGATGACTAAATCACTACGTTGTGTATCGTCAGACGTAAGAGGTCTACCTTATTATGATGGTTTAACTAATGTTGAAATTTTTTTGGATGCATTTGAAAGGGAAGTGCTAGAGAAGCATCACTTCTAGGCCTTGAATTTGGCGGTGTGCGCTATGCTAGCAAGTATGGTGGGGTATGCATAAAGACAATTTTGATGACTAGCGTGTGTATAGAAAGATGATGAGATTGTAGTTTGGTTTCTTGAAAGTTCGATTAACAGAAAAATATGATGGAAGGAATGATCCACACAATCACTTGGAAAAATGGACTAAAGTTTATGGAGCGAAGCCACAACCTGAGTGGGTGCATTTGTTTTGTCATACTTTGGATGCAATACCAATGAATTGGTACTTGGAAACAAAGCTCTGCCATGACACTGAAGAATGGGACGTTTTGCAATAGGGATTCTTGATGACATTCAGATTTGAGGATGGCTTTGAATGTATTGATGAGGCATTACAAGAGGTCAAGGAAGCGATCATCAGAATACCGTAGGATCCTTTGGATTTGATTCAACCATATTGGACCACCTAGCTGTGCCATGCGCCGGAGTGCTACAATGTGACCGCTAAAGAAGAAGAGGAGGATCCAAGGAACATTAATATCCCAAAGATAGAAGGTCACCACAAAGTTGAGGGACCGTAAATATAGAATCCAGATATCACCGTGCCATTGAATAATAGACAAGCGAACATTAGCACAGATGTGGAGATGAAATTTGTGAATATTGGGGACTATTGGGACGTTGCCATAGTAGATAAGGTCGCTGAGTTGCTCCGCGAATATCAGGACATGTTCCCTACAAATTTTTCAGACTTGAAAGGGATAATACAATACATGGCTGTTATGAATATTACTTTAAAGCCGAATGCGAAGACGATCAAGCAAAGGCCTTATCACCTCAATCCGAAGTATAAAGAAAAGGTCCACTTAGAGTTGGATAAAATGCTTGTAGCAGGTATTATTGAACGAATAAAACAATTTGATTGGGTGAGCCCAATGGTAGTTCAAGAAAATAAGCAAAAGGATGAAATAAGGATATGTGTAGATCTTAGGAAGTTGAATGACGCCTACATGCATGATCCCTTTCCAACTCCGTTCACCGACAAAGTGCTGGATAATGTTGACAGAAATGAAGCATATTCATTCACTGATGGGTTCTCTAGGTACCATTAGATCAAGATCGTGCCTGGAGATAGAAGTAAGATGACCTTCATGACTAAATGGGGAGGATTTCAGTATACTGTAATGTCTTTTGGCGTAAAGAACACACTGACAATATTTTTACGCATAGTCATCGTTGCGTTCAAGGAATTCATTCACAAGTTTCTGTAGGTATACTTTGATGATTGGATGGCTGGGAAAGCGCCATGTGGTTAGTCTACGCTTGATGATGGATACATGCTAGAGGTATTAGATCACGCTAAATTTGAAGAAATGTTTGTTCTGTGTTCCTTTCAGAATCTTTTCGGGTCATGTAGTATGCAAACAAGGATTAATGGTGGACCCTGCCAAGATCATAGTTATAATTAATTTGGAGGCGCCAAGAAGTGTGAAATAGCTATGCGTAATGCCAGGGCATACTGGATATTATCAGAAGTTCATCAAGAGTTATATACCAGATTAACGCGCCGATGGAAAAATTGTTAAAGAAGGACGCTACATTCTGTTGGAATGAGGAATGTCATCGAAGCCTAGATATATTAAAGGAGAAAATGGTCACTGCACCGATCCTAGTCTTCCCGGATTGGAAGAAGTAATTTAATGTGCCTGTGAATATGTCATGCATTGCACTGTGGGTAGTGCTGACACAAGCTGTTGAGGAAGAGTTGGATCACCCTATAGCATTTGCGAATAGGAAGTTATCTAAAGCTGAGAAGAATTATTTGACGACAGAGCGTGAAGGTTTAGCTATGGTGTACACACTATAGAAGTTCAAACATTACTTGCTAGGCGAACACTTTAAGATGTATACAGACCATTCTAAATTAAAATACTTGGTCAACAAGCCTGTGTTGGGGTGGAAAATATGCAGATCGCTGCTGTTTTTTCAAGAGTATGATTTTGAAGTCATTGTAAAGCCAAGATGATTAAATGCAGGGCCAGATCATCTGTCGCGCATTGAAACAGGAGAGGAGCCTACCAATTTAAGGGAGGGGTTGTCTGACGCGCAGATCTTTGCAGTGCACGTCACATACAATAACTTTGCAAACATTATACACTTCCTGACTACAGGAACGACTCCAGATGGGTACACTAGCCAACAAAAGAAGGAACGAGTGGTGTGTGTGACATACTTTTATGTTATTGCAAGAAATTTGTATAAAATGGGGTTGGATGAAATATTGTGATGTTATGTACATGAGTTTGAACGAAACAATATCCTCATTGAAGCTCATGGAGGAGTTGCGGGAGGCAAATATGCAGGAAAATAAACAACACAAAAGATCTTACGTGTTGGGTTGTGGTGGCCAACACTGGATAAGGACTCCTAAGCATATTATAGGGTGTGCGATGTGTGTCAGAGAACTGGCAGGCCATCGTGGAGGGATGAGCTACCTTTGAATCAACAGATGTCATTGCTGCCATTTGAGAAATGGGCGATTGATTTTGTAGGACTGATTCAGCCTCCAGGGAAGAAGATGGGTGCGCGATATATTATTACAATGACATAATATTTGACTTGATGGGCAAAGGCACAACCCGTGAAGGACTGTATAGGGGAAAAATCAATGAAGTTCCTCTTTGAATATGCGTTGACCAGGTTCAATTTCCTTAAGAATTTGATGAGTGATCGCGGTACGCATTTTCTTAATGAAACAATCAACGTGCTCATAGAGGAATTCTAGGTTTATCACTAGAAGAGTACACTGTATCATCCTTAAGCCAATGGGATGGTTGAAGCATTTAATAAGATATTGGAGAATGTACTGACGAATGTTTGCAATGCATAGAGGAATGATTGGGACGTGCGCGTAACAATGGTGTCATGGGCTTACAAAACTACTTGTAAGAAGATGTATGGGCAGAAACCTTTCAGGCTGGTCTATGGCATAGAAGCTATGATGCCAATGGAGTATATTGTGCTGAGTCTATGCATAGTGGCATTCACAGGAATGGCAGACCGCGGAGCTTTAGAAGAAAGGCTCACACAATTGACACAACTCGAAGAAGATAGATATTTGGTTGGATTCCATCAACAAGTTCAGAAGGAGCGCGAAAAGGCATGGCATGATCGACACATCAAACTACGCACCTTCAAGGTAAACGATTTAGTTTTATTATATGACAACAAGTTTGATAAATTTCTAGGAAAATTTCGAATGCTTTGGCTGGGGCCATATGTCATCAAATAGATTACTGATGGTGGAGCAGTTCAACTAGTAAAATTGAATGGAGATCCATTTCCGAGAAAGGTAAATGGCAACCGATTGAAGCCATACACCGGGGATATGACTAGATGACTATATGATGGTACCATAGCCTTAGCACTCCGGGCAACTGCAAGGAGGCGTGGGAATATAAACTACACTACCCGAGTTGTAGAGATGCGCAACAAGAGGTCTGCGCGGAATACAATAGTGTCACAGTGTCAACATAAGTGTGAAGGGAGCTGCATTATAGGAAGAGAGACCATGCAACATGACTAGAAAGGGACCATTACTGTCACTGTTCATGATTTGACAGTGAGAAAATGGCTAAATGGAGTGGGGGGCTGACATTTAACGCTGAATTTAAGAACGAGATCTTTGAAATTCTTCCACCAATCTAGCATTTATGAGTGAATTTTGGGGGGAACGGTTGAATTTGAATTCGAATTTACCTATAAATTACAATGGCCATTCAACAAGAAACACCTTTCATTCTGAGAGTTTATGTGTCATGCTGTTTGGTGTGCATGAGTTGTGCATTCTTTGAGGAATTAGTTGCTAGTTTTGTATTTGAGAGGTTACCTGAGGAAACCCAGCAACTCATTAGCAACTTCATGTCTACACCAGCAGAAACTACAAGCACTGGAGGGTCTATTGCCTTTGAGGGTGCTACCCTTGAGGTCATGAGTATGGAGGTTCTCGCAATAGTTCCCAAGTCGCCGAGGTCACTTAGGCCAAAGCCTACACCGATAAGGGAGGTTCCTAAGCTTAAAAAGGATAAACAGAAGAAGATGTTGCCAGTGCGTGAGTCACTAAGGAAAAATCAAAGAAAATAAAATCCCACCACATTGGAGAAAGGAAAAGTGGTAGATCTAGAGGCAAACGAAGGCACAGAACACATCGATATTGAGGGGGTAGACCCTATTTCGAAGCTTCTAGAATACATCCCTCCGCGTCAGGGAAAGGCGAAGGTTCTGAAAGATCCATATGAGGGAATGTTTCTCCTTAAAACACCCCTTCTACCAGAAAACATAACGTTTGAAGGTCTGCACTTGCCACACGTCCCACGTTTGAAGCTTGAAGATTGGGACTTGGGGGACACTGAGTGGTTCCCCCACCTAACTACCAATACCTTCATGAAGCGAATATTATACAAGGAGTCTGGTGTCACCGCGTTGGAGCCGGTGGAATGGATTTGCAGGGTAAATAAAGCAGGGTTGTTGAACTTGCTATGGGTACCACATTACCACTGTACTCTCGTAAATTTCATTGTCATCAAACAATTGCTGTGCCTGGTGCACGACGGGTGCCTGTGGCTGGGAGAGCCAATCCCTATAACTGACATGCTAATCCATAGGATCACATTACTCCCACATTCAGGACTTAATTCGGCCAAGGAATTTGGTAGAAAGACAGGCGAGCGTGACCTCGCTGAAAGGATGAAGGGCAAGTTTAAGCTTGTCAAAAAGCCACGTGGGTATTTTGTTTCTAGTATTACTGACCTCGCAATGAAGGTTGCCACCCAAATATTGGCTGGCAAGATGATGAGAAAGTGCCATTCAGACGAGGTGCTGAAAACAGTTGTTTCACTAGCGGCCTAGTGTGCGGAGGGCGTACAATTCAACTAGGCGCGCTACTTGTGCAATGAGTTCCTCGTGAACTGCATAGAAGCATAGGACCACAATAAGAATTTCCATTACTCATGTCTTTTACTGTCAACTGTGCTGGTTGCATGGGAATTGTCGGAGGACAGCCAATTTCCTCCTATTGAAACAGATTTGTTGAAAGTGGCAAAATTCACATCGTTGTGGCCTACCAAGGATGCTAAGTGGGTCCAGGAGAGAGAAGTGTTTTGGGTATTGATGGAGATGAGAATTAATATGGCTGTCAATTGGAAGCCACATTTGTCACTAACCATCTTTGAGCAGTTGTCTGGGGACGCGGAGTTCAAAGCGGACTTCCACTGTATTTTCATCTTGGCATGAAAGGATCCAGACCAGAAGTGGTACGATTTACCATATTTAGCAATGGATGATGCCATTGTAGTGGTCCTCGAGCGTTGGCCAGTAGATTGGCACACAACATCAGATTTGTTTGCCGAGAGTAGGAAGTCCGCAGAGAAATAGAAAAAGGAAGCAGCCTGCCTAAAAGTTCAGCAATTGGCTAAAAAGAGAGAGAAGGAGACTGAGGAGAAGTCTCGCGTAGAAGCAGAGTGTGCTACAAAAGAAAAAGTAGAACAAGAACAGCGCAGCTCTGACAGGAGCCAGAAATTCCCTTCACCACAGACAGAGGAAGAAGAGCAATCAAAACAGGGTGGTGGAGACTAGGAAAGCACTCCCTTCCGAGTGAAGCAAAATAGGGAGTAGGAGAAAGAAGGACCAGGGAAGAATACCAAGGCCTCCAAGTCGTCGCTAGATCCTAACACCTTGACAGAGGGTGACTTAGACGATATTGGGGACAAGATAAGGGATACAACTATAGAACTACTGCAGCAGTAGAAGCAAGCATTGGTCGCCATACAGGTGGGTCTGCGTGAACTAAAGAACATAATAGCTAGACTACAAGGAGGTGCAGGGTAGAGAAACGCGATGTCAACCAGTTGGGTGCCGAGGAAAACTCAAGCTGCGGAGTTGGTTCGATCCTTGGATCTCCAGGTAGTCATGCTACCTGATGGAGCTCTAAACGCTGAGGTAGATGATGACAAGGCCACCACTAGCACTTTGAGAAACATTGTTCTGAACTTGGCCACGCTCACTACCATCATCGTTTTGAGAAACGTTGGTCTAAACTTGGCCGCGCTCGCTAGCGAATTCCTTCACACACTACAAGCTAGCGTGATTGCAAAGATCAGGGCCAGAGAGCAATGCACTCTGAGCTTGATCAACGAGTAGAAAATCAACAATAGACAAATGTTCGTAGAAAAATCAGTGGTGCTAGAAGCATGGAAAAAGGTTCAGGCGCAGAATGATCGCATTGCAGCCATGGTAGCCAAAGCGTGCAGGACAAATCCAGAACTGCACATACCAGAACAAGCGTCATTAGAGGCCAAGATTTGGAAGCTGGCTGCAGGTGTATGTGGAGCGAAAACCGAAATGGAAAAGGTTCAGTTTGAGCTGAACATGAAAATTACAGAGCTTGAGTTGAAGACACAGCGTTGAACTCCACTAGAGGTGAGAGAACAACGTGAAGCCGCTATGAGGGATGGAGTCATTGCAGTAGATGTCGTGGTGGTGGAATGCACTGTGCTCTTTAAGCAGTCTATGGAGCTAATCACGAGTATGCAAGAAGATCATAACCTATAGAGGTTGAACATAAAGGCCTAGGAATTGTCACAACAATATGACAAAGCAAAGGCGACGATGCACACCATTGCCATAATGGAAATGTTGGAAAAGTTGTAGGAGGCAAAGAAACTGCAATAACAGGTGGAAGTAGCGCAGCAGAAAGAGGCAGTCCTCAAGTCCAAATTGGGGCCTTATTTGGAGGAGGCCTATGTGATCTCCGACACCATTGGAGAGAAGTTGGCCAGCCTACAGAAAACACAACATTAGATCTAGGAAGATGGCGCAGGGCCAACAATGACGTAGCTGGTGGAGCGGGTCAAGCAGGCAGCTACGCAGAGCAAAATTGAAGTAGAAGTGGTGAAAGTGGAGTTGGAAGGTCTTCGCAGTAAGATATCTGCACCAGTAGAGTGACTTGGGGGTGAGTCACCATATTTGTGTTGGGGGCTTGTTGCGACAGGGTACCCTAGGTCAACTCCGGGGAAAAAGCCCAAGTTTTTGTATGTAAAATGTAAAGTCTCCACAAGTTGTGGTCACGGAGCGCATATATGTAAAGCGTCATAAATGGTCTTTACCCTTTGTTATGTAAATTGTGTCATTTTTGGAAGATCTACCCATGGTCCACGGACCATGGGATTGTATAAAAATGAGAGTCTTAGAGAGTCCAAGGCAGTTTTTTGGGGAGTGAATGATATGGATGTCATGTGTTAGTAGGAGCTAAGAGCGAAGAGTCTTAGAGTATAAGAGAGGCTCTGCACCTGAGTGTGCAGAGGCCTAGGGTAGAATCTGCAACTATGTGCGTGAACCCCTGCAGCTGAGTGCACATGATAGTTTGAGTTTGTAAGAAGATCTGAAGTATCAATAAAGAAGATTATTATGGAAATATTTGTGTTTTGTCTATTTACTTCTGTTATGAATGAAGGCGATTATGTTATGGGGAATATTGGGCTTATCATTTAATACTGTATTGATGCATGATTATGCATGATTTACATTGTTATATGAACACAAGTGATAATATCTGTTTACGTGAAGAATATATTAATGCATGTTGAAGTTACCATATGTTTAAGCCGATCTGGGTAAATACATAAGTACGAGTAATTATAGAAGCGCGTAAGTGGCTGAATCACCTGTTTATGGTCCACGAAAGATAGTCATATACCTTCGCATAGGTCTAGAGGCTAATTAGGAGAAGTATATCGATAAGCCCTACTAGGCTTGCCGATCTACGTGAAGGAAGAATTAGGGCATAAAATGACATTACTCTAATCTCTGGGTGCGGAAACTTGGTTCCATCATCCCCCCATACCACTTCAAGTGAGATTTTAGTCTACGCTCTGTGGATTGATGTCGAAAGGGCCAGTAGTGTAGGGATTTGTTTGGCTAAACTTAACTATGAACCTGGGTTAGGATCCCCTAAGCTAACACCATTCAATGTTGTTCCGGTGAAAAAATTTCCAGGAGGCATGATCTTCTTTGCATAGATACTTTGTTAATATTTCTCTTATTCTCTAAATCTATTATTCTTACTGTTCATCCCTAATCACATTTTGTTTTCTTTGTATGTTGTCAGGCAAAACTTTCTTCAATTGAGATTGTGTTTTAATATTAAAGAATTACTGGTCCGATGACTCGGTATTCCCTCTTTTTTAGGTTAACGTTAGTTTTTGTAGCACTGAATTTGTTCTAGCCTTAAAAATTTGTGGAGAGGGTAGAATACAAGAGATCTCCAAAACTGAGAATTTGTTTTTGGAAATTTCACCTAGAAATGGTTTAATTAGATTATTAGTCAGTTTTTAAATATTTTCGAAGCCTAAACTTAGGGAATATGGCTAATTAATCAGAATTGATGAAGTCAAGGTTAGAATCATCTAGAAACTCACACGGATCAACTTCAAGTTAATCCTAGCCATTGATTAAGATTTAATCTTAGCCATTGGATTCCCAACAGAGGATTATAAGAAGAAGTCAATGGGCACTTGGAGAACACACTTGAGTAGTTCAATTTCATGAGCATATCGGTTTCCAAAGTAGTAGTAGTTAGTTGCCGAAGAGAGAGCCAGCGAGATCGAAGTAGTGAGAGAGGGGCAGAGATAATGAATTCAGAGGAAGGATTCCAGATCTGGTGAGTGCATTTACAGAGAGGAGAGTGAGCCATAGTGAGGCTGATGCAGAGCAGCGCATTAGCCTCTAGATGAAATTTTGAATATGCTGGGGAATGGCAAGTTTCATTGTAGAAGCTGGACAAAGGTTTTGGAGGCCAGGATAGACATTTTCCCAGATAGCAACATACTAGACAACTTGAGGAGAAATTGGTTCGAATTGAGTACAAAAGGGACTGTACTAGGTGATGTAGTAGTTGCGCAGAGCCAGTTTGGATGACTCAATTTGAGTTGAGGTCAGAGCCTGAATTTTCCTGTGAAGTGAGGAGATTTCCTCACTAGATATTTCTTACCAGTATTTCTCTATAGGATTTCCATTTTAGACTTCCAGTTTTACTTAGATTATTTCACTGCCTCATAATAATAAAACCTTCAGCTGCTACACCAATTTTCCCAAGTTGGGTTCTTCCAGGAACTTTTGTCCAAAAATAAATGTGTTATTTTTTGTTTGTGTGCTAGCATTTCTTTCAACATTTATTCCTCTACAGTTTTATTTTTGTAGACTGTAGTGTGAGTTATTTAGTATTTGATGTAGGAAACAATAAATAAATTGTTAAATTAAAATAACAATTAGGAGAATAATTTCCAGCTGCTACAATAGGATCTGGTTGTGTAATTTTCACATGGCATCAAAACCAAGTTCAACAACTAGGGAGCTCAGAGACGAAGAAAGAATGGATTTCATTGTTCAATGTGAGTTGCAGATCCAAATTCCCAGGGGAAACACAGTCACTTTTCCAAGAGGTCGAGTTACTTCAGGTGATTTGATTTTTCTAAGTGAGGGTTAGAAAAAATTGATCTCTCCAGATAGAGTGATTCCATAGGTAGAGGGAGAAACTCAGTATTTTCATGAGCAGATCTCTAGCTGTAAGCATTAGTTTTGCAACAGTTTGCTAAAGCAGATCTAACGTCAGGTGGAAGGAAGAAGAGCACACACTGAGGGAAAATTTTCCTTAGGGAACTTCTAGTCTAAAGAAGTTCAATTTTCCTTTTCAGATCAATAGTCATTATGGGTAGATTTTCTCACTCAAGAAGGGGGTGCAAATAACTCAGCAGCAACTAAGAAAAAGGGAAGAGGAGATTTTTAACATTTGTTAAGATGGCCACTGCTAGACTTCATGATCAGGATAGATTAGATGGAGCTTGTGGGGGAAATTATATGTGTTATAATTCCAACATTAAATTATCAATCCATGGTTGTAAGACTTAGAGGCACAAGCACAGGTAATGCGGGATCAGATCATTTAACCTAAATTAACATCAAATTCCTAAAATCAATTCCTATTCCTATTCTTGAATTAAGTACATAATACAAATGACTAAACAATTTTAATCTCAATCTAAGTAAAGTAAATCAATCAAAACTTAATTTCAATGCAAGTAAAACTTAACTACAATGAAACCACACTGATGCATTAACTACAAAATACTCATAAGCTATCTACGAAATTCAACCTATGTTTAATGAAAGCATTCATTCAATCACTCTAATGCTAATCAATATAGAGCATTCTATTCAAAGAACACGAACACTAAATCAAAAATCATGAACACTAAATCTACGCTAATCTCGCGAATATCAAATCTAATTTAAATTGATGAATACGAAATCTAAACTAAGCTTTGGAGTTTCTGATCTACTTTGGCTCAATCAACAAAATACATTCAAATGCAAAGGCTTCTAATGCTATCTCATGAAATCGAATTATAAAACTCAGAGCAATTGAAACAAATGACATGTAATGAAATTGAAACTCTATTATGAAGGAATTCATCAAATCTACTATCCTAATCAAGCTAGTGACAAAACACAGATAAATCAAAACCTCTTTTCATAATTGAAACTATTGTTCACAATCAAAACTCAAAGGAATATAGCTATTGTTTATGATAAAACTTAGAGGAAATCTAACCTACTTTTCATGATGAAATTAAAAAAATAAAATTAAAGCTATCATTAATAATGAAACTTTAAAGAAATAGAGACTCTTGCACACAACATAACTCAAAGGACATAAGCTATTTAACGAAACTCATGAAATCGAAACTATTTCTCACACAAAACTTCAAAGAAATTCTATAGTAATTCATGCAATTATTAATGTTAACATAACGCTATTTTAATTATATTTCATAGTCAACTGAGGAACATAGAATTGGAGCATTCATGTAATACCATAAAATTCATGAGGAATACAGAGTATGGGTTTAAAATACTTTCAATGCTTCCACTGTGAATTTGAATCAAGAAGAGTTCATAAACGTTTCCGTATAGTAATATTCTCAAAAGAAACAATGATATATTAAATCATCACTTAGCATGACCTTGATCAAGTTATATCAATTAGTGAAGTTTATCTTTGTCAACCTGGTCTATGAAATTATAATAGGAACTTTAAGTACAAAAAAAAACCTAAGCAATCACACAAAACACTGTTGTAAATTAACAAAGTAAACTAATCCTAAGATCTAAACTAATCACAAGACTTGTTTCCAGAGGTGCTGGATCCTTTCCACTCCTGGAGCAAGCCTAGATTGACTCAAGTCACTTAAAACTAAAGGATTACATTCACTTACAACATTTAAGTACAAAATTGGAGTTGTATTAAAATTCAAAACATAAATTCATATGGATACCTTCTTTAAATAATTTTGATCTATCCTCCTTATTCCAAAAAAACCTACAACACAGGCCATGGCTAAGCCATTTATAATATTTACAAGGCCAATCAGTCATTTTCCCCAATTCTGGAAAATTGCCAATTTTTAACAAATTCACCTAAAATATATTGGAATATCTTCCTAACCATGGAGAATTTTAGAAAACTATTTGGAGGGAGCCTAATTTGTTATATTTTAAAAACAAACCTCTCTTGGATTTGTCTCATTCAAATCCAGATACTCATAAATCGTGCCTAAAGTTGGCTATCTGGCTCTTTTTGCAAGATTCTAGAACTCTGGAAAAACAATCATTTTTTATAAAACTGCCTCAAAGACCCATGTATACATTTTAGAAAAAATCGAATCTGGAGAAATGGTTTTTGATATAGATAATTAGTTATATTTTTAACAAACTCACTTTCTCATATTTTACAGATTTACCTCTAGCTGCATGCAAATTCAGGTCAAACGTGGCCATTTAGAAACTGAGCAAATTTTGAGAAGATTTGTTGACTTGCTTCTAGAGACCCACGTGTGAAACTTGGGTGCAATCAAACTCATGGGAAGGTGTTAGAACATCATTTTGGACAATAAAATCCCTCGGTTTTCCGCGACAGCGTGTTGAAATGTCGAAGCCCCAAATTGGATATTTCCATACTCTACTTGCACCAACTAGTTTAATTGACATGTGAGGAATTTTGGCAATGGAAACCTGCAGCAAATGAACTTAACAAAAACCGTCATTAGTAAACCATGGAAAAATAATCCCTAACCATCAAAAAGGTAAGAAAACTAATGATAATCAACCACAAGATGCAAAATCTGTTTTGGCGGCAAGTTGAAGAATTATGGTACAAAATTAGTTTAAAAGTATATGAATTTAGGTTATGAATGGTGGTAATATATAGTGGAAAATTGGGCATATTTGAGGCCCAACATCCCCCCATGCCTGAGGATTTGCATGTCCTCATGCAAACAGATCCCTTGCTCATTGACAAATTCTTAACATTGTTTTGCAAATGTTGGTTCTTGTGGGACAACATTGCTTGAATATTTGGGAGTACTAGTTCTTATGGAGCAACACTACTTGAATATTTGGAGGTGTTGGTTCTTGTTGAGTAACACACTTCACATTAGCATATGATATTTATTTTCAGAGCAATACGAATTGAGGACAAAAAAGGGATGGATGAGGAAGACATAATGGATGAAATGAGGTGGTGATGGAGATGGTAAGTATGTGGATGGATGTTTGCATACTCTGTCATCACAAGGCCAATGCTTATAGGCAGTTTCCTTTATCACTTCATGAGATTAATGACTTCATCATACGATTTTTTATCATGGGGGGAGAAGACACTAAAGATATCGCGTTTATACCCCAAGGAATTGCCTTTACATGGTCTTGTAATCAGAGTATCAACGTAATGAATGGAGGGAAAACAAAAGTTTTATGAAAGATAAAATGCATGGAATGATAAGTGGTGAATCATTAAGTTTCCTAAACCTTCTAATTAATTATAGAATCTTAAGTCAAATTTACCTCAAGTTTTACCTTTATCGTTGATGTGTCTAGTGCTACAAGATGAAGTGTAGGATGGAAAGGCTGGAGCTGATGTGACTGCTAATCTGACCTGCAAAGAAGGCTGAAGGATGAACTGAAGAGCTGAAGGTTGAACTAAAGGTCCCCTTCTCCCCAATGCCTGAAGAGTTGTATGTCCCCAAACACTGAGGAAAGGTGACTGCGACTGCAAATGACAATGGAAATGTTGATACAAAGATCCAAACTATTACAAATATGTGTGAAAAACCATATAGTCTTCAATCGCTACACACCCATGTGCAATCTTGCATATGTGAATAAATGGTGTCGTTTTCGAACATAAGAAAGAATCATTGGATGATCGACCATTGAGGAATTCATTAACCAATGCGATATATACCAACTTTGATGTCAATGGAAATCAAATAATTAGGTACATTCTACTAGCCATGAATGGATTTATTGAAGTCGAATGGAGTGTAGAATTCATCCACCAAGAATCATTGATGTATTTCCTTAGTAGATGACAAGGATACCTACCATTAAGGCATGTAGACTCCCAGATACCTTATCTAACCCTAACCTTAATCCTAGATAATGTGTTGACGTTGATGGGATAAGGCTTGTTGGCAGGTGGGCCTTAAGGAATCCCACATCAATCAACTCGTATAAACATAATGAAGGATACATGATTTGAAGAACTCATACAAATTTATAAACTTTATTGGAAAATTTGCCCAACATTTTCCTAGTTTTCAAGCAAAGTCCATGTCTAGTTGCACTAGAAGAGATGGTTTTCACAAAAGGACTTATTTTTCTCTTTACTATTTTAATTTATTTATTTATTACAATACTAACTTTAGTACAATACTGAAGAAAATACGTCTTCCTTCAAGTGAAAGATAACTTCCAATGAATCCATGTGTGAATCAGGTACAAAGATATATTCATGCCCAAATTGAACATATAAACTTTAGAAAGTACACGAGCATGAAAAACTAATAGTTTTGAAAGATGTGATACAAAGAGTATTTGAAGATGAGAGTGGTACTTTGATTGGATTGTGATCTGGAACCAATGCTCGATGTAATCCTGGTGGTATCAAACCATTTCTTCATTTGGACCACTCTAAAAATCCTCCTCGATCATGCCAAGAAAATTTGGATAATTGGTCTTTGGTATGCATATAAGGCTTGCTGATGGGCATGGTGAAAGTTCCTCAATCTCTGGTTTGACTGGATACTCCCCATCAGATTTGGTATATGATTCTTCAGTCTCCTTGATAGATAGGCAAGATGAATCAAGGTAGGCTTCTGAATCCTTTTATAGTTGCGGAGAGATAGATAATTTCCTGAATGTGGTCAATATGAACTCTTCCTGAGAGGTAGATATCCCAGCTACTGCTAGGATTTGAGAAAGTACTTCGAGGGACATTCTTCAAGCTCTCACTCGTTGTTTGAACTTATTTTGCTGGTTGTTTATCCCTGTCTCGCAACATGGATAAGTACACATGGGTTCTTACAACAACCCAAAAATGTTTTATCTTTAAAGAGATTGAATTTTTAATCTAAATGAATAAAGTTTGCTAATTGCAATAAAACTCACCAAACATGCTTACTTAGACAACCATACTTTGGAAAGACCCCAAACCAAAGTGGATGTGTGGTTCTTCACTCATGTCTTACTATCTTCTCCTCCCTCTAATTTCCCTACAACTAAGATCGCACCAACAACTTGTGAAAGAAACTACGCTCTAATCTCTTTAGCACCTCTCCGACAATGACGCCAAATGTTGAGGAAATTATGTGTTATAATTCCAACATTAAATTATCAATCCAGGCTCATATGACTTAGAGGCACAAGTGTAGGTAACGTGAGATCAGAGCATCTAACCTAAATTAAGATCAAATTCCTAAAATCGATTCCTAGTCCTATTCCTGAATTAAGTACAGAATACAAATCACTAAACAATTTTAATCTCAATCTAAGTAAAGTAAATCAATCAAAAGTTAATTTCAATGCGAGTAAAACTTAACTATAATGAAACCACACTGATGCATTAAATACAAAATACTCATAAGCTATATATGGAATTCAACCTATGTTCAATGAAAGCATTCATTCAATCACTCTAATGCCAATCAAGACAGAGCACTCTATTCGAAGAACATGAACACTAAATATATGTTAAGCTCATGAATATGAAATCTAATTTAAACTAATGAATATGAAATCTAAACTAAGCTCTGGAGTTTCTGATCTACTTTGGCTCAATCAACAAAAGACACTCAAATGAAAAGGCTTCTAACGCTATCTCAAACAATTGAATTATAAAACTTAGAGTAATCGAAACAAATGACATGGAAGGAAATTAAAACTCTATTGTCAAAGAATTCATCAAATCTATTGTCCTAATCAAGCTAGTGACAAAACTCAGATAAATCAAAATCTCTGGTCATAATTAAAACTATTGTTCACAATAAAAACTCAAAGGAATCTAACTATTGTTTATGATAAAAATCAGAGGAGATCTAACCTATTGTTCATGATGAAATTTAGAAAAAATAAAAGCTATCATTCACAACAAAACTTCGATGAAATAAAAACTTTTTCACATAATAGAACTCAAAGGATTGAAGCTATTTAATGAAACTCACGAAATCGAAACTATTGCTCGCACGAAAGTTCGAATAGATTCTACTGTCATGCACACAATTCTTAATGTTAGCACAACACTGTTTTTATTATATTGCATAGTCAACTGAGGAAAATAGAATTGGAGCATTCATGTAATGCCATCAAATTCATGAGGAATACAGAGCATGGGTTTAAAATACTCTCAATGCTTCAATTGTGAATTTGAATCAAGAAGAGTTCATAAACATTTCTGTGTAGCAAGATTCTCAAAAGAAACAGTTATATATTAAATGGTCACTCAGCATGACCTAGATCAATTTATATCAATCAAGGAAGTTTATCTTTGTCGACTTGGTCTATGAAATTACAACAGGAACTTTAAGTACAAAAAAAACCTAAGCAATCACACATAATGATGTTGTAAATTAGCAAAGAAAACTAATCCTAAGATCTAAACTAACTATAAGACTTTTTTCCAGAGGATGTGGATCCTTTCCACTCCTAGATCAAGCCTAGATTAACACAAATCACTTAAAATTCAAGAACCATAATCACTTACAACATTTAACTACAGAATTGGAGTTGTCTTAAAATTCAAAACATAAATTCATATGGATACCTTATTTTAGTCCTTTCACTCTATCCTCCTTCTTCCAAAAAAAAAACTTACAATAAAGGCGATTGCTAAGCCATTTATAATATTTACAAGGCAAATTAGTCATTTTCCCCAATTCTGGAAAATTGCCCATTTTTAACAAATTGACCTTAAAGATATTGGCATATCTTCCTAACCATGGAGAATTTTGGAAAACGGTTTGGAGGGAGCCTAATTTGTTATATTTTCAAGAAAAAAATCTATTTTATTTTATTCATTATAATCCATCTCCTCAGAAATCGTGCTAGAAGTTGGCTATGTGGCTCTTTTTGCAAGATTCTAGAACTCTGGAAAACAGTCATTTTTTATAAAAATGCCTCAAATACCATTCTATAATGTTTTTACCAATTGTAATATAGAGAAACGGTTTTGGATATATATAATTTGTTATATTGATAACAAACCCATTTTTTCATATTTTCCATATTCACCTCCATCTGCATGTAAATCGAGGTGGCAGTTTGGAAATTAAGAAATTTTGAGCAGATTTGTTGATTTGCTTCTAGAGACCCACATGTGTGACCTGGGTGCAATCAAAATCATGGGGAGGTGTTAGAACATCATTTTGGATAATAACCTCCATCGGTTTTCCCTAGAAGCATTCTGAAATGTTGATGCCCCAAATTGGATATTTTCGTACTCTACTTGCATCAACTAGTTTAATTGACCTGTGAGGAATTTTGGCAATGGAAACCTGCAGAAAATGAACCTAGCAAAAAACTTGATTAGTAAATCATGGAAAATTCATCCCTAACCATTGAAAAGCTAAGAAAACTAATGATAATGAACCACAATACGCAATGTGTGATTTGACGAGAAGTTGAGGAATTATGATACGAAATGAGTGTAAAAGTATATGAATTTAGGTTATGAATGACGGTAATATATAGTGGAAAATTGGGCATATTTGAGGCAAAATAGAGCTTCCAACTATGTCACCTAGAAGGCAAGTATGTCCCGCCTTCTAGATAAATATGACCTGAAGCCATATATTGATGCAGTGGTAGGAGTTCACTCAGATGCAGATCAGTTGAAGGAGTAAAAAAAGGAGATGGAGTGGGTGAAGAGGTTGATCCTATATGGAGTCTGGGATCATATTATTTAACACATACATGCCAAGGAAATACCCAAAGATATGTGGGAGACTCTCTGCACGCTATACTAGGGCACTTCTAGGCAGCAACATATGTACTTAGAGGAGAAGCTAAGATGCATCAGGATGCAAAAGGGGGAAGGAATAGACCCCTTCCTCACTAGGATTTAGGAGGTTCAAGATTAGTTGTAAGCAGTTAGGGCAGTGCCTCAACCCACAATAATAGTGTGATTGACACTAAACAATGTCCCTGGCAAGTGTCAAGTATTTGTCCAAAGTATTTTAGGCAGAGATACCTTGCCAAGGTGGGACAGGATGTGGGCAAATTTTTAGTAGGAGTTGAGATGAACTCTATTGAAGCTCCATAAGTGGTAGTAGTAGCAGATTGAAGCAGGTGAAGGAGGAGAATGATGTGGCCCTAACATCGAAGGCTCCCGATCAAGAGGAGGGTGAGTAGCGGAAGAAGAAGAAGGACCTATCAAAGGTCAAGTGCTTTAGATGTGATGAGTTCGGTCTCTACAACACGCAATGTCCTCTCGGGAAGAAGGACAAGGAGGAGAAGGAAGACCAGGCTCGAGGAAGAATTCTCCATATTCGCTGACATACCTTTAACAGTGAAGTGGGGATACTTGGTGATGTAGCCCTAGAGTGTTACAGACGGGTAGGATCATTGAGGAGTCCACCTCTTGGATCAATACCTGGCTATGGGAGTTCACAATTTTGAGTAGCAGGATGGATCAATGAAAGTTGACGCAGCGAGATGGTAGAGTGACAATTGCAGAGACTAGTAGTAGTTGGATACTGGGGAGCATAATGCAGAGTTGGTAGCAGTGGAGTTGGCATAGTGCAGAGTCAACAGCAACACAAATTCTTTAGTGACAGTGCAGAAAATAGTAGTAGTTAGAGACTCGGGTGACAAATGCAACATATTGATCACAATTGATTGAATATTTAGGATGCTTCTCAGTTGCAGTTGTTGTAGTCGTAGCAACAACAGATGAGAGGGATTTGCAGTGCAGATATTGTGTTGGCACAATATGGGAGCATCATTAACAACACATATGTAGCATACATTAGATTTGTGCAGCAGTTGGTGGGTAGAATGGCCAGACATCAACAACATAACAGGAGATGATACAGAGACAGTTGCCTCTATAGGTTGACAAATAGAGCACTAGAACACATTCGTCGCTAAGGGGGAGTGTTATTTTTTGTAGGATCAGATGTGTTTTAGTCTTGAAATTTTTTGGAGAGGCTAGCATATAGGAGATCTTCAAAACCAAAATATCGTTTCTAAAAATTCGACCTATAAATGACTTAATTAGATTATTAGTCAGTTTTTAAATATTTCCTAATTCTAAACTTAAGGAATATGGTTAATTAATCAAAATTAATTAATTCAAGGTGAGAATGATCTAGAAAATCACACAGATCGACTTCAAGTTAATCCTAGCCATCAATTAATATTTAATCTTGGTCATTGGAGTCCCAAAAAAGTATTATAAGAATAAGTCACTGGGCACTTGGAGAACACACTTGAGTAGTTTGATTTAATGAGAAGATCAATTTCAAGAGTAGCAACAATCATTTTCCAGAGGGAGAGACAGTGAGATCGAAGCAGTGAGAGAGGGGAAGAGACAGCGAGGCTAGAGGAAGGATTCTAGATCCGTTGAGTGCATTTGTAGAGAGGCAAGTGAGCCACAGTGAGGCTGGTGTAGAGTAGCGTAGTAGCCTATAGAAATTTCGAATTTGCTGGGGAAAGTCGAGTTTCGGTGCTAGAAGATGGACAAAGGTTCTGGATGCCGGAGGAGACATTTTCTGAAATGGAAGAAAAACAAACGACTTGAGTAGCAGTTGGTTCGAACTGAGTGTAGAAGGGAATACACTAGGGTGATGCAAAAACTGTGTAGAGCCAATTTGGAAAACAAAATTTGAGCTGAGGTCAGAGGTCGGATTTGCCTGAGGAGTGAGGAGATTTCATCACTAAATTTTTCTTGCTAGTATTTCTTTGTAGGATTTCTAGTTTTGGCATAGATTTGTAGTTAGATTCTTTCAATGCTTCTTAATAATAAAACCCTCAGCTGCTGCACTAGCTTTCCCAAGTTGGTTTTTTCAAGGGACTTTTGTCCAAAAATAACCGTGTTATTTTATGTGTGTGCTAGAATTTCTTCCAACATTTATTCTTCTGCAATTTTATTGTGTAGGTTGCAGTGTGAGTTATTCAGTATTCGTTATAAGAAACTAAAAATAAATTGTTAAATTAAAATAAAAAATAGGTGAATAATTTCGAGTTGCTGCAATAAGATTCTGGTTGTGGAATGTTCATAGTTATCAACTTGGTCCTTAATGGCGTTAAATATGCTCTAGACAATATTATCTCATCCATTATTGTGTGTCTTAGAGAATTGGAGAAAAAATAGCTAGGCTTAAGGTTTTAGTTTGGCCTTCTCTGTTGTATATATATATTTTAGCCTTCTGCCAAGAACTAGGCTACAACTCATTTCCATTGAGGTTCTAATGTAGTTATTTTCACATCATATGGCATGACCCTATTATACCAGGCTATAAATTTCTATGGTTGAATTTGATATATCTTTGGGACTCTTAGGAATTTCTCGTCAATTCTATGTTTTCTTTATTGAAGGTTAGAATGTAAAATCTTTTAAATATTCTGTTTTTTCTTGAATTTATTTTTGCTACCAAATATTTACTTACCGTGTGATTTTCTTATACATCCTTACTAGTATTTCTTGGTTAAAGTTTTGAATAAGGACAACCTTTGCATGGTCTTTTGTTACACTTTTTTACAACAAAAAATACAATTTACAATTTACTGTTAGAGCCATGTAAAAGGTTTTAGGTTTAAATACAGAATATAGTTTCTCCTCTCAACTAGATGCAGAGTAATTTATTTTCTATAGTTTTCCCTCAGTCCATAACTAAATCCACTGTAATAAAGGTTGAGGGACTTTTTTTGGGCTACCAGGAATGGCTAGGACTAGGAAATAACCCTCCAACCCCAATTGTCTTTTCTTGCATGAGACCTATATTGATTCTATGAAGAGGGTTCCTCCTCAAATTACTCTATTCCTAGTTTCACCTATTAGGTTTGAATTTACTTTTCTTTATAACGTTGTAGCATCGGTTGAGATTTTTCCCAAATTTTTCGATTAACATATGGTTTCCAACTTAGTAGACTTCTATTGTGCCTAAAAAATATTTGTAACCTGTCCATGGGTTCCGAGGGCATATTTAATGCATAATACATCCACATCAATTGTTACTTTCACACGCACAACAAGGTACTTTAACAAATATTTTATAACACGCCAACATTCTACTCATGGAGATTCTAGGGTGAGAGTCGAAACCTTTTTTTTAGCAACAAAAATTTACCTATTCACTACTCTACTAGTGGTACTCAGACTCTACTTGTACCCTTACAACAATAAATGTAGTACACAATATGTTATTTCTTTTAGGTCTATCTAAGGCAACATTTACAACAAATAATAATATTTCATTTTCAGTCTATTAGCAACACTTAAAAGAAATCCCATTGCATACCAGTACAATACTTATCTACGTTACCTGAATTGTTGATGCAAGAGATCAAAACCACATGGAATAAAGGTTTCCTCCCTACCAACAAGATCAGTCTACAACTTCATCTCCATCCTAGCTAACCTCACTAGCAGGGTAGCCTTCTAGACCATACTGCACCGAATTTATGCCTACAACTATCTGGTCCCAACCAGACTTAGTCAAGAACAATTTTTCTCAAGAAGATTCCTCTGTCTAAACAATAGGAAATCTATCTCATAATAAAAATCTTGTCAATTTTGGAGTCCTCCTCCTTCAGGTCACGTAAAGTTCATTAACCCTCTTAGTTTTTTCCTTTTACTTTTTCAACATTTTCCATCAAGGATGGGTTTGGACAGGTAATCGCCTGATCCATATATGTCCAACTACCCTAACCGATGGTTCTCATTTAATCTTACCTCATCATGTGGTTTCACTCGTTGCATAAACATTCAATCTTTCACAATACAATCAAATATTTCTATTTAACATTTCACCTTTACATGGTCCAAAGATAATATAATATCTGTAATTTCAGTAAAATAAAAAATATTTACAAGTTACCAAGGGATGTGACATCTTTCCCCCCTTGAGTAAAATATTGTCACTGTGTTTTCTGAATTTCAGAATAGACTTGGGTATGCTTCCTTCATAAATTTTTCATCCTCTCAAGTAGTCTCTTTTGGGCTAAAGTGCTTGCATTACACTTTAACCTGGGCGATAGCTTGCTTATGCAACATTACTTCTCTTCGATCGAGTATATGTAGAGGTTCAACTAGAAACTCTTCGTTCGATTTCACTTGTATAGTCACAGTTAACAATCATTATTAGTCTGTGTCATTAACAAATTCTGTATTATTTATACATATACACATTCACAATCGTTACCTGTATATTTTTCCAATCAATGATATGTCTAGAGTCATATATATAATTTTTCAATAATGAGACATGAGAAACGTTATGAACATGTATGTGGCTAGTCAAGGCTAACTAGTATGCCACATGCTCAATCCGGGCTAAAATCTGAAATGGGCGACAGAACCTGGGGGCTAACTTGGCACAACCTCCCCAGTGCAGGGTGCTCTTCTTAGGCTTGATTCATGTATATACATGACTCCCTACTTGAAACTCTCGATAACTTCTCTTCTTATCATCATACATTTTTTGCCTGTCTTGGGCAACTTTCAAATTTCCCCTTATTTTCTTTACTGTCTCTTCCATTTGTTTCAATAAGTTAGGTCCCAACATCAACTTATCTTCCAAACCACTCCAATTAATAGGTGTTCTACACCTATGCCCATATAATACCTCAAACATGCTCATCTTCAGGGATGTATGATAACTGTTGTTGTAAGCAAATTCCACTAAGTGAATATAGTCATCCCACTTAGCTGGCTACTACATTACATACATCCTCAACATATCTTCAATCACCCAATTCCCTCTCTCTGTCTACCCATCTGTTTGAGGGTGGTATGCAGTAATAAAATGTACCTGAGTACCTAACCCATCAAATAAATCTTTCTAAAAGTAAGAGGTGAATTTCACATCTCCATTTGAAATTACTACTTTTTGTATCCCGCACAACCTGAAAATTTCTTTCATAAATATGCTAGCAATTTGAACTGTTTTGTAGGTAGATTGTACTGGAATGAAATGAGAAGACTTAATCAATTTATCTATTACTACCACTATAGAGTCATCATTTCTTTTAGTTTTAAGTAGATCAGTAATAAAATCAAGCAAATTGTCTCCTATTTCCACTCGAGAATAGGTAATGGGTGAAGTAACCCGACTAGATATTGGTCTTCGGTCTTCACCTATTGAAATTCCAAACACTTAGAAAAATATACAACCACCTCTTTCTTCATGTCTGGCCAAAAATATTCCTTCCTTAAAAGATAAATTAATTTATGATATCTAGAATGGGCAACATAAGGGATTTGGTGATATTCATCTAGAATCAATTGTTTAATGCTTATTTGATTAGGAACATACACTATGTTCTGATAACTCAACATACTTTCTCTATTTATCTCATAACCAAGTTGATATTCACTACTATTTGGGTTTCTGGCTTGCTGCCACAAAAACAGATACTCTAGATCCCTCCAAGAAGCGTCCTTAATTTGTTCCTTGAAAACAATTTTTGCTTCACTAAATGAAATTTCATACAAAAAATCAATTTCCTACTCAAAGCATTTGCTACCCAGTTCTCTTTTCCTTTCAAATGTTTAATTTCAAACTCAAATTCACTTAAGCAAGAAATCCAACGTGCTTGTCGAGCATTCAAAGTAGGTTATTTAAAATAGTTTGTTAGACTACTGTGATTTGTTATCAGTAGGAATCTTTTCCCAAGTAAATAGTGTTGCCACATTTTTAGAGCATGTATTACTATTGCTAGTTCTAACTCATAAGATGATTACTTTTGTTCATGCTCCTTGAGCTTTCGAGATTCGTATGCCACAACCCAACATTCCTACATTAGTACTCCTCCTACACTCTCCTTTCAAGCATCTGCACAAACAGTAAATTCCTTTTCCGGATCTGTGATTCTTAAAATAGGAGCAGTAGTAAGTAAGTGTTTTAGCTGGTCAAAACTATTTTGGCACTCAACCGTCCACTTGAAGGCTCTCCCTTTCTTTTGCATGGAGGTAATGAGGTAAGCCACCCTTGAAATTCCTTCAATAAACTGCCTATAATACCCAACCAACCATATAAAGGATCATATATCAATCGCATTCTCAGGAACATGCCATTTCATTATAGTACTTATCTTTTCTGGGTCTACAACTATCCCATCTTTAGTAATAACATGTCCTAAATATTGAATTTTCTCTTTATAAAACTCACAATTACTATATTTTTCATACAACTGATGGTCCCTCAAAGTTTGCAAAAAAATATGCAAATGATTTTTGTGCTCCTCCAAATTCTCCGAATAAACCAATATATCATCAATAAAAATAAACACAAATTTATTCAGATACTTATGGAATATACTAATCACGAGACATGAATGTTGCTGGAGCATTCGTTAGTCCAAAAGCTAGGACTACAAATTTGTAATGCCCATAGTAGGTTCTAAAGGATGTTTTGTATATATCTTCCTCTCTAATTCTAATTTGGTGGTACTCCGAACATAAGTCAATTTTAGAGAACATTGTAGCCCCTTTCACCTGACCAAATAAATCATCAATGCAGGGTAAGGGGTACTTATTTTTAAATGTTAATTTATTTCATTGTCTATAATCAATTTACAGTCACAAATTTCCATCCTTCTTCTTGACAAAAAATATTGGAGGCCCCCAAGGTGAGACACGTGGGTGAATGCATTTCTTGTCTAATAATTCTTGTAGTTGCACTTTAAGTTCAGTGAATTATGGGACACTCATGTGATATGGTGTTTTAGATATAGGAGCAACTCTAGGAATTATTCTAGTGGTAAAGTCTATGTCTCTTTTAGGAGGTAATCCATGAATTTCCTAAAGGAAAATATCTACAAAATATTGCACCACACGCAAGTTCCCCAAGGTAGCAATCTTCTCTTTTGAATTTGAAATCCCACTTGCACTGCATAAATTTGACACCCCTTCCTCATACATTTTTCTAGCTATGACGCCATAATCAGCCTTAATTTAAGAGGTCTCCTCACTCCCTGCACCTCCTGTCTTACACCTTCCTCATTTAAGAAGCTAATTGTCTTGTCCTTACAATTCATAAGGGACAAATGCTTCTCCAGCCAATCCATACCAATGAGAATGTCATATGACCCTAGAGGTAGCACATTTAAGGTTGTTGTTATTGGGGAGTCTACCAATTTTATCAAGAAGTTTTCCACCTTCAATAACACTCTTCTTTTTGCTCCTGTGGCTAACTGAACCAACCATGGGTTCTTAAATTTAACAGTTTGAAACTGACATTTTTCTACTAACTTAGGACTTCTGTAGCTTAAACTAGCCCCTGGATCAATTAATATGGATACAACTTGGTTAAATATTTTATCTTCAAACTCCACCATGGTAGGTTGGTACTTTGCTTGGTGATCCTCTAGTGCGACATTAATCCTAGGTAAACTTCTTGCTACTTCCCCTAGAATCGATGCATCATGAATATGTGCTACTGACTCTGCCCCTTTTCAATAAGGACAATTTTGACATAATGTGGTCCCCCACATCCCCAAGACTATAATGGGGGCCTGGATGCTGGTTCCATTTCAAATTTATTTGGATGTTCAGTAGTTTTCAATTCATTATTCAATTTTGAATTCTACTAGGTCCTTCATGAATTTCTGTTCGGTTGATTTTTGTAGGATATTTTGAAATTTATCGTCTTCGATCCCTTTAGATTCTATGAAAGTTTTTGCCCCTTATTTTTTGCCCATATTTTGCTACCCTCTCCTTTCTGCTTCATTTTCTAGTAGCATATTCAGGGTTTCTGAATAACCACATCCATAGTTTTGTGGTTGTCAAATTCCAACCGCTCTTTCATAAATATTGGGAGACTACTGATAAAATGTTGAACTTTCACCTTTTCCTCACATATGTAAGGAATGTACCGACCGCATGGCTCTAGGTCTTAGGTCGTTAATCCATTTCCTTACCTTCGAGGAAGATCAACTCTTAGCGAAGTAGAATCAATTTTATGGTGTATTCACTACTGCCACATGTCTTTAGGTATTGAGCCATTAATCTGTTTCCTTACCTCTGAGGAAGAACAACTCTTATGTTTCCTTACCTATGAGGAATACCAACTCTTAGCCAAGCAAAATCAATTTAGGGAATACTCTAAAGCCAAATGAATTTATAATTTCGTATTAATAAATACATTATTTTTTGTTTGCTAGGTTATGTTAGTCTTGAGACAACTGATACTCCTAACTTGTCGCTTGAGAAGGAGCAACAAAGGGGTATCTACATAGTCAAAATCACATCGCCCAACATGAGCCACACCAGCCTTATGGTCGCTGAATTTTTTCCCCCGAAATTTTGGACCAATGACCATTACACCACAGAGTGCATTAACAAAATACCTCTACTCCCTGAACAACAAATACACACTTTTAATGATTAAACCACTAGAATTATATATATATATATATAAATATGAAAATTACTAAAATATTGATATAGAAATTTTATTTCACATAATAGATTTTTATTAACAAAAATTATGATAACATCCTTCTTATTTTAAAACTTCATAGCACATGCAAACTCGTATTCTCTATCGTAGAATTTGGCATTTTGAAAGTATTTTAATCTGAGGAGGAATTTCCTAACCCTCTTTTTACCGCAAAACTTCACAATTTGTAAGCATTCTAATCTTAGGAGGAATCACTTGTAACTTACGACAACCCTTAAGATACATATATTTGAGATCTTTGCGTTCTGCGATTTCAGATGGAAATGATTCTAAATGACGACATCCACTGAGATTTGTGATTTTCGAGATCTCTCATTTCACATGGAAATGATTTTAACCTTTTACATCCCCTCATATGTAAAAACTGAAGTCTCGAATGATTTCCAATGCCTGATTGTACATATTCAATTTGAGTATAGTTCAGATTAAGATATTCAAGTTGTTTAAATTGCCACAGTGATCTTGGCCATAATTGTAGCCCTGTGTTACTTAAATCTAACACCCTCAGAGAGACAAGGTTAAGTAAAAATGCCTCCAGAATCTCTTTTAATTCAAAATTGATTGTTAAAATTAGTCTGAGCCTCTTGCAATCATTGCGTGTCTCGATGTCAGGGAAAAGGGCGTCAATGTCAGAACAATGTTGAACTACCATGAATACATAGTTCTCCTCTTTCTCTACCACATAAATTGCCATGTCACGCCCAACATCATGAGATCCAAAGGCAAGGCCCCAATAACCGTATCGATCATATGTTCCCAAATGGATTAAGGAATGATCTGCAAGTAACTTTACATAGCTTTACGCAATATCCATTAAGGCGTCCACATCTTTTCTCTTTACTATACCTTTTGAGATCCAGACGTGCGATATCATGTGCACCGAAATGTACCAGTCTTCTGGAACCATCGCACAATATGGGGTAAACTATCGTAGCTCCTTCTCAATAGTTGATACAGATCTCGATCAATGCAAGGATGAGTCATTGGAAAATTTGATTCCACTGTTTGGATCCGCCTTAAAGCAAGGCTCCACTCATTTACAACCCGCTTGCCAACAATTGTTGAGGTTATTAAATTTATAGCCAACGACAACCCTTTACATTCGTCCGCTACTACTCTGGAAATATGCTCTATGTTCTCCGAAACACAGCCCTCTTTCAAAGATACTTTGCAAAATAATTCCGAGGCCTCTCTTTCTGCAGTGCCTGTATTTGCGTGGATTGGTATGCATTCATTTCTAGAATTAGAGCTCTATTTCGAGTAAAGAATAGAACTTTGCTCCATTTCTTCTTGCTAAATTCCACGCCCAATTCTTTCAGAGTGACTACGCTCCACATGTCATCTAAAATAAGGAAAAAGTTCTTCATTCCAAGACGCGCTGAAAGCTTCATCTTTCGTGCATTAACATCATTATAAAAACAAATAGTGAGATATAAATTGGTTGCAGAGGCCATACGACTCTGCAACTCCATAATGGAAAAGTGAGCAACTGCAACCCAAATCACATGATCGAAAATGCCACTCGCATTGTAGGTGTTGTAGGCCCTTTTTAGAAAAACTTCTTTTCCGACCACACCCATCCCATATACAAAAAAATGTGATTGTGGGGAGATTCTATAAGGCACCTCTTAAGCCGTATCTTTGCAGATTTAATTTCCAACCCTAATAGTCTGGTGTCTGGTTCGTCTTTAAGCAGAAGGTTTTCCTATTGTGGTGCCTGTTGTTTGAATATTGTGAAAGAGATCATCGAAAGTTGTCTTCCACTTTCAGATTTATGTAGAGAGTTTAGGGTTGCAAAGGAAGCAATCAATCCATCGCTGCTGCCTCCGAGAACAATTGGTCAACTCTTTTTCTCTTCCAACTGCATGTTGCATCCTTGGCAAACAATTTTGCAAAGATTGGGTGTCTTTTGCGAATCTTGAAATCGATCACTAATATTGAGCAAGAGAGTCTTCACGTGATTTAAATTCCCTTCCAGAAGCCGACGATTCTCATCGAACTGAATAACATCGTTTATTTGCTGGATGAGTGGAGAGATAGTGCTACTGAGGGCTCTTCTTGCGGCTTTGGTGATAATAACTATCATTTCCATTTGTTTTGGCTTCATAATATAAGAATCACACATTTAAAGGGGCTAGATACATCACGACCTAGGTTAAAAATCATATATAAATACAAACATACAATGCCATACAGAACAAAGGGATACACAATCATTAGTCATTATTGAAATTGAAACCTCACTTTATTTATTCCGGTTATATATAAATCATACATAAATATAAATATAAATATAAGCATAAATATAATTAGCAATTTCCCTTAAAGATGAAAAGATACACTCAAGGAATAGAACATGGATATGATGTTATTGCAAAAATGTTGGAGCTAAGGAAAGATAACAATCTAAAGGGTGGAGGATGGAGGATAAGAAATGTGTTCAGGATTGCAACAATATCACACTTGTGCCGATGTCTTTCTGACACATGTTGCTCGAACCACCTGGCTAAATAATTTTTTTCCAATCATACCACCATGTCAAAATCTTATAAACATAGTATATTCAAGCTATAACATGCAGGGTAATGAGGAGAAACATTACCATAGGTCCAGGTGGGCAATGACACAAAAAATGTAATTTCACCTAGGAAATAACTAAAGTGAGTATGTGTTGATAATGGGATTAAATAAAGAGCATATTTCACTCTAGTGATCTTCAGATTCCAGATACCCTGCAATCAACATAAAGAAGGGAGTTTGTTTCTAAGTAAACTTTGAAGGCAATTTATCCATTTATGCATTCAAAAATATAGTTTTAAAAATGAAAAGTTACACATGCTATATGCATATATAGAACCAATATAGATCCATTTTGAAGAGGATTAAATCTCTTGAGGTGCATACATTTTTTCAAGTTTTGCACTCTAAAAGAGGTTCACATATAAAGAGAATGGATCCTACCTGTGGTAAATTTGTGGTTAAAATGGATCTAAACTAAAACGGTGTTCTTTAGATCTTCTACCTCTTAGTTTTTTTTTAATAAATGTATTTATTAAATTTACATAATTTTAATATTATAAGTGAGTTGACTTTATTTATACATAAAAAAACATTTTAAAAAACATAAAATTGCAATTTGACTAAATAATAGAACATGTTTTTAAATTAAATCTATTATAATTAAAAATATATTTAAAACAACATAAACTCACAATTGATGGATAATTTCCACACGCGTACTTGGGATAAGGAGCTAGGGAGAAAGAAAAAATACTATATTGAAGAGTTTAATCCCACTCATAATCATCAACAAAAAGCGTACATAGGGGCCAATATTTCTTGGAGAGCCAAAATTCTTATTGCTGAGTTAAAGACTAATTCTCATCAACTCTATTGGCAACATTGACACTCAAAAAGGCCAAAAGAACTGTGGGAGGAAAGAGTATGTATTTTTTTCTCTTCTGGAAAAGTGGAAACAGAAAAACATTTCATTTTAGAGTGCGAGGCCTTCAAAGAGAACAACGAAAGTTACGTAGATATTTTGATAGCTAGTGTTTGGGGTAATCTATTCATCGAGGGGTTTGTCGAGAAGCTGGGAGCATTTTTTATGAGGCTTCACAGGAAAAGACTCGAATACAAGAACGAGAGGGAGAAGAAATGCATCCCACAGGGTATCTTTAGCCTTGTGGACATTAAAAAAATTTATTTATTTATTTCTTTCTCATCTTTCCAAAAGTACTTACAGTTGCTTTTGCACAGCTCATTCAGGTCCCACAATAACGAGTGACCATGTAAGTAAACCATAGATAAGAAGTTTTTATGTCAAGGGTGTTCATTCCTAAACAAAAAAAAACCCAATAACGTCTCTGGTTGAACACGTTTTAAGGTGGGACTTTATCATAATTAGTTAAATCAATTTTTTGTCGGAGTTACCTTAAGAATCCCAAAAGCCGAAATTTTGATACAAATTTGACCAAAAATGTAGATATTTTCTATTATATAAAAACATTGGTTAGGTTATGATCTATTTATAAATTGGTTGAAAAAAATCAAAATTAAGCCCATTTAATTTTTCAATTAAACATTTTATATAATTCTACCTAAAAATACCCTAAACACCTAAAGGAAATCTTGAAAAATACATAATTTAATGTGAATTTTATCATATTTATTAATATGTTAGCATCAAGAATAGTGTAAAAAGCCATGCCGAAAATGGCTTGCTTAAATCAAATTTAATTTAAGATGTTTGTTCCCTCTATAGGGAAGCAATCAACTAACCCTATGAAGTTAGAACTTTGAAGTCCAAAATGAGCTACAACAAGAGAACAATGCATGAAATGATTGCATACGAATTTTTCCATTTGACTGGAAACCAAGGGAAGACACTTCTGTGTAAAAACGAAAAGTGTTATCCATTTAGCATTTTGGCATGCACATGGCAATTTGTGTTGTAGGCTTGACACTATGTTCATGAAGAACACATGCACTTGTCAACATTCCTCAACTGGCTTGGAAACTCTGTGTTGGACACCTAATCGTCTATGGGTTGGTGTGGAATGTGAATAGCTGTCGAAAACCAAGAGACCAGTTGGAATATGAATCCAAGGGTCACACCAGGTACTATAAATGTATATCATGTCAATAATATATACAATGGAATGCTTATCTTTCTATTTAGATGTTTACATTTCATGTGAGTTTAACATGGTATTAGAGCTGCAGGTGTATTCCTGCGCTGCTTAAATTTGAGCCACTGGTTTTTATGGCCTTTCCTTACCTATCAATTTTGTTGCATTTCTGGTCATCTTGCGACGCTGCATATTTTATTGCTACGTGACTCTAACATTATATCCATCAATTTCATTCTATTAGTGCTGCACTTTTGAATGTCATCTCAGCTAAACTCAAGCTTAATTCTCTGCCCACACTTCCCCAAATAGAAAAGTGTGCATTCCTCATGAAGGAATGTTACTCTTGAATTTTCGATTGCAAAAACATTGAAGTCTGACCATTGTGTTTTTTGCAGCAGTCTTATTGGCTTTTCTCGATTTAAATGTTCAACGAGTTGTTCCAAAATCGATTTCGCAATTGTTGTACAAGGCTATATGCATTGAATGTGTTTGTATGCATTTGGTTGAGCATCAAGTCTGCAGGTTTGAGTTTCCTATGCTCTAGATTTCTTAGAGGTGTCTGACAATCCTTTCCATAACGTATATGTTCCTACTCCTTGACAATGACCTTTCCATTAAGGTCTGACCATATTAGCATATCCTGGATTTGAAGGTAAAATGGAATACAAAACAATCTGGCATTGTATTGAATTCCGCAACAGTGAATGAAGCAGTAAGTTTCTCCTTCTGTTATGTGCTTTGCAAATGCATTGAAGCTCCTTTTGTTATGTGTGATGGTTGATATGCTAAATATATATGTGTTGTATTCATACCTAAGCATTGTATTAGTGTTTTTAAAGCCACACTACCTGATTTCTTGGTTAATATCACCGTTGTGATAAATAGCGTTGGCCTGACATGCAATATCGCCACTCCTACCACCGGTTCATAATCCCACATACCGATTTCTTCGATACAATGTTACATTGAATTGTTTTAATGTTTGAATATTGACGCATTAGTGGCATTGTTGTTGATTAACGTCTCTCACCTCCATGTTGTCCATTAACTGTGGCTCTGTTGAATGGTCTGTGTCATACCGCTCAGTGCAATACCACCGGTCTGCCCTCCATAATATATAACGCTTGTACAATCGTCCATTGACCTCACAGCGTTAACACCTCTCGTTATGGTTTAGTTGGCTTCTAATTAGTAATCCATACAACTTCCGTGACTACATTTCTCAACAGAAATGATAGCTCCATTAAGAGTAGTGGACCACTAGAAAGAGAGAGCTCCTGGAAAACCAAGAGGATGAGCTTTGACTTCATGAAATCTAAGGCATTGGAGATTCAAACAATAGAATTGGGAAGAGGAATCCTTAACTTCTCTCAATGATTTTCTTCGCAAACATAGAATGCAACTTTGAAAATGAGGAAAAGGGTCATCGAAAGATATATAATGAGCAATTATATAAGAACCCACATGATTCACGAAACTCCATGTGTTGTCGTATCAATGCCGCTCTACAAAGACAATCTGTTCTAACTCCTTTATCTCAATCCCGCTATTGTTGCAACATGTCTCCGTGCATGGTTGTGGTGAAAGAAAAGGGGCTCTCTCCCTATCTTTGTCCCTGGACAAATAACATTCCATTGGGGATTTTTCTAATGGTTTTTCACCAAATACATACGCCAACAAGATGGGGGACCGAACCTCCAAATTTAGCTGCGAGGCTTAACAATGAGGGGTGGGATCGAGTAGAGCTAGTACTGTCTCCACCTGCGTAACGGTAATTTCCTTTGTTCATCATTGAGAAAAATCCATCGTTGGTCCACGTCATAAAAAAAACTGAGGAATGAAATTAACAAAAAATATGGTTGTTCTTCTTCTTTCCTCCACATAGAATATTATTTTCGTGCAATAAAAGAGCGACGGGAGGCATTTTCCCTGAAGGTAAAGAAACCTATGTAAATTGTATAGGAAATATAGAATTGTATGAGGTCCATCAAATACAGTTTCATTGCAAAGTGTGCCAAATTTCATTAGACTTAAATTTGAGAGGCGTAATGGTATAAAATTCATCAATTTTCTAGTTTAGAGTTGGAAAAATTAGTAGATCCTCTGTATCCTTGCCAAATAATTTTAAGAACTAGATTTTTGTTAGGTGTCTACTTTGCTTCTGTATTAAGTCTATTGTGGGAAGCTTTTTCTCAAGGTGAGGGCTTTATTCTTGCTAAAAAAATGGCCAAATTTGATGAAGTATTAGAGTTAGTGAATACCACTGTTGATGGTATGGTAAAAGTTAGCAAAGCTTGTCTTGCTGACATTAGAACAAGTCTACAATATGCACAAGAACAAATTGATTTTTTGTAGATTGAATCTCAATTGCAGCTGGAAGAATTACAATAGTGGAGTCATTATTTTGAACCTGTTTCTATTCAGAACATTGAAACAAACCCCCATAAACAACAAGTCAATAATGTTACAATTGATTTAGATCCAGTGCCCAATGAAGCAACAAAGTTAGATGCAGATGCATAAATTCAGCTTGCACTTCCCAACTTGGTGATCGGACCTTGGGAAGAGCTTGTCCATAAAAAGCATAGAATGGGTCTTGGATATGATAAGGAGGTTTCCTTTCACATTCCAGATTACTCAAAGCCCATCCAGTTTCAGAGTGTCGGATTTCTTCATGACAATTCACCTTTAGTTGTTTCAGATTCTAGTATTCTACCACAACAACCACAACATATTGTTAAATGCCAACATTATGACAGAGTTGGCCATGTGAAAGATTATTCTTTTGATTTTCATTCGTGTAAGCATTGTCGTCATCATACTCATTCTTCACACATATGCTTCAAAAACAAGCCTCCCGCAAGAACACAGATTCATCTTGGATGGATCGCTTCTTAGCAATGGGCTTCAACAACAAAGAAGATATTTAAGTCATATGTGAGAATTTCTTCTAGAATATTAAAAGGCCTTGTAATTGAGTTTTCTCCATCATCTCACCTTGTATCTGACAAGGGGGGAAGTGATGGTCATCTACAAACTTCAAAGCCACATCAAGTGAGCTTGAGCCACAACCTATTATACCATATTCAGAGTTGTAGCCAGAGACAAAGATGCCCCTGAGCATGCCTTTGGTTGGTGATCAGCCTTAAACCATCTATGCAGGGTTGAGACATCTCTTCAAAGAATTGGAGACACTTCCTCTAGCAAAAGACTTCAACTTCTTGCCAGTTTTGGAAGAGTTCTAGGAATTACATTAAGCATTCCAGAGTTGGTGGTTATCCTTAAACCATCACAGGTTGAGACCTCCGTTTTCAGGTTGAGGTTCTCCCTTTTTATGTGAGGTGAGACCTCCCTTTCAAGGTTGAAGGTTTCCCTCTTCAAAACATGAGGAGCAGAAGACCTCATCTTCATGCCAGATTTGGAAGAGTTCTGGGAACTGCACTAAGCTTTCTAGTGTTGGGGGTCATCCTTAAACCACTCCCCTTATACCAACATTTCAGAGAGCACATTCAGCTTAGTGTTGCCATGCATTTTTGTACATTTTGTATTACAACTCTCTTCTTGGACTCATACATACCCCTTCGGATTAAGGGGGGAATGTTGAACACCTAATCATCTATGGGTTGGCATGGAATGCGAACAACCATTGGAGTCCAAGAGACAACTTGGAATATGAATCCAAGGGTCACACCATGTACTATAAATGTATATCATGTCAATAATATATGCAATGCAATGCTTATCTTTCTATTTTGTTGTTTACATTCCATGTGAGTTTAACACTCTGAAATTGAGAAAAATGTCTATCTAACTTGAGAAACTTTGAACATCTTTAAATCATGAAATCCTGTCTTCTCAATTTTTATTGAAAAAATATCATATATTCAATTAATACAAACACACCAAATAAAGACAACCTCATTAAGGAATTCTATTTTCAGTATGTATTTATGTCAATACATAATCAACACAATTTAAAACACTCAAAGGTAGAACAATGCGATCCACAACATGGATAAAATTCTCAAGCCACAACAAGAGTTACATAAAATGCCTTGAGGCTCATTGAATGTTAAAACTAATAATTTTCTTCACTTGAATATTCGTTAATTGATCAATCCCTATAGAAAAGGGTAAAACCCACCTCTCCTTTACTTAAGTCTCATTGATGGCCAGCGAGTGAACATCATACCTGTTATCACTCAGGTTGTCCTTAAGCTTCGGAAAGGATACAGCCGAGGTAACCACTAACCAACTTTGGACTGCAGGTTCTAGCCCACCTGCAGTCAGAGAGGGCTCTCTCTTTCAGATTTAGCTTTGTTGATGATGATGATGATATTAGGCTAGCTATTGAGTTCAAGGGGTTTTGGTTTGTAATTTGCTGGGAAGGATGATGCTTTCAAATAGAGAGGCAATGCATAGTGCGGTAAGTTTCAAACATTGGGCATGCAGTCACGGAGTAAGATTGTTGGTGCATTTTCTTGGTGACAAGAGGAGTATGGAGCAAGATAGCTGCATATGAAACAACTTTTAGACTTAAAGGGATGGAGTGAGAGCTAAGGAAAAGAGAGGCAATTAAGAATCTCTCAATTAAATTAGCAGAAAGAAAATGAATGAGGTCTATCTAGGAGCAGCTAAGAATTCTTAGACAACAGTCATTCATATGTGAAATAGATTAAACATGAGCCATAAAGGAATTCATATTTATGCCTAAATCAAGAAGAAAACATAAGGAGCCACAAAAACTGAGCATAGAGTGCAGCTAAGCAAATTCTAAGCCAATATTTTGTTCTGTGACTTGAGCATGTATGAAATTGAGATAACAGAGGTGAGAGACACTTATTGATCCATATAGCAGCACATGAATTCCATCATCCACTCTTCAACCATTAACAACACATCAAACAGTCCATCCTCCAAGCTTTTAGCAGTCTTTGATTAGATAAAACATATCAGATACAGAGCGAGTCTCTAGAGGAGTCATACAACCAACCAACCCTTAAAACAGTGCAGAGGGCGGTATATATAGAAGAAATAGCTACAGACATCCCTTGAACAGGTGTCAAGGGGAAAAATATCCCAAAAAATATCTCTGAAAACAGATCAAAAGAGATCTGTGCAATCACTATCTTTGAACCTAATCTATTCTGGAAATAAATGCATAAAACATCAGAAACAACTGTGCTGGGGCAGCTGGCATCTCAAGTCATGTAAACAAGGGCTACGTATGAGGCAGTAGCCTCAAAAATGAGTGGAGAGAGGTCCTCGAGCCGTGTGCTAGCGTCATGGCCATAACTGTGCATGGGCTGAGCAGTGCCGCCCCAAAATGTGGCCTGAGACAATGTTTTTGCACTAAATCTGCTTTAAAATCCTTTATCTGTGCCTTCAAGTGGTCCTGCTGCCTTAAATGGCAAAAATTGCAAGCTGGTGAGCCATTACAGCTCAATGATGCTTTGCTGAATCTGCTGGGGTCCCTTTTCCTTCATCTGCCTTGGAAAATCTTCACTGATACACTCTGTCGCTTCCTGATATTCTTTGGCACGCACCTGGGCTATCGTGTCTTCAAAAATGCACTTAAACTATCAAATCAACACTTACTGGCCGCTGATCGGCCCAAATATCTGCTGTGAGGCCTTCTGCCGCTTTTCGGTGGTTGTCGGCCCTTGGCCGACTCAAAATGCTTTAGCAACATTTAAAATCACGAACTGGATGAGTAAAGGGTCATTAAAGGCCTGCCGAGGTGAAAACCTGCTATTTGGGGCAATTTGGGCCTGGAGCGACCCAAGAATGGCCTGAGAAAACCATGATTTCTTTATACCTGGGCGGGCACGGGCGTCGCACACAAAACCTTTGAAAACGGCCCATTTCCGAATAACACAAAAAATGTGCCAAAAACATGAAATTTTAATGAAAAATTGGCTTTTGGCGGGCACTGTAGTAGCCTTTAAATCCTAGCCATTGGATTCGGTGCGGGCCGATCCAACGACTATCGCTAAATCACATCGGGGCGGACCGGGGGGGCAGCACATATAGAATCGCCGAACTGCACGGACCCGATAATGCTATAGGCCCTTTCTTTATTTGAATAGAGTCCGGCCCATCGGTGATGTCAATCGGTGGATTTAATAAAAAAGGGTAAGCGGACCCGAAATGCTTATATGCTGCAGTTTATTATATATTGGCTCTGCCCCGTCGGATCCTTCCCTTTTCACTGTGCAACGCCCCCTTACGGACCCGAAATCCTTTATACGCCGCGCCTTAATTTTATTTCGGCTCCGCTGGTCGGAGCCATATACTTGGGGTGACCGCCGATTACATATGGGCCGTTGATTTGGGGCCCAAAAATGGATGGCTGTGATTAATTCGACAATTCGCTATTGGCGGGGTCATGGGGCTACCACATAGAAACGCCGAAATGCAGCGGACCCGATATGCTTTTACTAGTCCACTTTATATGTTTTCGGGTCCGGCCCATCGGCATTATGCCCCATGCCTTGAGACTTAGCCATTTCGATTATATATGCCACTGCCCCCTCCCGATAGCGATATCGCATCAGAGGGGGATCAAATAGATCCTTTTCTCATCGGGGCATGCATTTTATTAAAATGCAAAGGAAACATGAATTCGGAGGAGTTATATATGGTGTTTGAACATATGATTGCCCCCTCCCGATAGTGACATCGCATCGGAGGGGGACCCAAAGGACCCATTTCTCATCGGAGCCATTCTTTATTCAAAAATGCAAGTCTTTTGAATTCGGAGGGGGTAACCTTTATGCTTTTTCTTGGATTCTAAGGCATCGGAAGGGGTTCGATAGCCAAAAAATGGAGGATTTTATCATTTTTTGAAGGTTTTTCATGGTTTTTGCATGGTTTGCATATTCTTATGCCTTGGAAGGAGTCCAAAGGAACTTAGGAGGAAAGTGATGTGGTTTTGAGAGGGGTTTAGTGGCCAAAGAGGGTTTCATGCCTTATAAAGGCAAACGAAGGTCAAAGGGGTGATTTTTAAACATGTGAAGGGGAATTATGCAAAGGAATGAGTCCTTATGCACTTGGGAGATAGTTAGGGGGGATGAAGGGTTCTATGCATTGGAAAGTGTCCAAAATGCATGAGAAGATGGTTTGAGGGGGCAATGAGGGTTCTTGCTGAGTTTCAGATAAACTTAACAATCCCCAAGGATGCATATGGTTATTTTTCAACTAGGGGGAGGGATAAGTATATAGGGGAGTTATATACATAGTTTTAGTAGGGGGAGGGGAAATAGATAGGGAGCTACATAATAAAGTTAGTACTTAACATGACAAAGATGAGAACAAGCGCTAAGTATGATGTCTTAGGCTATCAATGGGAGAAAATGACTGATAGAGGAAGTGTAAGCATTCCTTGAGTGAAGCAGATCTCCACCAAGGCAAATGATATGGAGAATGATGAATCTAAGAGGTATCAAGCAGATCTTGACCTCTTTGGGGGAAGTTAGTGAGTGATTTGGGGAAAGAGGAAGAAGGGGAGTTAGACATGCCTCGCTTGAAGTCATCCAACTGAACAACTGCCTTCAACTTGTGATACGATAGATATAACACTTAACAATATGAGATGGATCACAAGCCATGATTCTGCAACCACAAAGCTACCTACCCAACCTACTCACCTAGCATTTTCTCTTCTTTTTGGTTTGGGTGCACTTGAACTAGCATACCCAGCTTTTCATTCTTTCTTCTTGCTGTGCTCCTATCTACTTCTACACTTATTTCAGCCGGGGGCTGAGATTAGGCTGTTGAGCACCCTTGTTTCTCTACCTATCTACAAATCTGCCAAGATTAAGCTGTTTGGACAGATGTTCATTCTCTATATTCTACAACAGGAAATTGAAACCTAGGGAAGCCAAGATTAAGCTGTTTGGCCTTCCCATACTTGAAAACTGATCAAAATGGATTACTCATCAAGACTGGAACAGAGCAGTGGCACTTTAGACTAGCACACTCTCAAGCACACTTATTTAGCCAACTGTAGCAAATATGGAGCATTGCAGCCTGCATAGTTCGACATATTTGGCATGTACAAATGTCGATCATGAAAGCTGATTAACCTGCTGCAACAGGAGGCTAACAGTGGCTCCACTTGGGGATGGCTTTTCCTTGTGAAAAGCCAAGAACAGCAGGTTAGACTGCCTTGATCCTTTGTAGTTGCTGTGAACTGAAAACTTCTTCTGTGCTGACTGCTAAATGACAGGAAATTTGAGATCTGAACAACACTCTCCTTCAACTGAAATATTGTGAAAAATAAAGCATCGCCTTCTTTCTTCTGTGTGCTTGATATTGCATACACTTTTGCTTGATAACTGCATTTTGAAGTACAGACAAAAAGGGAACCAACTGGAGCAACTCCTCTTAATTTTGTCTTTGAACAGGGAGTAGATGTAACACTAAAAACCACTCCTCTGTTTGATACCATTGACTGAAGAGTTGGTAACCTGAATGCAGCATTTTTAATTGAATTCGCTGTTATAAATAACAGTGCTGCCCCTTTACCATTGAGTGTATTTTAAAATATATCATAACCTGCCTTGCGCACCCTTTGAAGTAAGTTCATAACCGAGGGCAAAATTGATGTGCTTCTCTTTGAAATTCACCTCAAAAGAACAAAGGCTTCGAATGTTGCGCTCGTTTGACTTCTTTTCTTCGGGACTACGCTCTTTTCCCAAAACCAATGCAAAGACAAAGCTTTGAAATGGGGGATTTGCGTGGGTTGCGCCTTCAAGCTTTGCTGCGCTGCTCTGCTGTGGTTAATGCTTATGGTAGATTTTTAAAACGGAGGACCTGCACTGCTCAGCCTCCATAACTTCACTGCTTGGTTCCAAGCAATCGGATTGCTTACACAAACATAAAAAGAAAGTGCTTATATGTACATGCATTAATATACAAATATATACATCAGAACCCTGTATCCCTTAGATCACTGGGTCGAGGTAATGCTTCAGCATGCAGCCATTGACAGGGCCCTCTTCAGCTGCGCAGGCATCTAGA
Source organism: Pinus tabuliformis (assembly GCA_031772625.1). NCBI lineage: Eukaryota > Viridiplantae > Streptophyta > Pinopsida > Pinales > Pinaceae > Pinus > Pinus tabuliformis. The sequence continues at coordinate 593,607,339 of CM062819.1, forward strand.
GTTTTGAGAAAATATGTATTGTTGCCTTGAATAGCGCTGATGACAAATGGGCCTTTCCACAGAAAGTCAAACTTGGCATGCTTTCCCTTGTCTTCTCGTCGTGAGTCCCACCTTAACACTTTATCGCCAATAAAGAAATCCTCAGCCTTAGTCCTTTTGTCAAATGCCTTCTTCAGCCTTTCTTGTAGCATTTGAGCTCTGTCATACACCTGCTCTCTGGTTTGATGAAGATGAATGGTCTGATTGATCCTTCGTTGAATATCATTTGGTTCAGCTTGAACCTCCTGCAACAGCTTGATCATAGGAATGCCTAAAGAAGATGGAAATCTGGCCTCCATGCCATATACTAGCTCATAAGGGCTCATCCCAATGGATCTCTTTGTTGAAAGTCTATCTGTCGATAGGGTGTTGGTGAGCTTTTTGTGCTAGTTCTTCTTGTTTTCTTCTAAGGTCTTCTTGATAATACTTATCAGGCTCTTGTTGGATGAATCAGCTAAGCCATTACCTTGAGCGTAATAGGCTGTGGAATGGCCCAAGGTGATATGAAATTTGTGGCAAAAACTGATCATCTTTTTGGATTTGAAAGCAGCAGCATTGTCAGTGATGATCTTCTCAGGGCAGCCAAATCTAGAAAGGATATTGCACTCAAGGAATTGGATAATAATGGTGTCATTGGCTTGCCTACATGGGATGGCCTCAGTCCACTTAGTGAAATAATCGGTGGCTGTTAAGATCCACTTATGCTGGCCTGAGGAAGAGGGATGGATTTCTCCAATGAATTCAAGACCCCATTGTTGAAAAGGCTTCTCGGTTGAGATGGGTTTCAGAGGCAAAGGGAGCAGCTTTTTCTTGCCTTCAAAAATTTGGCAATTGTGGCATGAGGTGGAAAACTTCTTTACATCTGCAAACAAAGTGGGCCAATAGAAACCAGCCCTTAAAATTTTATCAGCAGTGGACTTCCAATATAGATGTCTTCCACAGTCCCCTGCATGGAATTCTTTCATGACATCACTAGTTTCATTCTTGGTCAAGCAATTAAGCAATATACCTTCATGATTTTTCCAAAATAATGCACCATCTAAGACACGAAATTTCAAATCCTTCATTTTTAAAAATCTCTTCTTGGTTCTGGACAATCCTGGGGGAGCACACAAGTTTAACAATACAAAGCAAATATCAGCATACCATGGGGATTGCAAAAAGGTGTCACTGATCTGTGGAGTCGCCAGCTCCGGCTCATTGTCCAGCTGATTAATGTTTAAGGCCTGAAAGTTTGTTTCAGACATCAGTTTAGCTAAACCTTGTCCCTTTATTAGCTTGGTTGGTTTTATTTCTATGTCATACTCAAGGATGCTTGCAATCCACTTACCTCTTTTGCCTTCTAATCCTTCTTGAGTCAATATATCTTTTACCGTAGCGTGTGGGACATAGGCAATCACATGTGAATATAAAATATAGATTCTGAATTCCTTGATGGCCTTGACAAGTGTGTAGGCCTATTTTTCCATTATCGGGTATTTCAAAGGGGCATCTCTTAAGACTTGGCTGAAAAAAGCAATTGGCTTTTCAGCTCCCTGTTCATCCTTTTGCAAAAGGACAACAGCTATAGTATTATCAGATGCAAATGAAAATATGATAAAGTCCTTATCAAATTGAGGACTTGTGAGGACTGGGGCTTGGGTTAAGGCTAATTTAATGCCCTCAAATGCTTGCTTGGCCTCTAGAGACCACTTTACCTTGGCATCCTTCTTGAGCATGTTGTTTAGCATTCTTATTAGCTCAGCCAAGTTTGGAATAAACCTCCTTAGGAAATTTATTTTCCCAAGGAATGCTTGCAATTCTTTTATATTTCTGGGATATGGGATTTGCAATATAGCTTGGGTCCTTTCTAGATCAATTCTAATACCATCCATTGAGATGATATGTCCAAGTAATTTTCCTTCTTCAAGGCCAAAGAGAGACTTCTTGGGATTCAAGGAAATGCCATATTTCCTACATGTGATGAATATTTGCCTTAGGTGCTTGAGGTGTTCTTCATCAGATTTGGAAAATGGGGTTAAGTCATCAGGTAGACAACTAGGAAATCATGGATTTCCTTGGCGAATGCAATGTCCATTGCCCGTTGAAATGTAGCACCAGCATTTTTAAGTCCGAATGGCATTTTTACATACTTAAATGTTCCCCACGGTGTGGTAAAAGATGTCTTGTCTTGGTCATCCGGGTGAACAAGTATTTGGTTAAAACCTGAGAAGCCATCTAGTAAAGAGATTCTAGATGATCCCACTACTCTCTGCAATATGTGGTCCATTTTGGGCAAAGGATAGTGGTCCTTTAGGGAGACTTGATTCAAATTTCTGAGATCTACAGAAAGTCTGATCTCGCCTGAGTTCTTTCTTGTGGGAACCAAATTGGAAACCCATTCAGAGAATCTGATGGGTGCTATTATCCCTGCATCAAACATTCTTTTTACTTCCTTCTCAATTAGTGGGAGAAGGACAGGGTTTATTCTTCTTAGCTTTTGTTTAAATGGTTTCTGATTCGGTTTCAGGGGAATTGTGTGTTGTATTACAGAGGTATCATAGGATTTTAAATCCTCATAGCTCCAAGCAAATACATCTTGGAATTCTTTGAATAAATCAATGTTCTTGGGCTTCTGATCAGGAGGAAAAGACTTAGACAGTTTGATCATTTTGGGCTTTTCTGCTGTCCCAATGTTGTGTTCTTCTATAGCAGTGTTTATAGGCTGCATTTTTGGCTTTTTGGGCACATCATTTGCATCAAACATGTCTTCTAGTGGAGTGAGGCCAGCAAGGAGAAAGTTATCTTTTAGATCAATAATCTCGGCCTCTGTTTTGGCTATTTCCTCCAAATGCATTTGTTTCAATTCCTCTATGTTTTCATTGCCAAAAACTGTTGGGCTTAGGATCTGTCTCGCTGTTACAGCTGTTACAGCCTGCTGATTTTCGTTTAATGCTTGTTGTTGTAGGTCCTCCATGGTATCCTCATCAATGTTTAGGCCTGCAAATTCATGCTGTAAGGTAAGAAAATTGTTTATTTGAGCATCATCCTCGAACACTTGCCAGTCTTTAATGTTATTTGGGACAGCAGGCCTATGTTTTATTTCAGCAGTGAAATGGTGATTTGGCTCAAAGGGAAGCTTGCATGTACTAGCGAAAGTGGCTAGGCTGTGAGCATGAATGTTATGATTTCTTGAAATCTTGGCAAGCTTGGATTTAGAGAATGCATTGAGTATGTTGGTAGCAGCAGTCCTATAGGCTCTCATTTTGTTGTCATTGGTAACAAAGCTACCTTTCATTTGTTGGATTACTAGGTCAGAGTCACCTAGAATAGACACTTTTGCAGCCCCCAAAGCTTTTAGCAATTTAAGGCCTAACAGGAGAGCCTCATACTCTGCCATGTTGTTGGTGCATCTGAAATTCAGTCTATATGCATGACCTTGTGCATGATTGTTATGAGAATTATGAATCCATACACCTGCCCCTGCCCCTAATTTGTTAACCGATCCGTCAAACTCTAAATACCATGTGATTTCTTGCTTGTGGGTAGTCTCAAGAGTTTGAGTCATTTTAGGATTGGGCAGATTTGAAAATTCTGTTTGGGGAAGTTCTTTTTGTATGCTGATTGCATTTGCTGTTGTGACAATTTGTTGAGTATGTGCAACCGATTCTTGATTGATATGTGCTTGCTGCTCTAAAGCCAAAGGCTTGTTATCAGTTAGAGGGCAGCTATCATCATTAAACAAAATAACAGAATCCATGTCGGAGTGGATTGAATAAATGGGAAAATTTTCAGGCTTGCTCTCACTACTTACCACATATTTCATGAGCGTTTCTCTGTACAATCTCTTTGGTTGCCCAAAGACAGAAATATTAGCGTAGGAAAGGTCTAATTGAAGGGATCCTTGGAGCTTTGCTCCCCATGATCTTGATAGGAGCATACCGTACTTTGGTGGGATATCAGCCACCACTATATCCATATGGTTTTGTTGGGATATTGGACTAAGGAGACACACAAGTCTTTGATGAGGCCTAGACATTTCACTTGACTTGAGTCAAATGAGTACAGATCTTTGTAAAGTCTTGTAACGTCAAGGTTGAGTTTTTCCATAACTGCTTTGGGCATAAGATTGTGCGAGGCCCCTGAGTCAAACATAGCGTTGTGCAAAACTTTGTCATGTATATGCAGACTGATATAAAAGGGTGGAACAGGTCCATGTGTTGATTTTCCGTTAACTTCTGGACCAAATAGCAGTTCTGGGGAATCATCCAAAACATTTACATCATCTTTGTTTCCCGGGATTTGAAGTGATCTTTGAATTTGTTGTCTATATACATCGTGTTTGGCGAGTTCTGAAAGAGGGACAGATATCTTGAGTTTTCCAATCTCTGCCTCTAAGTTAAATGGCTTTTCCAGTGGAGTCTTGCTGTTGATAATGGCAGCTTTTTCTTTTTCATTTGCATTCTCGGCAATATGCTCTTGTTGATCGGCGTTATGGGAAATTTCTGCTTGCGGTTTTACATTTTCAAGAGTGCTTTTTGGGATGCTGTTTGAATTTTCTTTTGAGGAAGGAAGTGGCAGAGGCTGCTCAACAGAAGGCTGAGTGTTTGTTATATCTTCTACAGTCACTTGATGTGGGTTTGGACAGTTATATCAGCTGGTTCTGTTACAACAGCTTTGTTTTTAATCTTGTTGGACTATTTACCTTCTTTTGTCTTGCTAGGCTCAGAGATGTCAATGGTCCTAGTTCTGAGGTTATACTGTTTGTGTACCTCATACACGGCGGTATCATAACTCTGTTTAAAATCAAAAGACTCACCAGATTTAGTTTGAAACTCATTACAGTCATGCTGATTTTGGTCTTCTTGGGACAGGAAAGTTTGGTGTTCACCCTTTAGATCCATCAGGTTCATGTGAGTATCCTCTATGGGTTCACTAGAAGTGGACCCTTCTACATAGTTATTTTGAAAAGGGGGTCTAATGTCATGGTCTGGGGTGGGCCTACCAGCATTTGTGTTCAGGGTTTTCCTAAAATTTGGGTTCCTTATGGGATTGGACTGTTGTCCTTCCCATGATGCTTTTCTCTCGACATTTTCTACTCTTTCTCCCAGTCTTTGCAGGCCATTGATGATGGCATCAAGCTTTTGGTCAAAGGCTGAGGGTTCTTATTTAAAGGTGGTTCTTCTTTCCATTCTCGCTCTGTTTCTCTTGGCAATCAAATTAGCTTCTACGGTAACATCAACATTTTGTGCATCTGCAAGAGTTGCAGGGGCTCTTTCTTTCAACTGATATGCCATATCAGGGTCAAAACCATCCGCAAATTTATACAAAGCCAGGTCAGGTGGAGGTCTTAAGTTCTGTGGTATTGCATTGTAGACATTGTTGAATCTTGCACAGTACTCTAAAACAGTCTCTTGAGGACCTCTTTTAATTGTATCATATTCAGGTAGTATGTGCAATGGGTCTTTCTTTTTCTCCCATCTGGTGGTAAAGGATTGGTAAAGCTCATCAGGAGTGGTTATGGAATTTGCAGCAAGTGATCTGAACCAAGTTCTTACATCACCGGTTAGACTCTAAACAAAAATTCTCATTCTTACACTATCATCATCGATTTCGTAGTTTTCAAAATAGTCTTGCATCTTTTTGGTATGCTGAATGGATGTTAAAGGACCGGTGGAATCAAAATGTGTGATTTTAGATTGGTAATCTTGAGGTAAAGCCCCAACATTGGCAGGCAGTTGCAGGGGTGCATATCTATTAGCCATATTGATGCGGATAAGTGGAACAACGGGGATAAATGGTACAACCGGAACGACTGGGATAACCGGGATAACTGGGTTAACTGGAACAGCAGTAGTGGTAGCAGTGAATGAGGGTGTGGAAGGACTGTTTTGAGATGTGGATGATGAAGAAGGGGAAACAGGGGTTGACCGAAATAAGACCTTGACAGGAGTTGGAACAGCACTTGGCCGAGCTGTTTCAGAACTCAAGTCAGCAAAATCTTCTTGACTTTCTCGCTTCCTAAGGATCTTCGGGATTAGGTTGGGATTCTCAAAAACAGCTGGAGGGTCCGGATCTGGGTTTGACCTTGTATGTCGTGGGTTCTTTTTAGGAGCCAGCTTCTGAATCCTATTTCTGGTATTTTTATATGGATGTTTCAGTAATAGCAAATGACTAGTCAAAATTCGGGACAACTATCTACAATTTAAACTAGCATGAAGATTGACTGAAGCAACGTTTATTTACTTCTGTTAATGCAAAGCAAAGAACAGTTTCAAAGGCTTCCTGGCTGGCATTCAGGCTTCATCTGTAGTTTAAAGAGTGGACAGCAATTGGAATTGGAAAGTTTGATCTATGGTCTCAGCGAAGCTTTCTTACCTTCTTTGTGAAATCATCTGAGGAAATTCCCCAGCGGAGTCGCCATTATGTTATCACTCAGGTTGTCCTTAAGCTTCAGAAAGGATACGACCGAGGTAACCACTAACCAACTTTGGACTGCAGGTTCTAGCCCACCTGCAGTCAGAGAGGGCTCTCTCTTTTAGATTTATCTTTGTTGATGATGATATTAGGCTAGCTATTGAGTTCAAGGGGTTTTGGTTTGTAATTTGGTGGGAAGGAGGATGCTTTCAAACAGAGAGGCAATGCATAGTGCGGTAAGTTTTAAACCATTGGGCATGGAGTCATGGAGTAAGACTGCTGGTGCGTTTTCTTGGTGACAAGAGGAGTATGGAGCAAGATAGTTGCGTATGAAACAACTTTTAGACTTAAAGGATGAAGTGAGAGCTAAGGAAAAGAGAGGCAATTAAGAATCTCTCAACTAAATTAGCAGAAAGAAAATGAATGAGGTCTATCTAGGAGCAGCTAAGAATTCTTAGACAACAGTCATTCATATGTGAAATAGATTAAATATGAGCCATAAAGGAATTCATATTTATGCCTAAATCAAGAAGAAAATATAAGGAGCCACAGAAACTAAGCATAGAGTGCAGCTAAGCAAATTCTAAACCAATTTTTTGTTCTGTGACTTGAGCATGTATGAAATTGAGATAACAGAGGCGAGAGACACTTATTGATCCATATAGCAGCACATGAATTCCATCATCCACTCTTCAACCATTAACAACACATCAAACAGTCCATCCTCCAAGCTTTTAGCAGTCTTTGATTAAAGAAAACATATCAGATACAGAGCGAGTCTCTAGAGGAGTCATACAACCAACCAACCCTTAAAACAGTGCAGAGGGTGGTATATATAGAAGAAATAGCTACAGACTTCCCTTGAACAGGTGTCAAGGGGAAAAATATCCCAAAAAATATCTCTGAAAACAGATCAAACGAGATCTGTGTAATCACTATCTTTGAACCTAATCTGTGCTGGAAATAAATGCATAAAACATCAGAAACAACTACGCTGGGGCAGCTGGCATCTCAAGTCATATAAACAAGGGCTGTGTATGAGGCAGCAGCCTAAAAAATGAGTGGAGAGAGGTCCTCGAGCCGTGTGCTAGCCTCATGGCCATAACTGTGCATGGGCTAAGCAGCACCGCCCCAAAATGTGGCCTCATACAATGTTTTTCCAATAAATCTGCTTTGAAATCCTTTATCTGCGCCTTCAAGTGGTCCTGCTGCCTTAAATGGAAAAAATCGCAAGCTGGTGAGCCATTACAGCTCAATGATGCTTTGCTGAATCTGCTGGGGCCCCTTTTCCTTCATCTGCCTTGGAAAATCTTCACTGATACACTCTGCCGCTTCCTGATATTCTTTGGCACACACCTGGGCTATCTTGGCTTCAAAAATACACTTAAACTGTCAAATCAACACTTACTGGCCGCTGATCGGCCCAAATATCTGCTGTGAGGCCTTCTGCCGCTTTTGGGTGGTTGTCGGCCCTTGGCCGACTCAAAATGCTTTAGCAACATTTAAAATCACGAACTGGATGAGTAAAGGGTCATTGAAGGCCTGCCGAGGTGAAAACCTGCTATTTGGGGCAATTTGGGGTTGGAGCGAACCAAGAATGGCGTGAGAAAACCATGATTTCTTTATACCTGGGCGGGCACGGGCGCCGCACACAAAACCTTTGAAAACAGCCCATTTCTGAATAACACAGAAAATGTGCCAAAAACATGAAATTTTATTGAAAAAATGGCTTTTGGCGAGCACTGTACCAGCCTTAAAATCCTGGCCGTTCGATCCGGCGCGGGCCGATCCAACGGCTATCGCTAAATCACATCGGGGCGGACCGGGGGGCCCGCACATATAGAATCGTCGAACTGCGCGGACCCGATAATGTTATAGGGCCTTTGTTTATTTGAATCGGGTCCGGCCCATCGGCGATGTCAATCGGCGGATTTAATAAAAAAGGGTAAGCGGACCCGAAATGCTTATATGCTGCAGTTTATTATATATCGGCTCCGCCCCGTCGGAGCCTTCCCTTTTCGCTGTGCAACACCCCCTTACGGACCCGAAATCCTTTATACGCCATGCCTTAATTTTATTTCGGCTCCGCTGGTCGGAGCCATATACTTGGGGTGACCGCCGATTACATATGGGCTGTTGATTTGGGGCCCAAAAATAGATGGTTGTGATTAATTTGGCAATTCGCTATCAGCGGGGTCATGGGGCTGCCACATAGAAATGTCGAAATGCGGCGGACCCGATATGCTTTTACCAGTCCACTTTATATGTTTTCGGGTCCGGCCCATCGGCATTATGCCCCATGCCTTGAGACTTAGCCATTTCGCTTATATATGCCACTGCCCCCTCCCGAGAGCGATATCGCATCGGAGGGGGATCAAATAGATCCTTTTCTCATCGGGGCATGCATTTTATTAAAATGCAAAGGAAACATGAATTCAGAGGAGTTATATATGGTGTTTGAACATATGATTGCCCCCTCGCGATAGCGACATCGCATCGGAGGGGGACCCAAAGGACCCATTTCTCATCGGAGCCATTATTTATTCAAAAATGCAAGTCTTTTGAATTCAGAGGGGGTAACCTTTATGCTTTTGCTTGGATTCCAAGGCATCGGAAGGGGTCCGATAGCCAAAAAATGGAGGATTTTATCATTTTTTGAAGGTTTTTCATGGTTTTTGCATGGTTTGCATATTCTTATGCCTTGGAAGGAATCCAAAGGCACTTAGGAGGAAAGTGATGTGGTTTTGAGAGGAGTTTAGTGGCCAAAGAGGGTTTCATGCCTTGTAAAGGCAAACCAAAGTCAAAAGGGTGATTTTTAAACATGTGAAGGGGAATTATGCAAAGGAATGAGTCCTTATGCACTTGGGAGATAGTTAGAGGGGATGAAGGGTTCTATGCATTGGAAAGTGTCCAAAATGCATGAGAAGATGGTTTGAGGGGGCAATGAGGGTTCTTGCTGAGTTTCAGATAAACTTAGCAATCCCCAAGGATGCATGTGGTTATTTTTCAACCAGGGGGAGGGATAAGTATATAGGGGAGTTATATACATAGTTTTAGTAGGGAGAGGGGAAATAGATAGGGAGCTACATAATAAATTTAGTAGTTAACATGACAAAGATGAGAACAAGCGCTAAGTATGATGTCTTAGGCTATCAATGGGGGAAAATGACTGATAGAGGAAGTGTAAGCATTCCTTGAGTGAAGCAGATCTCCACCAAGGAAAATGATATGGAGAATGATGAATCTAAGAGGTATCAAGCAGATCTTGACCTCTTTAGGGGAAGTTAGTGAGTGATTTGGGGAAAGAGGAAGAAGGGGAGTTAGACATGCCTCACTTGAAGTCCTCCAACTAAACAATTACCTTCAACTTGTGATATGATAGATATAACACTTGACAATATGAGATGGATCACAAGCCATGATTCTGCAACCAGAAAGCTACCTACCCGACCTACTCACCTAGCATTTTCTCTTCTTTTTGGTTTGGGTGCACTTGAACTAGCATACCCAGCTTTTCATTCTTTCTTCTTGCTGTGCTCCTATCTACTTCTACACTTATTTCAACCGGGGGTTGAGATTAGGCTGTTGAGCACCCTTGTTTCTCTACCTATCTACAAATCTGCCAAGATTAAGCTGTTTGGACAGATGTTCATTCTCTATATTCTACAACAGCAAATTGAAACCTAGGGAAGCCAAGATTAAGTTGTTTGGCCTTCCCATACTTGAAAACTGATCAAAATGGATTACTCATCAAGACTGAAACAGAGCAGTGGTACTTTAGACTAGCACACTCTCAAGCACACTTATTTAGCCAACTGTAGCAAATATGGAGCATTGCAGCCTGCATAGTTCGACATATTTGGCATGTAAAAATGTCAATCATGAAAGATGATTAACCCACTGCAGCAGGAGGCTAACAATACCAAACAAATGTGAAAACAGTAAACAAACATATGTCAAATTGAGATGAAAAAGATAAACAATGTCTAGCCTTACCAATTTAAAAAAAAAATAAAATTCAATATAATTAATGTAATTGTCTTAATAATAAATAAAAAAATAACAACTTATTATAAAACATAATAATACACATCTAAATATATACCAACCCTTTTCTCTTGTCTTAATCACTGCATATTAATTAATTTTAATATCTTTTGATCCAAGTGCAACAACTCAAAAATAAGTTTACATGTAGCATTGTTTTCTTTGTGTAAATATATTCACGGGCATTGAAAATCCAAATCACCATAATGCTACCATGCACAAATTCACGATTTCACGGAAGCCAAGATTGTTTGGTTGACAAAAAACGCGACTAATACCTAAAACGAAAAACTCATGAAACAAAAAATTGGCGATTACTTTGAGCCTACAGGTTGTGGCTATATGACATAACTTTTTGTTTTCTCAAAATTTTATTTTCCTCATGTTCGAACATAACAGTGCACCAGAACTGTAATTCAGACACATTAGATGATTTGCAGATGCTACTATTTCACGAAAAATAGCAGACGGGTCCTCTACATGCATGGCCCAATGCTTCCAAAAAAGTGCAATCACAGGAAGACACATGATGGTCAAAATGGAAGACCAAATTAAGAGTATTTGTGAAAAGCATAAACCTCATAGTGCAAGCTACCCCTAAGCTTAGGTCTATTAGTGATTCCCGAATATTGTTGATGACTGATTCCTCGAATATTTTGGAATTGGACCTTCTATTACTGATTCCCGAATATTGTTGATGACTGATTCCCCGAATATTTTAGAATTGAACCTATATAGATCGACCAGGTCATGTCTATCTGATTCCCAAATATTTAGAGAATCAACAATCCACATAAAAATGCCCCCTTCCCAAGAATACTTGAACTCCTGCCCTGTGGGAAACAATTAAACATGTCTTACAGCCCTCTGGGGAGACACACTGCACACTCATTGGCAGACATGTCTCTCCAACACATCTCCATCCAATAAATATTCCACGAATTTCTTGGTGATAATTCACAGTTGTCGTTCCCACAACGAAATTGTAATTGCTAGATGTAGCTCTCGTAGACAAATCGATCATCAGATTGCGGACAACGATCCTGAATCTAGGGTCGGCAATGTTATTGTCACTAATGAGACGATACCACAAGTTGGTGTCAAACTTGGAAATGAAATCATAATTTTCGTAACAGAGTAAGCAATTCTCGAGCTGCACCCGAGCGCCTAAAGCGTTTGGACACTCCCGACGAATGGAGCTAAGGGAATAGAGAGAGCAGGCACGACAGTACTGCAGAGACAAATCATCTTTGCATTGGAGGCGCCCAAACACTTGGCTTCTTCCAGCGCCGTAAGCAGAAGTGTTAAAAACCGTGAACAATGCATTGCGAGTTAGTATGTAGAGGAGCTTTTCCAGGTTGCGCTCACATGCAGAGCCATTCGAACACTTTTCCACATGCAAGCGGAGTAGAGGACGAGCTCGTTTGACGATTCTTCAATGGCGGTGGATGCAATATCGCATTCGACGTTGCCACTTAAGAAAAGCAGTAAGGTGAGGCTGAGAATTAAAAGAGAGTGCCCCAGAATTGGAGGGCGCTCTTCTTGACCCAGGAACATGATGCTTTATAACTTGTTTTCATTTTCAATCTTTTCTTAAACATTTGAATAAATAATATGGAAACTAAATTTATAGATTTTCATCTATATAAAATTGGAAAATAAACTATTAATAACAACAATTTAATATAAATAAAAATTTAAAATGTAATTATATATAAATTCTTTTTGTTTATTAGGTTATTTGAATTTTAAGATGAATAGCACCTTTAACATATAATTTGAGTAGCTACAACTTATGGACATTTTTTTTTCGGAAGAAAAAAAAAACGAAACTTTCATTCATTTAAGTGTGAAAGTTTTACAATGGCAAGGTGCTTTATCCCCTGTAATAGTTCATAGAACATATATAGGGTGTATACCAATCTGGGTGTGGCTAGTGTGGTGCAGAGTACAAACTCTGTTTACATCAGAAAACTCAAAACAAGACTAGTGCACAATACACTCCAATAGAAGAAAAAGTAATATGGTCTAGGAACCGAACTAGACAGTGTTAAAAGCTGGTCCCATCAAGGGGAATAGTCCATAGAAAAAATATTCTGAGGGATGAGAAAATATACCAGAAAATATGCAAGATGATACTCCAAAATTAGATCTCAAACTAGTCCAGTGATCGCTCCCAGCCATTAACCTCTAGTTAATATACCATAAAGCCGGGGGGAAGAGGAAAACCTTGTTTGGAAAGTGCATTGGCCAAAGTATTTTGTTCCTGGTATACGTGTTGAAAGGTGACAGCGAAGAAGTTCGTGAGGAGATCATTGGTTTGTTGCATCCAGTTCCAGAGCGAGGGAACCTCCAACAGGTGTTTCCCCTGAATCCAGTTGATCACTGTCAGTGAGTCACCCACGATCAGAAGGTTGTCCATTTCCAACCACGAGCAAACTTGCAGTGCAGCCTATAAGGCTATCAATTCCGCTCTGCAGTTGTCACCATCACCATCATGCTAGTGAAAGTGGTAATGAGTTGTGTGATCAAGTGAAAGGTGAACCCCAAAGCCACAAAGCCACTTGAGGTGGCCCCATCAAAATGGTAGTTGAGGAAGATGTTGTCTAGATCAACCAGTGTGATGTTCCTTCGAGGATCCAAATGTATACAAGGGCTAACTTCTTGGAAATATTCAACAATGTTCAATGCCACCAGTTGGACATGAGGCTGTTTATCTTCAAAATAAGAATGTTTCTTGCTCGCCATATGCCCCGTAACACATATAATGGGATAGTTTGGTGTGCCTTGGCATGTAGAGACTAAGTGGTGAAGCAGTCCATAATCGAGACAGAGTCACTGGGCATAGGGACATCGAGAAGTATGGAGACCTCCGTCCAAACATTCACAGCAAAAGAACATTTTATGAATAGATGTGTGCAGTCCTCTCAATCCAACCCACACATGGGACATCTGCCGGGGCCCATGAAGCCCTTCTCATTCAGCCGGTCCCAGGTAAGAATACGGTTATGTAGGGCCAACCATGAAAAGCACTTGATCTTAAGTGGGTCATTCCATTTCCACCATGTAGCAGTAGTAGTAGCAAATGGAAGTGATTGAGAATAAGAAGTGATGTGGCCATATACTTCATTGACCATAATGCAGTCGGTCACAACATGTCCCCCCCCATACCAGTCGGTCTGAGCAAAGAGTGGGACAAATTCCAACTATGTGGAGAGAGTGGCGGTATTCACCCCATTCCTCGGCCAGTTGGTTTTGTAGGCCCATATGCCCAACATGTGGCCAAACAGGAGCAACGTTTGGGAGACAAGCCCTGTCCCAAATATTTGCCAACAAAGTGATCCCTTGTGTGTGTAGAAAATGAATCAAGGGTGTTGTATTGTATGGCAGCCATTCATACCTTTGATGACATCTAGGTCGATAATAATTTTTCTGCCATTCCCAACCATCTACTGCAAATTGCTGCATAGCCATGGAATTGCCCAACAAAGACTACGTCAAATAATAGATGCACCACGTGTAGCCAGCACCCCAACAACCACCCAGTCCTCCATATTTGTCTGTGCAATGTATTTGTTGAACATGATTTTCTGCCATAGGCCTCTAGCATAAAAATCCTCTAGAGGGACGAGGCAAGGAGAGAAATATTGAAGCCTCGGGAGTCAAGGAATTCCCAACCACCAAATTTTATGGATTTTGATAAGGTACATAAACTGACAAGGTGTATACATTTTATGTTCTCTGTGCTAGACCATAAGAAGGTAGTAATGATATTTTCAATGTGGCGAATGATGGATTGTGGGATATGAAATAGATGCATCTAAAACACTGGGATGCTTTGTAGAACTAATTTGGTCAAGGTAATACAACCTCCCAAAGTGAGCCAATGATGGTCCTAGCAAGTCATCTTGTTTTTGAAATTTGTAATAAGCTACTCCCAGTTATGGGAGAGGTATTTGTTTTGTTTCAAAAAACATCCCAGGTATTTGAAGCCTTCAGTCATGGAGCAAATATTTATCCCAAAAGATGCATCAATAGCAAAGATTATGTCTGAGCCTTGGTCATTAGTGGTTAATTCTATTTTGGAGGAGTTGATGACTAAACCAGATGCCTTTCCAAAATTTTCAAATATCTTGTGGAATGTGCCCCATTATGTGATCTTGATGGCCCAACACACAACACATCATCAACAAACATGAGGTGGGTCACCTTAGTGTTTCTTGAGATTTTATATCCAGTGATTTGTCTAGATTCCTTCATAGCGATGATACTTCTACTGAGGGAGTCCATGACCAGTATGAAAAGTAAGGGGATAGAGCACAGCCCTACCTGAGTCCCCTAAAAACTTTAAAGAAATCTGTAGGTTCATCGTTAATGAGGACCACCAGGGAAGTGGATTAATGCAAGCCATGATCCACTGAACATGACAGTGCAGGGATTCAATCTTGTATAAAATCATTATGATAAATTCCAAATCAACACCGTCGAATGCATGCTTGAGATCAATCTTCATGAGACAAGATTTTAGCTTCTTGGATTTCACAGAATGAATAAAGTCTTGAGAAATAGCAATGACATCCTTGATTTTCTTGTTAGACATCAAACAAAATTTATACGATGAAATATATGGTGAAATAATCTTCTTTATCCTATTGGTTAGGAGTTTTGACATCATTTTATATACATAATTGTAGAGAGAAATTGGCCAGTATTCAGAGAAAGGTAAAGATTTCTTATTTTTTGGGAATTAAGGTAAGAAAAGTAGAGTTGATGGCACCTGGAATATGTCCATATGTTTTCACACTCTCCGCCATTTAGACCAGCTCATAGCCCATCAAATAAAAAAAATGATGAAATAATTTAATAGGCCAACCATCGAGGCCACGGTTATTTTCCTTGGCCATATCCTTGATGGAATGTAGCAGTTCGTCTTCATTAGTAGGAGTGTCCATGATTTCTATGTCCTCATCGGTGAGAATTATTGGGAACAACTCCACCAGATCGATTTTTTTTGTGATGTAATCTGTTCCCTATCCAAAAGTTGATGTCTGAAATAGTGAAAAGCTTCCAGCTTTATGTTTTTGTTATTGGATAGAGTATTCCATGGAGCATCTGGCATCTCCTAAATGGATTTTATTTACCTCCACTTGGATGCATCATGGTGAAAATTTTTTGTATTGCGATCTTCGCCTTTAATCCATGCCAACCTACTTTTCTGTCTCCACTCCTCTTCCTGGAGTTTGAGAATTTTATCCCTCTTGAGTGCCAAGTCCAATATTACCTGTTTCTGCTGAAAAGAGATGTAATTTGGAAGAATTTGATCCGAGATATGTGCAATTTCAACTTCAATAGAGTGAAGCTTGTTTTTCATGATGGATTGGCAGTTATATATCCAGACTTTGACTTCAGATTGGAGCCGCATAAGCGTGTTCCTAACCCGCAGTATAAGATTTCTTGTATCATCAGCAACAAGGGCGCATCATGTTTGATGGACTAAAGACTGGAAGTTTGGGTCATTTATCCACATTGTGTAGAATTTGAAAGGTAGATTCAGATGGTCCAATTCATCGCACCATTCCAGTATTATGGAATCATGGTCAGAGATATCTGAGAAAAATGTCCAGGAGTGAATCCGGTGCATCTAGTGGCATGTTTGGGAGTCCACAAAGAATCTGTCTATTCTTTTTTATATACCCTCATCCCCAGAACGTCCATTTCTCCATGTTGGGCATAAAGGGATCAATGTTATTTCCTTTAGTGATTTGCATTGGCATATGTCTCTGAAATATCCAGCCAATGGTTCAGGTTTGACCTTTTATCCTCAGCATTCCATATACACCATCGTGAAGTTGAGATCTCCGATAATGATCAATGGTTTGATGTCGAGTAGGCTTGATGTGTCGGCCATATCCCTAAA
This sequence comes from Pinus tabuliformis, assembly GCA_031772625.1. NCBI lineage: Eukaryota > Viridiplantae > Streptophyta > Pinopsida > Pinales > Pinaceae > Pinus > Pinus tabuliformis. The sequence goes on from CM062819.1 coordinate 593,623,738, forward strand.
TGTTTTGCAGTTGGAATATGGGGCGTAAATGTTCATAATTTGTATCTTATCAGGGGATCCTTTGTGGTGGCTAGTCAAGATGATTCCCACGCATGACCTGTATGCTCATAAGTTGTAGATGTTCAGGTCCTATATTGTAGCTAATCCACCAGAGTTTCCTTGTGAGCTAGTTGCACAACCGTGCCAATTGGGACACATCCGAAGAAGTATCTCTGTCGCCATTTCATTGATCATCATTGTTTCCTAAAGTAGCACAATAGTGGGTTCTTTTGATCTAATACCATGTTCCAAGGACTTTCTGGTTTGGAAAGATCCTAGGCCCCTAATATTCAATGACATGATTTTCGTTATGGAATGGAAGAGTCAGGGAATGGTGCTCTAAGCTCCCAAAATTGTGAAGCCTCGATAGAATCATTTGATCCATTCGACAGTCCAGGATCAAAATAAGGACATATAAGTCATCAAAACCACCTAGGGATGACACCCAACTAGAGTCACACCAACCCTTGGCATAACTAGAGCCATTAGCAAGATTGGATTTTTGCCCACTGAGTTTCTAACCAGTGACCTTTACACCACAAAGATTTTCAATAGAATTCTCTATCACAATTTATTCTACAACCCCTAAGCTATATTTTCATAATTTAATATAAATGAATTACATAATATTAATACTTATTTTTTATTTATTTTTAATTTTAAAAACTTAATAATAAAATTTAAAAATTAATTAAATTAAAATATTTTGAAGATAACAAAATTTGGGAATGGTTAAGATTTTAAAGTTTAGTCTTTTTTTTTTTTTAAATCATAAAATAAGTAATAATATAAATGTGTTAATGTGAAATTAATTAATTTACTTAAATTTTCACACAATTATTAATTATTGTTATTATCTAATTTTAAGGTCACGACCAAGCCAGACACCACATTGGTGTATGGGACCCTCTTGTTTGTAGGAAAAATGACCCACATCCAAGCAATGATTTAACTGCTAAGTCTACAAAAACATACATACACTCTTTTCATTTTTACATTTTATACATACACTTCAATATATATATATATATATATATATATATATATATATATATATAATTTTCAATTATTATACTAAAAATTATCCATTTTTTCACCAATTTATTAACCTTTACATCCTATTCTAATCAAATCAAGTAGAAAACAATATCATTATTCATTTCTCTAACAACACTGTAACCTTATCCCTATTTAAAAAAATAAAAAAATTATACTCACTTGTATCATTTTAATCAAACAAATAACCTTTATATAATTCTAATCTAGTGTAGAAAATAATACCAAAAAAAAATTATTTTTATCATTTCGAATTCACTTTTTAATAAAAATAATAAATTCTTATGTAAAAATAATATATTTTAAAAAGTTTTATAAAGTATATAAAAATTTAATTTTTGTATAAATATATTTATTTAGATATATATGGGCTTGAAAATAATTGTAAGTACATAAATTTTAGGAGTTTGAATAAAAAAAGTTCTCTTTGAAACTCTAGTATTTGTTGGTATTTTATATGGATGTATATCTAGAGACTTGTGGAGGAAGATTGAAAGATACAAAAGTAGCTTATAACCTGTAACCTTTATATTAAAGGAAATACTTCCTACCCATCGTCCATCAAGCCTTACTCCATTGAAAGTACGATTAAGACTAGAGATCTTATGTATAAGAAGATATTATATATCATGGATGCCAAGAGGTTCCTCAAATTGCTTCTAGCTCTAGCCAAAAGTCCCACCTTCAACTCAAACTCGGTGGCATAAGGATGCCTAATCTTGTCTCCATCATTGGGAAATAAAGGAGGAGCCCATCTTGCAGAATCCAGATAATATAAAAAATATTATTACTTCGAAATTCAAGGAGAAATTATGCGACATAAAAAAGGTAGAGGGAAAAAGAAAACTATGATATTATAAGAAGGTGATTAACCAAAATCTAGAAAAACAAAATTATCTTTTTATCTTAACTAATGCTAAGAAGAAAATGAACATTGCTAAGATAATAACTAATTCTCATTAGCTTCAGAGTGAAACCGAGCATCCACCAATTGCCAAAATTCCATGGGATGAAATAGTTTGTCACCTATGGGATCCTAACTGGGTTAAAGATGAAAAATATTTTTTCTTTAATTTTCTGGTTTTATACTGACATTAAATATATTATTCAAAATATTAGTCACACTACTAACCTTCTTGACCTTTTAAGTCAACAAAACTGTGGTGATTTTGGAATTCTTCTCTTGTTTCCTTTTGATCATGAAAATAAAATATTAAAGAATACCTTCTTAAGGAAGGTTAAACCATATAGGTCTTAGGGGATGTTCTTCTTCATCATTATGATCATCATCATCATATATTACTTAATATTTTTTCTTTCTTTCATTCTTTTTTTTTTAATTAGAGAAATTAGGAGATTTGTGATTGATGCACTTGACATAAAAAACACAAACAAAGGGGCGTTAGGAGCATGATGTAATTCCCCATATTATCTCCACCTCTTATTAGTCACTGCTAAGGCAAGACTCTAGCAATCATTGAACACTATTACTTTACCATTGACCGATGCAAGTTATAATGTTTAACTTTGAAAAACAAATATTTATTTTTCAATATTATTGAAGGAATTATTTTTCAAGCATTTGATTGGACAATAAATTGAAGGTCTTATTACAAGCTTTGCAGAATACAATTCCATGTGGATAACTACCTTATATATATATATATATATATATATATATTTAATTTTTTTTTTCCATAATTTTTGGATGCAGTTGCAATATTTATGCCATGATTTTTAGATATTTGTGTAATAATTTTTCATTGTTAAGCTTCTAAAACCCCCTAAAATTAAATTCTTTGAAAACAACTCATACTCACATAAATAACATATTTACCATGAAGTATTTGTATAAAAAATAGATGGGAACAAGATGTAAATAAACATACTTACCAACAGTAACTACCCGCCATTATTTGTGTCTTTCAACACTTTAACATGTTGGAGTAAAAATGTAAATGTGAACACTTACTAGTGGTTACTACCCACCAAAATTTTATGCAAGTCCTTGCCCCAACGTAGGAAATTAAATTTTCCACTTCATATATTTATTTGCAATTTTTCTAAAAAACACAATTTCCACTTGAGTGGCAGGGACTACCCTGCCCTATAACACTTGTTATTACATATACTTTCTAGAATATGTCTACACCATTACAATATTCATAATATCATCCATTAGAAATTACAAATAAGTATTATTTCTTTATGTCTCCACTTTTTTTTTTTTTTTTTTTTCTAGTTAAGACTAACCTAAGTACCGACGGGGGATTTGAACCGGTGACCTATCACAAGGAGTGCCTTAACAGTGCACCCATTCACCGTCAATCCAAAGCCCCGTGGGCTTTTTATGTCTCCACTTTAACCAACATTCTTCATTAAATTAGTTCTTACAAACTTTTTACCTCTATTGTCCTTTGTCTTCATCTTTAATATTTGGGCTTCTTCCTTTTTGATCTTCTCTACTTTAGTCTTGTACCTACATAAATATTGGTTGAATTCCATATGAATGAATCAACATCCACTAGAATATATGGTTTGTTACCTGTTGAATCAACTAGTTCTCTAGGAAACTTCTTCTTGTGCATGGTTCATCAACCATTATTCCATTGAAAGCTTGCATACATATCCTTGTTACTCACTTTGCATCACCACTACCACTATCATCATCCTCATTCTCCTATGTTATTGGCTCACCTATAACCTTGATGTCGATGCTCCTGCATCAAACTCCTGAGGAACAAAAAATATTCATGGACACATGTCCATGGGTCCTCTATCCCTTCAAGTTTTTGCCTCATAATTTTCTCTTCTTTGTCATAATCCTTAATGATTATTTTGTTCCTTCGCAAGCCCCTTTCTCATGACTTGAAATCTACTTGATTTCCTCCTCACTAAGATCGATGATTCTTCTAGGTGTGGATTGCCTCATATCAGTATTTCTACAAACATCGAGTTTCTCTCTAAATGATCCTATATCCTACGTTGGTTGATGCTTACCACAATAGTCATGATGAAAAATATTTTACATTATTGGTTTTTTTACCATGAACTCTATTGACTCAAGTACACACAAATTTCAAAAAATTTCAATCTCTAAGCAAGATCATTATTAAATGAAATTATCTAAGAGATTTTTCTTAGAGATGTAGTAGGTATGTAGTCCCTTAACCATGCTTCTCTTGCTTTCTTTTTTCCATCTTCTGTCACTTCATCCTTTTTCCTTCTTGCATCATTATTCACTTTTCTTACCTATTGTTGCAAATGTGATCTGTGAAGTCCTATGGATATTCCATTGGACATTTTTTCACAACATATATGATAAGTTGTAGTTTAAAAATATGAAATCTACACCAGGGTTTATTTCTCTTTACATTTTTCCATCTATAAATTATTAATTATTGTGCATGCATGCAAATTATAATTATGAAAAAAAGAGTGAAGAATGAATAAAAACTCATCAACCACGATTGACACAAGACATATCTTATGAAACCCTTTAGGAAGAAAATCCAACTGGAAGGTGAGGTCAGTTTACTCTATTACTTTGAATAGGAAATGGATGCAAATACAAAGAAGTAAGGCATGTGGCCTATGGGCTACCCGGTGCAAAAATCCTCTCTATGTTCTCCCTTCCTATCCCTCTTGGTTACTTTGTTTATCTATGGAACAAAATGCACTGAAAAAGAATGGAACCCCTTTTCCTACCAGTGGCCCATTTATAACACAACCCAGTAGCTAGCTAGTGGTTAGGTTTGAGGGTGAAAATGTTAAGTTGGGTTAAAATTTTGTGAGAAACGCCCCCGAAAAATTCACAATCTCAATTTTTCGGTTGAACAAAAATTTTATTTGGCCGAATTTTCTAAATTTGTTCGGCTGAACTTTTGGCCGTTTAAACCAACATCGACTGTTAAATGGAATTTTTGCCGAAGTTGAAAAAATCAGAAAAAAAAATAGTTCGAATGAATAAATAATTCGGTTGAACTACTTTTTCGGCCGAACTATTTTTTTGGCCGAATTATTTATTTGGCCAAAAAAAACTTTTATATATATGACAGGCTAGACTCTATTGTGATTTTTTTCTCTGTTAATTTTTTATTGTGGTTGGTTGAGCTGAACACTATTATTGCTCTGTTAATTTGTGATTGTGGTAGGTCGAGCCGAGTGCTATTATTGCTCTATTAATTTGTGATTGTGGTTGGTTGAGCCGAGCACTATTACTGCTCTACTAATTTGTGATTGTTGTTGAGCCGAGCCGAGCACTGTTACTGCTCTGTTAATTTGTGATTGTTGTTGAGCCAAGCTGAAGATGAGAGTTTCTTTTTATTTGTGATTGTGGTTGAGTCGAGCCGAAGACGAGTGCTGCTGAGGTTCATTTGTAATTAATTTTTTTTTTTTTATAACAATTTTTAATAGTCTTGCAGATATTATAATGTTTTTGTTTTTTTTGCAGCGTGGTGCGAGAGGGATTTTGGTTGGTTGCACTCGTCACTAGCATATTTCTCATCCTCCTCGTCCAACGTCCTTGTCTAGACCAAGTAAGTCATTCAAAACACCAAAACACCAAAAGGTTATGGATATGAACTCTGATGAATATACGAACATTGATGAATATATGAACTTCGATGAATATATATACGTTATTCCTTATAAAATAAAGTAATGCCCGTTGGCTTCAAAAATACCCTAGCAGTGTTCTCCATAATAGTCCAGTCTATTTTTTCTGTCAGATTTCATTCCGAATATTATAAAAAAAACCAAAGTTCAGTTAAGTGTTCAAGTTCAGTTTGTGAAATGTTCCAACATTCTCCCGTTGGGATACATCAACCCAACGTAGTTCATTCTTATAGATACAATAGGGCTAAAAACAACACATTAGTGGAAAAAAGTCAGAGAGAAAGAAATATTAGGCTTGCTTTTCCGATTAGCAAGATTATTAGAAATAGGCAACAACTGGAAGGAATCCTCTTCTCTGTCTCTGTGAGAGCATCAAAATCCAACTATCAGTAAGACCATGAACCATAACATGCCCTTATCTTAATATTTTATTATTTACATTATAAACATGAAGGAAATATTACTTTTTTCCATTGAATGCTCACAGCGATTCTCTTCTCTGTCTCTGTGAGAGTAGAAGAATCCAATTTTCACTGATACCGTGAACTATAACATGCCCTTATCTTAATAACTTATTATTTACTACTGGTACGGATCCTCTTCTTTGTCTCTGTGAGATAAGCATAATCCAACTATCACTGAGACTGTGAACTATAACATTCTCTTATCTTAATATTTTATTATTTACATTATAAACATGCAGGAAATATTAATTTTTTCCATTGACTACTAGTAGGGATCCTCTTCTCTTTCTCTATGAGAGAAAAAAAATCCAACTATCACCAAAGCCATGAACTATAACATGCCCTTATCTTAATATTTTATTATTTACTACTGGCGAGGATCCTCTACTCTGTCTCTATGAGAGTAGCAGAATCCAAGTATCACCGAGACCATGATCTATAACATGCTCTTATCTTAATACTTTATTATTTAGATTGTAAAAATGAAGGAGATATTATTTTTTTCCATTGACTGCTGGTAGGGATCCTCTTATTTATCTTTGTAAGAGCAGGAAAATCCAACTATCACCGAGACCGTGAATTGTAACATGCCCTTATCTTAATATTTTATTATTTACATTATAAACATGACAGAAATATTATTTTTTTCCATTGACTATTGGCAGGGATCCTCTTCTCTGTATCTATGAGAGCAGTAGAATCCAACTATCACCGAGATCATGAACTATAACATGACCTTATCTTAATATTTTATTATTTACATTATAAACATAAATTTAAGTTTACATAGTATTGTAAAATTCTCAAAGGCATTCAAATTGTCCATAGTCAACCCTCTAAATTACAATTTTCCTATCCACCAATATATATGGGAGGAAAAAAACGAAATACTCACCTCGTTAAAGACTGCAAAATGAAGCAAGAACTATTCTACAAATAAATTGTCATAAATAAAAAAATTTCATGAGTAAAGGTGCCCTTGACGTTATCACCTAGTTGAATTTGAAGAAGAAAAATTAATTAAATACTCACCTCAACTCGACCACAATCACAAATTAACAATGCTTGGTTAATGGTTGCCCCTGCAAATCAAACCAAATGCAATAAAATAACCATTTGAATATAAAGTATTCATATTGTTTGGTAACATACTTTCGTTTTTTTTGTTGTTATATGTTCATTTATGTTTCTTTTTTCATTATGTGTAATTCCGTTTTCTTTTGATAGGAACATCCATTCCCATATAATTTATAATGTTGCCCTTTCTAGTGAAATTTTGTGCACTGTTCTTCAAGGTTGTTGGTATAAGTGTATAACCGCATCCACCATTCAACACGAAGGAAATTATCCATCTCAACAAGTGGTAGAGCATATCGTCCTACTTGTAGTTCCAAATATTGGATTTGAATAGGAATTTTATGAAACCTTCCTAATCCTTTGACCTTTCATCCATCAAATACTGTAATTCTGAAGTCAATGGTGGGGTACATAAGTAGGTTTAGTTTCTTAGTGAAATCAATTCTGATGTAGTAAGTTTTGTTGAAACCCATGAGTATCATTACACTTCTATCTTTTATGATTTCGATGAGCTTTAGGTTTGTAGGTTGTAATTGCCCCATCATGATTGCAAGTGGAACTGTAGGTTTTCTTCCCTTCTTGCTTGGAACATGAGTCTTATTAGCTTCCTAAGATAAGGCATAATACACTTAATTGAAGGTTCTTGTACTTGCTCTTTTCAAATAGTAGTTTCTTTACTTTCTTTTTTCAAGTAGTAGTTTCTTTTTTAGATACATATTTTTCATTTCTATTTTGTTGGGTACATGAGATTGAAGCTAATTAGAGTGTTGGCATTGCTCTGTCATCTATTTTTGGTGTTTTCATTTTAATGTTTTTTGGTTGACTTGTTCTACCTTGATTTATCTCGTACAACAACCTTGATGCTTCTTGGTAGCATACTTTTCTTGCTTTTGTTGTTATATGTTCATTTGTGTTTCCTTTTTCATTATGTGTAATTCACTTTGATTCCCTATTTGCTTGGAACATGGGTCTTATTAGCTTCCTAATATGAGGCACAATACACTTAATTTAAGGTTCTTGTACTTGCTCTTTTCAAGTAGTAGTTTCTTTTCAAGATACATCCTTTTGAGCTCTATTTTGTTGGGTGCATGAGATTGAAGCTAACTAGAGTGTTGGAATTTCTTTGTCATCTATTTTTGGTGTTTTAATTTTAATATTATTGAGTTACTATTTAGGGTGTTTGGCATTGCTTTGTCATCTATTTTTGGTGTTTTAATTTTAATGTTATTGAGTTGACTTGTTCTACCTTGATGCTTCTTGGTAACATACTTTCCTTGCTTATGTTGTTATATGTTCATTTATGTTTCCTTTTTTATTATGGGTAATTCACTTTTCTTCCCTATTTTCTTGGAACATGGGTCCTATTAGCTTCCTAAGATGAAGCAGAATACACTTAATTGAAAGTTCTTGTACTTTCTCTTTTCAAGTAGTATTTTCTTTTTGAGATACATCTTTTTAATTTATATTTTGATGGGTGCATGAAATTGAAGTTAATTAGAGTGTTGGGTTGACTTGTTCTACCTTGATTTACTTGATACTTCTTGGTAACATATTTTCCTTGCTTTTGTTGTTATATGTTCATTTATGTTTTCTTTTTCATTATGTGTAATTCACTTTGGTTCCCTATTTTCTTGGAACATGGGTCTTATTAGCTTCCTAAGATGAGACATAATACACTTAATTGAAGGTTCTTGTACTTGCTCTTTTCAAGTAGTAGTTTCTTTTTGAGATACACATTTTTCATTTTTATTTTGTTGGCTGCATGAGATTACCTTGATTTATCTCATAAAACTATGGTCCAAATGCACCAAAACACTTTGAAGAGAAGCCCTATGATTATCAAGAGCACCTACTTGATCAAAATGCTATATCCTAAGAATATGAGCATATGATGCACTGCCAAAGAACTAGAAATGATGCACCTATCAATAATGCTAGTATCATATCTCCATCTTCTTAGCATATAACATTATAATTGACAAAATGGAAAATTTGATCAATGAAGAGGACGCTAATGAAAAAGATGATGATATCATGGCCATTGAACAACTTTAGTGCTTCTTGGTAACATACTTTCCTTGCTTTTGTTGCTATATGTTCATTTATGTTTCCTTTTTCATTATGTTTAATTCACTTTGCTTCCCTATTTTCTTGGAACATGGGTCTTACTATCTTCCTAAGATGAGGCGAAATACACTTAATTGAAGGTTCTTGTACTTGCTCTTTTCAAGTAGTAGTTTCTTTCTGAGATACATATTTTTCATTTCTATTTTGTTGGGTGCATGGGATTGAAGCTAATTAGAGTGTTGGCATTACTTTGTCATTTATTTTTGGTGTTTCATTTTTAATGCTAGTGTTTTAATTTTAAGAAGGTAACATAGATATTAAATTTATTAGAGTAAAATTGGGTTTATCATTTATCATTTTTTTTCCTTTGTTAACTCTAGTTTTTAAAGAAGCATATAAATAGACCCATGTATGGCATATAAATAAACATGTATTATGGCTTTAATAAACAAATTCTATAACAAATCAGAATAAGTGTTAAATTTCCAAGAATCAAAATAAAAATAAATTAGGAAATAGTTTCAACCGTAAGATGAGTTGAAGCTAAGTTGAATGAATTAGAGGTTTGTAGTTGAGCTGAATTAGAGATCTCTAGTTGTTTTCTTCTCAAAATTCGCCAACCATCCAACCAAGTAGAAACAAACTTTCCTACTACCTAGCCTTCCGACAGATTTCTCTAAACAACGATATTTTGCACAACCTAACAATAGATGTATAAATATATTAAATTCCTTTTATTGAATTTGTTTTTTTACAGGGATCAGAAAACCCATTAAACATGGTTGAAAAATGGACATTATGCATAGAAGTTTCTTGTTATCCCAATCCAGGGCAAGCAGTGATTACTTATGTGCTATGCAATATTATGATGAACAAAGACCTCCAAAGGAAAAGGAATGTACCTAGAAAAACAACAAACAATGAAGCATATTATATTGCATTGATAAAAGGCTTAGGAACAGTTAGGGAGTATGGATCCAATGGAATTGTAGTCTTCACCAATTCCGAACTTGTTTGCAACTAGATCAAAGGCATGTACCAAGTTAAAAAAGAGAGGTTAAAAGCACTGCATGGAGAAGCAAAAAATATTATTAGTCAATTTCAATCATTTAGCATAAGACATTGTGCAAATGTTAATAGGATGTCTAGTGATATATTGTATGGGGAAATTTCAATTCAGGATTTGTTGTGAAAGATGAATTCGTTTTGAGAAGTTCTCCATCAATATTTATTGATGAAAATTGTAATATATCTTTAATATGTGTGTTTTTTAGTTATAAATGTCTCATTTTTAATGACCATGTGTTTTTTTTGAATTCTATACCAAGTGTGCCCCCACTATGTAAGCGCAACTTGGTGAACTTGACATGTTTTAGAAAATTTTGTATTTAATTTTCAAAGTGTGCGTGCTTCAACATTTGTGTTTTTAGTCTTGAGTATATTTTAAATAAATAGCTTCAAATTGTTACATTAATTTTCTGAATTCTTTCAATGTTTTTAAATAGCAATTTTAAGATCTTAAAATGCATGATGTAATTTCAAGGGTTACATTAATTAAAAGCATGAGGTAACTTCTAAGGGTTATATCAATTTTCTGAATTCTTAAACTTTTTAAATAGAAATTTCAAGATTTTTAAATTCACGAGGGAACTTCAAGGGTTACAACAATTTTATAAATTCTTGATCTTTTTGAATAATAATTTTAAAAGAATTGTAGATACATGAGGTAAATTTTTAAATATCATGCATCTATATATCTATAGATATCCATATGACGGATAAGCATTTTCCACATGATTCTTTGAGGTGAACATCAATAGAGTCTCATGCATCTACTAGAGGGGGAGGTCGAGGTCATCGATCAAAGAGAGTATTAAATGAATTGGGGGAGGTCCATTGTTCACATCGTGGTATTTACTATATATATATGTTTATGTGCATTTACTTAAATGATAAATAAGTAGAAGAATACATATATATTGAATTGATTTTTATTTTTTTTAGATGCTTCACTCACTATGTTGTCATGTGATGGTGGTCAACATTCTCCGGGTGGTCATTAATCTCAGGGTGGTCAACATTCTCCGGGTGGTCATCAAGCTTAGTGTGGTCAATATTTTCCGAGTGGTCATCAATCTCAATCAGAGCATCATGATCAACATAATTTTGGTAAATTATATATATATATTTTTTATGTTAAAAAAAATTTGTACATGTAATTGAATTGTATTTACATCTTCATGTACATGTATATCTTGCATACATGTATGAAAAAATTTGTTCACATGTTTTTATATTTATGTAATTTTATATATTGATCTAGAGGATGAAAATGTTGGTCCAAGTAGACATAAGCAAAGCTGAACAATTCAAGAAGAAGGTCATACACCAACTACAACTTATCTATCCAATATTTATGATGAACTTCCTTGGGAGACAAACCTCCAACAATGTACATTATAAAGGTGAAAAACTCATTATTCAAAATTGAGGAAAGATTTTGGGAGTTTGGACCTGCCTGTAGAGAGTCAAGAAATCTTATAAATAATTGTGCACTCTTGATCTGAAATGGAGCAGATTAGTAATGCTGTGCTAATTCCCCATTCAGAATAAAACCCAAGATGCTTATCATTTTCTTATCAAGTTCTTAAGGATTCACCATGTTTGCTTAATTAACTGATTCCCATGAGAGTTTCTTATGTAAATGTTATAAACAATTTAACATAAAACATATGCTGAAAAACAACAAAATTATAGCAAAGAACATCAAAATACAACACACAACACAGAGATTTGATGATAAGTTCACCCCTCTTGGGCTACGTCTCCTTGGTCCATCTTCTAATGCTTGGGCCTCTCTATTATGCTCAAAATTACAACAAAAGTGTGTTTACAATGCTCAAATGCCTCTGAAACCTGTCCCAATGAGTTCAGAATACTCAAAATGGACATCTAGCCTATTTTTGTATCCAATTTGGATAAGAACTTAAGAAGTTATGACTTCTCCTAGTTCTCCCACTATTTGTTCCACAAATTGCTCCAAAACCAACATAATCCCACAAATTCACTCCAAAATCCACTAATTGAGCAAGAATTTGGCCGCGATGTGGGCCATAACCTGTTGTCCATATCACAAATCACAATCGCCAAGGACCGATGGCTTAAAGTCTGTGAACATGACGGAAATGGCGATTGTGTGATGTGATATTGGCGGACCCGATGGAAACTTAAATTGTGGCTCATAAATGTATCGCGTCCAACACTCATCATATTTCTCTATCAACAGATAATCATTATATATCAGTGGGAACTGGGTGCGATATGCGATTGTGATATATCGCATCACAACCCTGACTATTCCAGGGGCCAATTCTATAACTCCTCCTTTCCTGCGATTGTGATATCGCAAATCACAATCGGCACTATCTGGGGGCCGATTCTTAATTCGATCCACCTGTGACATGTGATATGCGATATGTGAGGGCTAATTATGGCCTGCCACTTGGCACCTCCTCATTCGTTGGGACCTTTCCCACGTCATCCAATATTGCCATGTAGACAAGTCAAACTTGAACTTTGACTTGCTCTAACTTTTGCATACGATGTAAGATTTGAGTGTCGTTCAAACTGTTGGATTCAGAATGATGAGATTTTCAATCTGAAGCTAAGTTTAACAAGATTATGACACTTTGATTTTTTAGCATAAACTTGAGCACCTAATTAACTCTATAAGCTCATTTCTTGATATTTACGAGAAGATTGGGCAAACCACAGATTCATTTATAGATATGATGAGGCATAGAGAGGAAGCAGTGATGGGTCTCGATAAATGGGTTGAGGTTAGTAAAAGGGTTACAAAATAAAATGAAAAATATATGTTTAATTTCAAAGAAGGGTTGAAAAGAAAGATGCTCAAGGTGCAATATTTCAAGCACCCTGATATAGCCAGCGATTTGTATGATAGATTCCTTGTAGCATATGGAAAGCAACCATGGAGTGACGAGGTTCCAATTTATTTTACAAAATTACTTTTGGGTATGAAACCAGATTATAATGACATTCCATCTGAATATTATGGTACCGGGAGATGTCGGTTATATGAGCGTAAGGGAGCATTACATGATACTAAATCGCTTCACCCTCAACCACCTTTGGTATGCCAACCTCCTCGTCTAGTAACTTTGCAGTCAAAGATGGATGCCACTTCTCAAATTGGTCGAGAAGGAAGGGATGCCATTATAGTCAACATACAAAGTGCATTGATTGCAATTGATATTGGTCTAAATCGACAAAGAGCATGAGCTAATGCATGTGCTAATTTTGTATATAAAATAGATGATGGTATAAATAATATGAATACTGAGAAGCTTAAATCGTATCAAAAACTTTTTGTAATTGTTGGCAAGACCTAATTGTTCATGAGGAAGAGAGTGTGGGATTAGTATGTGTTAATGGTTAGGGTGGATATTTTAATGTAATTTGTAATGTATGTGTTAATGTCGATTCACATACATTTTGTTATTTTTGTCAGATATAATCTAACACAAATGTATCATATGTTCACCATTTGCAATTAACTTGTTTGTTGAACAAAATTTTTGATAATTTCATGGTTGCAGGTTCAAGTTCCAATGAAGTTTTTTTGAGAGATGTTAGTTTTTTTTAAGAGTTCATGTTGATAGAGTTCTTATTCTACTTTTATTATATTGGTATTGTGAGGACATATTTTTAAAAGAAATAATTATGTATATATAATTAAATGTTAATAGATTCTGATTTTGACCAATTTTTTAGACATAACACCACCCTCTTCCTCCCTATTAGGAGATGTGCCACAAGTATTGAATAATTCACTTATGTTTTGTTATAAATTAAAGTGCAAGTTTCATTAAAAAATGAGATAGATTTATCTTATAGTTTTAAAAATTTGGAATTTTAGGTTTGTGGAGACTATTTCCATTCTCAAGGGACTTTAGTGATAGAGTCGAAAATGGGGATAGGATAATCTAAATAATTTGAAAAAGTTGTAACAATTTTTTTAACATTGCGAGTTTATGCATTTGCATGTGCAATTTTAAATTTTTAATATATACATGTAAATGTACTTTACAAGGCATCCAGGAGGGCGCAATGCATGGAGAACACCACAAGGGCACAATGGAGGGGGAACACCATGATGTATAGCATGGAATTTGAAACTTTTTATAATTTCTTTTTAATGATTACATTCTCATTTAATTTTAAAACATTAAAATTTAATTTTAAAGTACATAATATTATGTATATATGCAATTACACATGTTGTGCAGGGCACCCATGATTCAGATGAGAACATGAGGATGTTGATAGATCATATATTTCAACGAGATTCTCTAAATTGATGCAACTTTTTATTTGACAGTCTTTTAATTTAATATTTACTTTTATCATGATATAAATTTTGGACATATTTAAAGTAAAACTCTTTATTATGAATTAATGAATCTTATTATTTGATCACTTTTTATTATATACTTACTTTTATAATGATATAAATTTTGGAAATATGTTAAATATTCAGCTCTTTATTGTGATTTAATACATGCTAATTTTAGAGTTTATGTACATTTTGCATGGTACAATTTGCATGATGTATGGTTTGATTCTTAAAACTTGGTTTTACGTATTCAAGTTCATGAATTTGTACCAATAAAAGTAAATTTGCATTTAGTTGGTACATTTTTCGTTCAATCATTCTTATAATGTTAGTAGATGATTCTTAGGTTTTGTTTAAAGCTATTTTGTCAATTTATTTAAAATGAATCTAGTAAAATTGCAAATTACAAAACATGACCTACATTTTTCATTTGAATGAACCTTATAATTTGTTGTAGATGTCTAAAACAATGATAACTTAAAATTGCATTATCAAATATGGTATGTACATTTTGCATTCGTGTATGGAAAGGCTACTATGGATGTCGGTTGATAGTTAAATTTTATATAAATTTGTTTGAATGCACAAACATAAGCTAGATAAAATTGCATTATAAAACATGGCCCACAATTTGCATGATGCATGCATGGTTTGATATTTTTAAAGGTGTTACATATTTGGATTTAGTTGGTACATTTTGCATTGAATCAATCCTATAATGTTAGTAGATGATTCTTAGGTTTTGTTTAAAGTTGTTTTGTCTTGAGTTATCCATAATGAATCTATTAAAATTGCAAATTACAAAACATAACATACATTTTGCATTTGAATGAATCTTATAATTTAGTGTAGATGTCTAAAACAATGATAACATAAATTTGCATTCTAAAATATGGTATATACATTTTGTGTTCATGTATATAAAGGCTACTATGGATGTTGGTTGATAGTGAACTTTTAATATAAAGTTGTTTGAATGCACAAACATAAGCTAGATGCATGATGCATGATGCATGCATAGTTTGATGTTTTTAAAGGCTTTACATATAATTTAAGTTCATGAATATGTAGCAATGAAAGTAAATTTTCATTTAGTTGGTACATTTGCATTCAATCATTCCTATAATGTTAGTAGATGATTGTTAGGTTTTGTTTAAAGTTGTTTTGTCAAGTTATTTAAAATGAATCTATTAACATTGCAAATTACAAAATGTGACCTACATTTTTCATTTGAATGAATCTTATAATTCGGTGTAGATGTCTAAAACAGTGATAACTTAAAATTGCATTATAAAATATGGTATATACATTTTTCATTCATGTATAGAAAGGCTACTATGGATGTCGGTTGATAGTTACCTTTTAATATAAAGTTGTTTGAATGCAAAAACATATGTTAGATAAAATTGCATTATAAAACATGGCCCACAATTTGCATGATGCATTCATGTTTTGATGCTTTTAAATGTTTTACATATAATTTAAGTTCATGAATATATAGCAATTAAAGTAAATTTGCATTTAGTTGGTACATTTTGCATTCAATCATTCCTATAATGTTAGTAGATGATTCCTACACAATGTGACCTACGTTTTTCATTTGAATGAATCTTATAATTCGTTATAGATGTCTAAAACAATGATAACTTAAAATTGCATTATAAAATATAGTATGTACATTTTGCATTCATGTATAGAAAGGCTACTATGGATGTCAGTTGATAGTTAACTTTTAATATAAAGTTGTTTGAATGCACAAACATAAGTTACATACAATTGCATTTGTAAAACATGGCCCACAATTTACATTCAATCATTCCTATAATGTTGGTAGATGATTTTTAGTTTTTGTTTAAAGTTGTTTTGTCAATTTATTTAAAATGAATATAGTAAAACTGCAAATTACAAAACATGCCCTACATTTTGCATTTTAATTAATCTTATAATTTGTTGTAGATGTCTAAAACAATCATAACTTAAAATTGCATTAATGTCTAGAAAGGCTAATACATTTTGCATTCATGTATGAAATTGTTTAAGTCCAGAGAATGCATGTACATATAAATTACTTTCCGTGCATGCAAACATAATATAAGTGGCATAAAATCCTCAATACACCTACATAACAGGCAGTATACACATAACTTTGTAACTCAATACAAGACCCAATGAGTATCGTTTTCACATCATCACATTCTTAAGAATGTACAACTTAAAAGTGCACAAAAAGAAAGGCTAACAGTGTACTTGAACTCTAACTTCTCAAAGATGAATCAAAGGAGAAGAAATTGTTGGGCAATTCAATTAAAAAAAAATCTAATGGAATGTCATCCTCAATGATTCGTTCATGGTTAGCTTTTGGCATTCTCCATTTATTAATTTTCAACTTTTTTTTATATTGAACTTCTATCAACTTTATGTGCGATGCACACACTAAGTGACCATATTGACAACTTATGACATTGGGTTGATAGTTTTGAAAGTAAACATTACACTCAGTTTGACGATTTTCTTGAAAAAAGTAAACTTTCAGTATAATAGACCCTCTTTAATATATAAAATCATTATCATCATAGTCTTCCAATAGCTTCATCTTTCGTTCATTGCACTGCATCAAATAATACTTGACATTTTCTATGTTGTTAATGGGTGCAACTACAAAAAAAACATCTCTTGTACAATAAAACAAGTGTAAATTCAGATAATAATTAATATGAAATTAACTTTATCAACATGGACTTGATTTTATTATCTATTCCTAGATCTCTATATTTTAACTATTATCTAGATACTTATATGAATTGATTTTAAAAACATAAAACACACACACACATATATATCCTCTTGGAAAGAAATTGAAATGTTACCATCTCTAACCAGATTAGAAACTCAATCACCTTCAGATGATACTATAGTCTGCTCTGATTCCATCTCTTCGAAGCTTGAAACTGACATTTTCCCCTTTGTATTTAGTGATGTATGTTTCCAAGCTTTTACATACATGTTTTTTTCACAAACATCATTGGATTGTGTGTCCTCTATGTAAACGGGACAAAAACAAGAATATTTTCTTTTATCAAATGCAAATGCATTTCGATAATCCTTTGTTTTAATTGAATACAATTTTTGAGTCCCTTTTACTGTTTCAGCTTCATATGTAATTGATCTATCTACATATTGGACTCCAATATGCCAAAAAAACCTATAGTAAATTCAAACAAGAATTTAAATATGTTATTTAAAATACAATTTATATATCAAAGATAATCTTCGTTATATTGTTTAAACTATATAATGTATAAATTTTTAAAATTAGAAAATTAATAAAAATTATCATATATTAAAACTATATACAAGTTAATTTGTATATATGTACATACCTCCATACCTCCCTTGATGGGTTAGTTTGATGGCTTAGTGCAACATCGCACCATTGAACAAATTTTTTAGTTGAGTAGAGTGGTCCATTTGATATCTTCAAAGTGCTCATTTTATACATGCCCATGCACCATCATGTTCCCCCTTTCCATGAGCAATCTCAAAGAAATTCCAACAATGTTTAATGTGGGTTTTCTTATGAAGATGACACAACCAAAAGAATGAACGTGAAGATTTTAGTTGACCCGAACATCCATCTGACTATATCCAATGCTCATTGAATTTTATTCCACGACCTTTCGATGAGTCATAAATCTTATCAAAAAATTGTTGTACAAAATGTGTATCATGTGTATGATCATCGCTGATATAAAAGTGATATTCTTTAATAACATGTCGATTTTCACTAGTGCTTTCCATATCATCGAAATTTTGTTCAGCATGTCTATATAGAATATGGATAAGCATAGAGACTTGGTTAGAATGATGATATTCACAATGTATTTCATTTTGTGCATCAAATGTGTAATTCTATGCAAAATCAACTATTGACAAAATGGTCCCTGGTGGAAAATTTTCACGGGATTTTTTGAATTACAGGTCCTCCCATCGAGCTCTATGTAAATTCTTGGTGTACTTATAGATTTTTGTCTCAAATTTCCTCAAAATCTCTATCACATAAATTTCTTCTTCTTGTAAATCAATCCTTTTAGCGCTTGTACTATTACTTTAACTAATCGATGTATGGATATATTCATATCTCTTCCATTTCACTTTTAGGTTAGACAATGATTGGTCATTTATATCAATAGAATATTTGTTGTGAAATAAAGTTAGATTTCAACAATGATCACATTTTTTAGCACCAACACATTTCTTTTGGTAAAATAATTCATGACTTTCTCTTGCACATAGAATTTTGGATATGAAACCATGGATAGTGGAAGGAGGAGGTGATTTTTTCCAAAACGTTTTACCAAAATTAAGGAAGGTGTCATAATATAATAAAAATTACACATGATAACAGCAACAACAAGTGTCACGTAAAATGGTAGGTTTAACATACCATGCTTTTTGTTGCACAAAAGTATTGATTGAGACATTAATTCTATGATTTTCTTCTATGAAATTATTGAAAAAATCTATCTGAGTGGTGTCCAAGATATATTTTGCATGTTCTTCATACTGATTTCGTGTTATTCTTCACCGCATCACATCCCTTGCTTTTGGTGAAACACGTGAATTTTTCATCCAATATTCATATTTTACTTTTTTAACATCTTCTCCAAGTGTATCTTTGTATGGTTGATTATAAATAGCTACCCAACAAGAGAGCTCATCATTTACATTTATTTGCAATTGAAATTTCCTATGTTCGTGCAATGTTTTTCGTGAGGTCCCAAATGCTTTTGCCATAGATTTTATGAAACGATTTTATTTAGTACTTTATGAAACCAATGCCATTTGTATTGATCTATGTGAAGCTATATAATTTTTCTTTCTAGATATTCCAATTCATTTCAGAGCACTATTTATATTTCGAATCACATTTTCCTTCACCTTTTTATCTTCCGTTGATTTTTGAATACCCAATAGAGTTTTAGCTTCTTTTAATTTCTTTGATGTTAAGAGACCTCTCAAAATTTGAGCTTGAACTATCACACTTTCATCTTTGAAGAACCTCTCAATAATGAGCTTAACACGATATCGTATAACATGGTCAATGTTTTTATCTCCATATATGTTAGTGCCAACAATTTCTAGCATCTCATCATCAATATTGATTTCATCTGTACATATGAAAACTAAATGTAAATGGGTATAAATATTCATTAAATAATTAAATTAAAAAATAGTGCTTGAATGAAATTGAAATTAATAAATATGTATAATTTCAGTAATACATAAGACATATATATACATACCTGATGGTGATTCAACATCTTCACTTGAATCTGTTTCAACATCTTCAACAACATCATCAACCATTGTTTCATTATCTTTTTCACTTTGTCTTTCAACATTTTCAATATTATCATCATCGTTATGAGGAATATTTTTCTCTTTTTACATTACAAAATATTTTTCAAATTTGTTCATCAAATAAAAATTATATTTCACAATACACTAGTTAAATTTTAAATGTCATTTATAATATTTACATTTACATACCTTCTTTAACTTCTAGTTGAGATTGATTTTATCTTTCAATATTTAAGTGCTCTTCCTTTTTTCTTTTTGTAATAGTTTCTCTCGTATTCTGTACATCTAAAAAAATCGGTCGAACTTAAAAAAAAATCGGTTGAACTTAAAAAAAAAATCAGTCGAACTTTTAAATTAATCTAGCCGAATTATTTTTTCGTTTATTTTAACAGGCATTGTCCACAAACAGAAGTTTGGCTGAATGTGGATTTTGTTCAACCGAACTACTTTAACGTGCAACTCTACAACAACTCGGCTCTGGTCACCTTTTTCCAAATTCGGAATGGTTAAACTCCATTAAATTTGGTGAATTTAATTTTAGAGCCAATACCAACATTTGCATGATTGAATCTAATTTCAGTAGATATAAATTTTATGGAAGTTCATAGAAATTTGTTAATTTTAATTAATTTTCTAAAAAAAAGTGTGAAAAATATTTATGTAGGCCATTATGATTTAGTGAAATCAAAAATTTGTTCTTCCAAAATACACTATAAAAAAATATGAAAAATTTATGGTTCATTACATTAGTCTATCTTCTGTAATGGCTAGTTTTTATAATTTTTATTTTATAACTAACATGTTTAGAAACTTGACACTTAGCTAAACATCTTAAAAATCTACAGTTTTTTTATATTGGTTCAATTCAAAAAATTCTAGTAATTATGATGTGCATCAGTTGGTTTTGTAATTATAACAATATCGAAGTAGAGTCTATCTAGATTGTTGCAACACAATTTTTTTTCAAAAACGCCAAAACAAAGAATACACTAGTGCTAAAAAACATGACGTTTTATGAATCCCTTGATTTTTAAAGAACACATAGTCAAACAATTTCTAAGTTGACATATCAAATGTGAATAAAAAAATTCCAAAAAATAAGTAATAGAAATCTAATAAAAATTTTGACAAGTTTTTTTTATTGTAAAATGAAAATGTAAATAGAAAAATTGCTTTACCTTGTCGAAAGTTGAAGAACTTCTAAAAATGATATTTTTTCTCAAAAAAGGGCAAAAAGTGTTACCCAACACTCCTTCAAGTCTTATACAAAGTTACATTATGGACTATTATAGAGTGTTCTTCATCATGGTCAGATGGCTATCCCCTTTTCCATGAATAATGGGGGATAGCGTGGCATCCCTTTGAATTATGGTAGCCAAAAAGAGAAGGTCAACTTCTGAGTGGCATAATTTTTCCATATGGACTCCAATTGAGGTGATTCTTGCACCGTCGGAAATCTCTTTGTGTGTACAATATGAGAAAAGGGTGTGGCACTAAAGAAACAAAGATTTACCCCCTAAAAATCAGTCTTGTATGCCTCAAATTTCTCCCATAATATTTTAGACCCCAATTTGCCAAACTAGGTCCTTCCAAAAAATATGGTCTTGCAAGTTGAACTCTCCACTTTTTCCACCTTGAAAGCATTGATATGGATGAAAACCAAGATAATTATCAAACATAAACCACTTCTTCCCATTTTGGTAGGATTTTTTTTCTAAAATGCTTCCACTAATGAGGTGAGGAAAATTTTCCTCCACCTTCTCTTGGGTGTGCCATTTAGCTTTTCTTGGAAGTTGTCCTTTCAAGCCAATTTATCAAAAGTCATGTTGTCCCTATCTTGTAGTTCTAGACCTTTCCTACAAAACTATATCTTCTATCAACTGCTCTTGAGCATATGATGCCAAATCCTCTATAGAAGTGAGGATTTGTTCCTCTTCCTATGTTAACATGAACCATACTGTAGAACCTTGATTTTCAGACCTTGACCATGTAGCCTCTCCTTATTTAATTATAACCATGCTTCATCTCCCACCTTGAATGACATATATTATGTTTTTATCATGTCTGACCTTGTACTTTTCCTATGAATTCTCTAGAGTTTCCTATACTTGTATCATAACACACATCTTGTTGAACCTGTCAACTACCATGAACAAATAGTCATGTCCCTTCATGGTTTTTGGTAATCATCCCACAATTTCCATGGAAATGATTTCCCAAGGATGAGTAGGTATAGGTAAGGGATGATATAAACCATGTTTCCTATTAGTAGGTTTTTCAAGGCTACTATAAATATCTCACCTTTTCAAGCTATCCAGTCCTTACAACCCTTCGATCAATATGATAAAAATCTTTCTGTGTTTATAATTGTTCCTAGATGTGCCATTTTGCACTACAGAACTCGCACACTCACACTTGTTCGTGAAATTTGACACTTATTCAAACCCTCATAACTTATAACAATTCTTTTAGGTGTGAGGATAATTTCATTAATGTGTAATAACTCTCTACTTCATTTCAGATTCCACACTAATTTACAATTGTATGATTTCCATACAGTTGTATCTTAAATTTATATACAATTTAATTCAATATGAATAGAACACCCATACCTCTTCCAAAAACTTATGAAGACAAATTGCAGAGGTTATGCCTTTTTAAGCTACCTAAAATGGTCATGTAAATTATTTCTTCAAATTCAATATTGGTGTTTTTCAAACCTTCAGTGTCAACTAGAACAGTATATATGCTCTTTCTCTACATAACCTCAATATCCTTTAACCACAATATGATCTCATTTTAGCTCCATGGATCGATTAATGATAACTCTACCTTCTCATAATATTTTCTTTAAAACTAAAAAATTGCTAAACTAAAAGACTCCATCCTGTCTAGATAAGAATTGTGAAATGTTCTAACACTAAAATTGAATAAAGGGAACATATCATCCTCAACATTTACTTGTTTTAATTGATCTTCCATGATTTGATATGCCTGATTCTTATCATGATAATGCTTAACCTTTCTATAGTCTACAACAATAAACATGATAGTAGTTCCTTTATCTTGATACAATCTTGATGCTCACTCAAATGTATGGTGCCTCCTCTCACTACTACATCCTACTTACAACACGTTTGATCCTTTCTTATAGCTTCGATCTTTTTATATTAGTAGCTTTTATTTTTTCAAGTGAACTCCAAACTTGGTTGACTACACTTCCAACAAATGATCCTTCTTTTAAATAGTGACTTTGATATTCATTTATGTAATTGATCATTAGTAGTCCCTCTTCATTGCTTCATGAGATATGATTGTGTCGCATTTGATAGATCCCATCACATCTCTCATTTCACGGGTGATTCTTCTCTTGATATCTTCCTCTAGGGTGAACATTTGTGGCAATTCCTCATCCTCATCATCTACAACCTCAACAGTTTCCACCACAATGAAATCATGCCAATCAGTTGTGTCCATAATTTTATGGATAAAATGGGCCTAGTTATATAAACACACCACCCCCAACTTAGGAATAACATGTACCTCCATTTAACCATAAAGAAACAATCTTGGAATCTGAATCATCCTCTACTTCAGCAACAATGATAGAGAAATGTGTGTCCATCGTGCTTGTCAATCATGATGTATCTAGCATATTGTTTCAAATTTTAATTTTGTCTAACTTGGTAGTATATCAATTAAATCCTTTATTGTACCAATGCTAATCTAATAAAGTATGCCAAATACGATATACATAACCAAGCACAATCATTGCTACAATTTTGGTTATAACTCCATTTAACATTCCACACTAAGGATGGCAACCAAAAGATCAAATATCGTTCAGTGAGTTGATGTAGCATGGATCCAACTTTCTATTTAAAAAATAACTCACCATATAAATTCCACAAACAAATTTGTTTCCCCCAGAAAGTTGGGTTTCTTTGGCTGTAAGCCCAGATCTAGGACTATAATCTGGGCGAAACATAAAATTTTCTACCTCCATATCTGCACATGTAAAGTTTTCGAGGATTTGAGGTTCTTCTCGTGCAAGCATCTCTTGAAACTTCCATAACAGAAATCAGAATGGAGTAGATTGAGAAGAAAGACTCCCTAACACTCCTTCGAGCCTAGGTTTGAAAATATGTTTGAATAACTTGCCCTTGTGGAAAGGTTTATTTTTTTTTTAAATCACTACAAGGAAATCCAATCCCTATATGGGTGGGGTTTTCTAATATAGTGGTGTATCCCTTCAGTTGTGCAACATCTGGTCTATGGAGGTAAACGAATGCAATATCTGTCACTTTTGTTTGATTATAGGATATCTAAAAATTCAAATACAGTTATGCTTTCAAGATTCCTTAGAGGTGATATGGGGCCTAGAAATCCACCTTTTTCTATCTCATACAAGGATGCAGGCCAAGGAAAATCTAATGTAGTAGAACAACCTCCATCCCTCCCAGGCCCCTATATTATTGAAAAGTAATATAAAATGCTAGCATTGGATGTAAATAATGAAGAGGTAAAATTTCCCTTCTTTGAACTCCAATCCTTATCCATTATCTATAGATTTAATGGTTTATGGACCAAATCAGACGATCTACACTAGTGGGCCTTTCCAAATTGGACCAAAAACTGTGATATACATCTTTCCTCCAAAGGATTATTTTTGGTACAATTTGCATGCCCATAGAATACAGAGAAAGTACTTAGGGGTGGGCTATCATTTTGGGGTAATGCTAGACTCTTCATGTTCCCTTGGTTTCCATATTTTGATTCTTCAACGAAGGTAGCAACCAAAATTCTTGTATGGATCAGGATGCCAAATCTCTAAGAAAATGAATCCTTGATTGTATTTTACTGAAGCATGGATCCCATCAATGAATCCAAAGCTTGTATTATGAAAACACAACATTCAAATTTCATATTTGTTTCCAAACATGACATTTATAGGAGTTTTTTTCGTAGATCAAGTTACTAGCCTAAAAAAAATGAAAAAGGCACAATATTATAAAGAAAAGGGTTGGAAACAATTCAATCCTACCTCTACAGAAGTAGAAAATATGGAAACCAAGGATGAGACTCCCAAGTAGAGAATAGGGGTATTCAAAATCTGGAGGATCCATAACATCCCATGCAATTTTTTTTGAACCAACCTCAATCTTTGAATCTTACTGAATCCACGACCTGCAAGATAAATGATCCCTATTGTTTCATGTATAGGGGATTGGAAAAAGGTTCAAAGATGGAAAGACAAAAAAGAGAAGTTAGCTGAATATTATCATTCTTAGTATTTTTCTCAACTTTCGTACATCTGATCTTCATGGTTTTAGTTGATGCCTTATGGCAAATGCTAATGATTTTCTTTTCTTTTCAGTAAAAATTAGCATGCCTGTATGGATTTTTGGAATGATTCGACATCTACACAAGTAAATTTATTAAGTTTTAATGGAATTACAACTAATTATGATCATTTGACGCTGTTATTTTTTAATTAACAAAAATAAATGTGATTATAAACTGGAATTATATATATATATATATATATATATATATATATATATATATATATATATATATATATATATATATCCCCAATTTAATTCTTTTAAATGACATGATGAACTTTGATGTAATGGACAATATATTATTCATATGGAATATAAATATTTTTATCTGTATTGAAAAAAATAGTTATATTTATTTTAAAAGTAATTTTTCACAACTTATATGGAAAACTTTTGAAATTTTACAATTTATAAAAATATAATTATATATACAAGGAGATAGGTGTGGGAGGGGTCTTTATTAGCTCCAAAAGAAAAATTGTTAGCATATTTGAACATAGTACAACAAAGAAGTCTATACTCTTCTTTAGGAAATCACTCAAGGCTCCTAACTACACATCCATAATTTGAGGGCCTTAGGGGATTCTCCTATGGGTCAGACAAGTAAGTAGTGCCATTAGAAAGGTAAATTGGTGCTAAATTCTTTATGAACACAATAGTATATTTGACTCCAAAGCCAACTCCTATAACCATTTCTATAACCTACCAATTTAGTAGAATATTAGTGTTAGCACATCATTATAGAAAATGGGAGTAAATTTGACAAGTCCTGCACATGGAGCTTGGAAAAGAGGGATAAGACACGACCACCCTTCACTTATGCTATAAATATTTGCATCTCATCTAATGAATGTTCCTCTTTAATTATTTGGGGTTGCGATGGAACAATGACCTTGTCACTACCAAAGGATTTCCCAACCCTCCTTTGTTCTTAATGAAGGGGTCTCGACCTAAGTTGTTATTGGCTTTGGAAATTTGGTTTCGTTGGTTTTCTTCTTGGAAATTCAAAGGTTGAGATGCTAGTCATGAGTGCATCATATCTCTTCACAAATTTCCTCTCTTATCTTGCTCTCTTTCGGAAGTTTGGAGGATGTTCATTTTATTATTTGGTTCTTCCTTTCCGATTGGATATTACTGTTCAACAACTCCATGTTTTACAATTTGCAACGGAAAATTAGAGAATAAAGGAAACACACAAATCATTTTAAAGGCTCAACAAGCTATTTCCACTTTAAGTGTTCATGTCAAAGTCCTCTCTATACCCATCAATAACATAGTAACAAAATATCAACATTAAGATGAAGTTTGCAATGAATTTGCTATAATTTCAAAAATGAGTCCTTTAAATACAAAAAAGTTAATACACTTATATTCCAAAAGCACAAATGGATCATCTCAATGCAAGTTAATACAATTACGTTCAATGCAAGTTAATACACTTACATTCTAAAAGCACAAATGGATCATCTCAATGCACTAGAACATCAAATTAATAAGCTTATAAGCTTACTCGCTAGGAAATAGGCTCTTTAGGTGAAAACTATGATGAATTCTCTTCCCATCAGCATGGCCAACCCCACCATAATTGTAAAAAGAAGAAAGGTCTACAACAACACCATTCTCTTGCCCATGGTTTAAAGCTTGTTTTCAGCATAGAAAACCCAACAATGATCGATACCTTTCTTGAATTTTGTTATATTTATTATGTATTCTTTGAATGTTTTTAACTCTAATATGTCTACATTCTCTCAAATAACATATTTAAACCAAACACTGCTATCATTTTATATCTTTCTATATAAAATTTATAAAATTTGTTTTTTGCAAAATATAAAATTTAATTTTTTTCTCTCAAATAACATATATTTAAACTAAGCACTACTAATATTTTGTATCTTGCTATATAAAATTTATATTCAAGCCTTTTTCATTTACAAAATATAGAATCTAAAAAATTTCAATCATGGTGAATATCCTATATAACTTTACTTATTATTAAAATATTTATATATAATAAATAAAATATTAATTTAATATTTTTTTTTTAATTTTATATATAATATTTTAATATATATTTATATTTTATTTTTAATATAATATTTTATGTATTTATATTTATATATACAAATTTTCCTGTTAATCAATTTTGTATCTTTGTGTCTCTATATAATTGTTTACCTTATTACCTGTGTCATAATGTCTCTAGCCACTTTTCTCGGGATACTTTTGTTGCGATGATTGCAGGTGGCTCTCTCTTTTTGGTAGTGATACTACGTCTCTGACAGCGAAAGAGTTGAGATGTCCAAAACTGGTGATTCTAACTTTGGTACTCAATTTTGTATTGGAAGTGATTCCAGAAGCATTCTTCCTTAACCTCGTGTCTCTCAGGGTGTTAGATTTAGGTAACACAGGGCTACAATTATTGCCAAGATCATTGTGGCAATTGAAACAATTTGAATTTATTAATCTGAACTATACTCAAATTGAATATGTGCATCGAGGCATTGACAATCTTTCAAACTTTCAGTTTTCACATCTCAAGGGATGTAAGGGGTTAAATCATTTCCATGTGAAATGAGAGATCTCTAAAATATCAGATTTTTGGATCTCAAAGGATGTCGTCATTTAGAATCATTTCCATCCGAAATTGTAGAACTTAAAGATCTTAAATATCTGAATCCTTAAGGGCTGTCGTAAGTTAGAAGTGATTCTTCTTAAGATTAGGATGCTTTCAAATTTTCAAATTGTACGATAGAGAAGAGGAGTCTGTTTGTACGGGGAAATTTTAATATTTTTTTCAGAGAAAAAAACATAATCATTTTTCATTAAAAATGAGGAAGAGTTTTACCTCTGTTTGGATCAATTGCGGTTCATCAGTGCTGCTCAACAATGAGCTTTGAATACCAAAATCCATCCAAAAAACAAAACAGAGCATCCCTTAGAGAGCATGGTAGAAAACATACTTAGATGGAATCAAAAATAGAAAGGAAAACAAAGATAGACATTGAACCATACAACAAGCCTATGAGAGGCGAGGAAAAATAGAAAAAACCTGCTAAAAACCACCTACGAAAATTTGAAAAAGACCTACCCACATAACGAACCAGCAACAAAGTACTCAAAATGGAAAAAACAAGGAGAAAGAGGCAGACCCTGCTTGGAGAGGGTGTCAGTAATGAGATTCTGTTCATGGAGGATATGCTGGAAGGAGATGTCAGAAAAGGTTGCCTTTAGATCCCTAATATGGATCATCCAATTGCAGAGGGAGGAGACCCCAAGGGTGGAGTGACCTAAAATCCATTGAATCAAAGTAAGGGAATCCCCAAAGATTGAAATCTGCTCGATGCACAGCCATAAGGAACATTGTAAGGCATCCCATAAAGCAATCTTCTTGACCCTGATGTTGTCTCCCCTACCACCAGACCAGCAAAACCTATAATGTGAAGGGGTCAATTCTCAGGAAAGCACCACAGCCACATATGCCTCCCGAGGCAGCCCCATCAAAAAAACATATGGGAAAAATGTCAGACAGATCAAGCATGGAAATAGAACGGGAGGAGGCCTTCGGCAATGAAGGACCGATTTCCATGAAGAAGGAAACAATTTTTAAGGCAACCTGATATGAGTCAGAGACGTTTCTTTCAAAGATAAGATCATTTCGAGCCCTCCATATCCCCCACAATACATATAATGGAACCAGCCTGTAAGAAGGTGAATTCTGATCCCAAGTCATAAGGCAGGCCACAATTGAAGATTCATCTCGAGAGATAGAAACACCCAACAAAAGAGAAACCTCCAACCAAACAACAGTAGCAAAGAGACAATGTAAAAATAAGTGGGAGAAGTCCTCAAAAGCCGATTTGCATAGAGTGCACCTATCAGGGCCAATGAAACCTTTCTTCAACAAGATATCCCATGTGAGAGTGTGGTTATAGATTGTAAGCTAAGAAAAATATTTGATCTTCAATGGAGCGACCCAACCTCACATGCTAGCAGACCAATCAGAATAATGTAAAGAGTGAATGGAGGAGGAAATTTAAGAATATACTTCTTTGACGGAGATTCAGCCATTCAGTATCTGATCGCCCCATACCAAAAGGTCTATGTTCTATGATAGAGTGATCCCATCTTGACATAGAAGATAAAAGTAAGACTCCCATTCCCCTTCCAAATGCCGAGGGAGGCCCAAATGCCAAGCTTGGGGATAGGAGGGAGAGGCTAGGGGGAAGGGATGCACCCTAGCCAAATTGTCAAGTGTGAAGATTCCTTGCTAATTTAAAAAGTGAATAAGTGGATAGAGAGAATATGGGAACCGGAAAGGCCCTTTATAGCATCCATCCCAACGTAAATTCTCTAGCTATTATCCACCAACCAGTGAAGACTACTACAAAACCACAGAATCACATGTTTGAAGCTTCTGGAGATGATAAATGAACGAGGATTTATTGGTGGACTTGCAGCCGCCTATTCCTCCAACCCAGGATAGGGAAGATATTTACTGAAAGTTATTCTCTAGCAGAGACCTCCTTCTTTGAAGGCCCTCAAGAGATTGGATGCTAGAAGAGCAATGTTAAACCTCTGAGAGTCCTGAATACCCCATCCGCCCAACTGAATGGGCCTAGAAATCATGTTTAGGCGAGTGAGATGGTTCTTGCAACCTAGTCCAGTGCGAGATCAAAGGAATTTAGAGATAAGAGCATCAATCTTGTTAATGATTTCTTAGGGAATGTAGAATAGATGCATCCAGTAGACCGGGGTACTTTACAGAACAACTTTGATCATGGTGACCCTGGCCCCAATCGAGAGTCACTTGTGATCTGAACATGTCAGCTTCTTTTCAACTTTATCTAATAGCCAAGTCCAGTCAGTAATGCGATAATTACTAAGATGGATGTGATCATAATTTTTGTTAATGAAAATTAAGTATATTATTATAGATCTATTTTAAGTATAAAATTAGTATATTGTTAGAAGGATCAAATCTCTTTAGGGGCAAATCTCTTTTAGAGTGTAAATTTCAAAAAAAATTGTATATCTCTCACCCATTTATAGATTCCAGTATATATATATATATATATATATATATATATATATATATATATATCCTTAGTGTTTAAATCACATTTTTGAATGCTATATAAAACATATAACTTAAATTTGGTAATCCAAAACATTTAAAGTTGGGGAATTTGAACTTTAGATTTCTCACTTTTCACAAATTTCACATTTCTATTATATATTTAATGACCTCTAAAACTATATATATTATATTTAATTTAAATAAATTTATTAATTAAAAAAAATGTCTTTTAAATTAATCACATTATTAAAATTTGATCTAGAAACATCTTTATTATTCACAGAAATTTAAGATCTAACTTAAAATATATATATATATATATATATATATATATTTGAATAAAAAAATAATAAATTTAAGTTTGAACTGAAATAATAGTCAAATTATCTTGACCTCTTCCTTATTCCACTGACAAAAACAAATGACGTAGTGATCCCTTTTGTGATTATTGGAGGGATGAGAGGTGCAATTAGTTATTAAAACACCAAAGTTTCTGCCGTGCTTAGACCGAACGGAGGCATGGGAATTCTTCGATCACCCATATATATAATATATTTAATTTAAATAAATTTATTAATTAAAAATATATAAATATGAAGATATTTTTCTAATTATTTATTATATTTAATTTAAATAAATTGATTAATTAAAAATATATAAATATGAAGATGTTTTTCTAATTATTTATATGGTTAAGATTTATTTTTAACAATTTTGAAAAATATTTTCATTATTAATATATTTCATGATAACAAAAATTTAAAATCTAATATAAAATAATATATATTTATGAAGATGTTTTTCTAATTATTTATATGGTTAAGATTTATTTTTAACAATTTTGAAAAATATTTTCATTATTAATATATTTCATGATAACAAAAATTTAAAATCTAATATAAAATAATATATATTTTTAGATAAAAAAATGATAAATTTAAATTTCAAAATTATTATGCTGAAATAGCTTCTTTATTCCACGAACAAAACAAATGACGTAGTTATACCCTTTTGTGATTATTTATGGTTGTTTATATAATAAATATGTTAATTTTATGGATATATGAATATTTTTATTATCCTTACAGCAGAAAGCATTTGGTAATGGGTTGACCTTATTATTAAATCAGGGTTGATTAAATATTAAACCTATAATATACAAAAATATATATTATCAACCAAAAAATAGTTTTGTTTTTTTAATATTTTAAATATATATTTTTTAATTTTGATTGGTTTTTATGGTCAAGTTTTATTATACAATTATGTTTGTTCAGCGATTAAGTGTATTTGCAAGGTAATAAATATGTGGTTTGTTAATGGGTATTAAATGAGTGGGGTTGTATGCGTTGGATTATTGGATTGCCAAAATCCAAAATTAAGCATATATAGTCTTTTGTCATTTAATGCACATTGGAAAACTATTTGTTTTCAGCGCATTTGCAATACGTGATAGTGCTACCAATGGTGACACCCATACATACTTTTCACTAAGTTGAAATATGTCTACATCAAAATGTGTAAGAGATTCTCCAACGTGTAACTCGTACCTTTTTTGTCACCGGTTCTAAATCTAAATATTTGATTTTCAAGTTGTCTTTAGTGCTAATTTTTGGAAGCTTTTTTATTTTTTATTTTATTTATTTTATTTATTTTATGGGCTTTTCCAAGTCTAATTTCTCTAAAATCTGGCACGAATTTATTGAAATAACAAGTTTGATGGGTAACCCCTGCACAATCTAAGTGCCCTAAGGGTTTTTGAGGGTGCTAAATCCATATATACAGTAAAAAAACTAGTTTAAAGAACACAAATCAAAATTTCACCTCAAATTTTTCTCCCAAATTCCAAGACAAAAAAATCTAAAAATCCTACTAAAACAGCTCCATTGATTTTTACCTAATCAATCAATCACATTAATACTTTGTTACAAAGTTTTTAATATTTTAATAATTTTAATTACCACCAAGAAAACATCACCTAGGCACACCAAACATATCATATGTCCCAACTCCCAATGCACATTGCTCTCTATTTAAGTCTTTGCCATGGTCTGCCTTTTCATCTGGTCTTATAAACCACACTCGTTGGTTCTACAACCAAAAAAATTCTCTTATATAATTTCTAACGAAAGACTTTGCTTCAATCATCAAAACCTTCAAATTCAAATTCAAAACCCTAACCTTCATGATTAAATATTGAATTTTATAAAAAAACGTCTACCTACTAGATTTCTAGGAAGCGTGGAATGGGTTCTATACACGTAATAGGGTTTATATACTAACGAGAACTTGCAATATCGGTATTATAATCTTGTAAATATTATAATTGATTAAAGTTTTAAATTTATTTTATAATTGAAAACTGACTTAAGAAAGCCGTGATGCATTATTATTATTAATATTATAATTTAAATTTTTTAATATATTATCATTATTATTATTTATATAAAATGAAATTAATCTAATCAGGGAATATAATGACTATTAAAATTATTTTTTATTTTAAAAAATTAAATATTACAGCACATTATTTATATTTATAGATATATATAGTCAATTATTTTATTTTTAATTAACATAACATAAAAAAAATTAATTTAATCTTTTATATTAATCGAAAATTGACAATATATTAATTAGAAAAACTAAAAATAAAACATATTAAATAATTATGTAAATTTGGCTTAAGTTAATGTTTTACTAGGTATTTTAAAATTAATATTTTTATTTTAAATATATACATAATCTACAAAATAAAATAAATATATAAAATAATTATATCTGGAAAAATTTAATTTTGATTTATGAAAATTTTGTATAATTAAGAAATATATTATAACATGGTATTTTGCTTATAAGCTAAATAATGTCAAAGGTTTCTTGTATCTTGAGGATTTTGATATTTGGGTAGATAAGGAATTTAGTTGGTATACTATTATTTCTAGTTTATTTAAATTCAACATTTGTTGTTTCAAAATAATTTACATGACTGGAATATATGTCAATTATTATTTTTATTTTTATTTTATATTAAATTTTTTTAGCTAATGTTTAGTATATTTAGATATATTTGTGATGTTTATTTTTAGCATATTCAACTGTATTTATGTAAATGTAATATTGTGTAAAAATAGAATTTGATAAGAAATTATATATTTATATATAGATTACATATTTCAAATACAAGATAACAATATTTGAAAATTGGCACTCTAGAAAATTAACATAATAATTAATGTTTAAACTAATTTTTTTATGATAATTATGGTTTTATAAAAATAATTAATGTTTGTCACACCGTACTAATCATATGGATGTACAATATCATTTTATTAGATACGTAGAGATATGGATGTACAATGTCGTTTTAATAGATATGTAGAAGATAAAAAGCACTAAAATCATTGATGTATTAAATGATTTCCTTAGGCAAGTAGAAGATGGTAACATGTGTATGATGACACGATTGAAGTTCAATATTGTAAAATATAACATTAAATTCCAATTATTTCATCGAGTTATTTTAGCAGGTAAATTTATTAAATTTAAAGATAATTTTAATGTAGTTTTATTACAAATAATGTAATTAAATTTAAAGATAAATTTATTGTATTTTCAAAAATACTAAAAATAGTGTTATTAATATTTATGTTAATTTTATAATTTGAATTTTTTTTATATAAATAAATTATATTAAACAATTTTATTATTAATATTAAATTAATGGAAAAAAATTACAAAGTATTTTTCTTTTTCTCTTTAATAAATATAAGAAGACATGTTTTTATTTACTGAATATAAACTCAAGGGTTTTCTCTTCCTACACCATTTTTTTCATTTTATTTATATCTTTGATATCTTTATTAATCTAGTTATTTTATAAGGTTGTGAGGTTTGGGGTTATATTAATTTTAGGGAGCACCAATGATTAGTATAATAGGTAAATTCTCTTATATGAAAGTTCAGGAGGCCTCAAGAGATTAAATCTCGTTATTTTTGTTGGGGTTACATGTAAAATATACAAGGTTGAGCCAAATATAATAGCTTTTGTGGGTATTCAGAAAGTCTCTAGCACGAACTATCCAAATGTCACCCATCTTGATATTTTTATACCTCTTGGTATTGAGTACGTAGTAGTCTCTTAAGCCTATTTTTACTCTTAAACAACCTTCTTTTCTCACCTTCAATTTTTTCTATTGGTTTCCTTCAAATTTTAGGTTGTAAAGGGTATGGAAGAAGTTAATTTGGCTGCAATCTAGCCCCACTAACATACATCATTTGTAAATTATGACTAGCTTTAGATTTATATGTGAGGTTTAGAGGAGAATTTCTTGGTTAATCACTATTGAGTCACTAATCAATCTAGCCCCACTAACATACATCATTTGTAAATTATGACTAGCTTTAGATTTATAGGGGAAGTTTAGAGGAGAATTTCTTGGTTAATCACTATTGATTCACTAATCAATGTTACCTTTTGATCAACTCCTTTACCTTTGAGTCAATACCAAGAGGTGTAAAAATATCAAGATGGGTGACCTTCCCAATGTCACTTATCTCCTCGTGAGGGAAATTAGAAGGAACTTCAACATCCCTCATTGCCTATCTTGACATCTCCTAATTACACTCTAAAGAAATATATATTGATGATAATAACACCTACATGTGGGATAAAAAAAAACTACCCCTTATTTAATGCAAGTGTTATTAGAAGTTAGGGCCATTTGTGGAAAGTAGTACAAGATGTTAGAAAGTTCCCCGTCTCTCTCTTCACCTATCTTAAGAATTCTAGGAATCCTTAATAAAATAGCCATCATTCACCACACTACCACAACATGAACTGTATCCTATGTGATCTCAAAAGATTACAATAGGTCTACAAGTAATGTAAGAGAGATATAATTGATCCTATTACAACTTAACCTATTGGGCCTAAAATTGAATAGGGAAGGAGGGATCTAAGAGACAAATTGAAATGTAATTATATTTAAAGAAAAAATTAAGAATTAAGATCAATATTAGAAGAAATTAAATTTATTGCAAGTAGAAAAGGAAGAACAAGACTATTCAAAATTTGGAATATTAATATTTCTATTTGTTGGGGCAAGTTTTGGGAAGAATAATTGAAGAAACGTTGAAGTTTCGAGACATTTTTGGGAGTTGTGTGCATAAATGTAGAGTAGAAGTAGCACATAAAGATCAACACATAGAATTTGTCGCAGAAGGAGTAGTATGTAGAATTTGCATAGAGAGGAGAAACACATTGAAAAAATTGGTATGTGAGGTGGTCAAGCTAGAGTAGTTAAGTTTGCATGCATCTTCAAACCAGTTTTGGTTGGGTCTCAATTAGCAATATTAGTTTGTCTGCCCATGGTAATTATTTTCCCTGGTATTTCCCATGGTATCAAAGTTGGCTTGGAACTACATGATTATGTATAAATAGATAGGAACAAAAAGGATTCAAGTTGGATAATGTTTTATCTATTATTGGTTCTTGGTAGACTTTCTGTCACTTTGTTGTTGTCGTAATAATGTAATGTAATCATGATTAGGTTGATGAGCCGAGACGGAGTGACACTGTAATGCTATAATCTTGAGCTCAAAGCCCCTTTTTAACTGTAATAGAAAATGGTTGAAGGTTGTTGTGTCCCATTTCCTATGTCTTATGAGATTCTTGCATGATGTGTTAGCTATGTTTTATTCTAGTATTTATGGTTCGAAGTTGAGAATGACACAAAACTATGGATAATTAAGACACCCCTCTTTAAAAAATTATTTTGCTTGCTAATGCTTTAATGTATGTTTAGGGTATTTACAACCAGGGTTAGCATATGAATTATGAGTTGAGTATTGTAATAGGTTTGCACAAATTAGATTCCAATTCCCTTCACTGTTGCAACCACCCTAGTTCATGCAGTCCCCATAAGTGTCTTAGCTGAGACTTCAATTGTTTTACAAATGATGCCAAAAGGGCCAATATCCAATGGAGTTTGTTGGTTGCACTTTGTGCATTGACCTGAGTCAAACTATACAAAGTGGAAATGATAGTGATCATCCAAAAGAGGGAAATAGTAAAGGGCTCATTCAAGCTTGCAACCTCCAAATCAGAAAAGATCCAATAAAATGATAATAACTTGGAAAAAAATTCCATAACTTCTTCACTTTATAAATAATTTCTCACTACCTAAACCCACAACACTAGACTTAGTCTTAAGATTAATGAGTATCACCTACCTAGTGAACATTACTACATAATGATGAACCTTTTACATTAATTAAGAATATGCTAACCACGTAATGAACCTTATTCAAAGAGGATCACCTTGTACATTAATTAGTTGACTCCTAAGTACCAATATGTGGGGAGGTTAAGGTAGGAACATAACATACCATCCCTCCTCCAAAGACTATTTTGCTTAATATTAGGGGTGTGTAAATTTATGTAAAACATCCATTGGTTCTCTAGGGCCATATTTGACATACATATCTTCAATTTTATCAAGAATTGCTAGATAATTTTTTGGCATAGTTGACACTCTTGTTTATGTAGTACTGACTCCATCTATAACCAAACATAACCATCTTTATCAATTTTGGGAAGGATAATTTCTCAATGCAATAATTCAACCTACCATTTTATTCAAACACGACAAATAAAATACTCGATAGATCTTGGTGTTGAACAATTCGGTTGCATTAGAATTTCATTACATTTAATTATCAATATGAGTTTGCAAACTTACTAAGAGCATGAAAAAATATATGTAACGATTCAGTTTCTAATTCCATCAAATATAAATTGATATGAAATGAAATTATATTCTATGAAAGTGAGTAAATTGATATGAAAGGAAATATTATTCTATGAAAGGAAGTAAATAGACATGAAAGGAGATTTTAATCTAGGAAAGAAATGGAAATTTAACATAGGAAGTATTTGGAAATATAATTATGAAAGAAGGTAAATCTAATCTATGAAATGATGTAAATTGAATCTATGAAAGCACGGATTTTATTTATTTTTATCCCAAAGGAAACCAATAGTTTGAGTGACACGTAGATACTACTAAACCAGTTCAGGTCTATGACCTGTCCTCCTCTTCCTAAACTGGGTCACAACTGAGGGGATTTAAACCTTGGATCTCTTAGTTTTCTTAGCACTCACATTACTTCGATCGCCAATTGAGCTGCCCCCTCTGGGACAAAGCATGGAAATATTTAATCTAGAAAAGTGATAAATTTTATCTATGAAAGCATGTTAATATAATCTAGCAAACATTTGAAATCTAATTCTGTGAAAGCATATAAACTTATTCTAGGAAAGTGTGTAAATTTAATCTACAAAAGTGATTAAAATATAGTCTATGAAAGTAATTAAAATTTACAGTTATAAACAAGAAAGGAATGATTATATATGCTTGGACAAGGGGTCCCTCCAATGCTCAACAAACACACTAGAAGTTGAAAATTAGAACAATAACATATATTAAGTGAAATAAGCTTGGAACAACATAACTACAAAGGTATTTTTTCAAGTATTATGATTCCAAATTCTAAGTTTCTTCTCCCTTCCTCCCGTGTCAATGGAGAAAGCACTCCTATTTATACCAGACTTGCTTTGAGAAGAGGATAATAAAAATATTAAATTCATATCCACTTTTCTCTCAAGTAGGTACAACAAATTTGATAAAATTAGGAGATCATTATCTCTACAAAACCTCTTACATATCTCTTAATTACTTTGACAGGATATCTTTTTAGAACTTCCATAATTTGTCTGCATTGGACAGGCTTGAATAAGCATCTTCAAATCTTCCTCGAATCTTTAAGAATTTGAAGAGGAAATTCGAATTTGAGGCTAAGTGGTCAAATATGAATTTGTTGGAGTCTTCAAATATGCCTACAAACATCACAAAACTTATCCAACTTTTAGATATAAGTGAAACCATGTATTTTTTTAATATTTAATCATAAATTCACTTAAAATACTAAAATAAATGCTTTGGAAAATAATAAGGCTAAACCCATATATAATCATGAAAATTGTCCTAATGTGGTGTTACAGAGCCACATAATATCATAAAAATGAAAGAAAAATAGTGTGAAAAAGATGACATTTTGCAGAGCCAACACTTGGCATTTGTTGGGAGGGGAAATATGGAGGAAACTTATCCAATGTAGTAGAGTATTTGAGTGGGGCCATAGAACTTGGCCATTGACTTCTAATAGCTCTCTTTGTTTAGAGATGCCTACGTATATTGTTGGAGTCATAGAAAAACATTAACCATCTCTTCAAAGTAGCACTCTTGAATGTTATGATCTTAATGTTCCTTCACTCTATATTAAATACCAATTCTCCTTTAAGTGTTAGGGGAATGTCAACTCTAGGAATAAGAATGATATATTACACTTTTTAAACCTCACATGTGCCTTGTAAGTATGCGACTAAAAATGGCAGGATTTCCCCACAACAACTAAGTCGTTGGGTGACAATTTAGTAGCACCATAATAGCTACTATTGTACCACCATTTCCAAAACAAAGCTAATGAACCCATTGGCCTAGTCAATTTAACAAAAACCATCTCAAAGAATCCTCTAGGCACTTACTACCCACCTTTATCTAGCCATATATTTGGTGGCGATAAATTGTGCTCTTTCAATTAGGTTCCCAATAATTCAAATAACTCTTACCTGATTTTTTTTTATGGTAGATCATGATCCATCATATTGGAATCAAGGATGTTATGTAATCTAAAACTATGATTCGTGAAGACTTATGCAATGGTGGATAACTTAAATAAATGTTAGGGGCATATTCAAAAAGGTGTTAAATAACCAAAATGATGATGTATTCATTTCTTTTTTTATGGTGTCCAACTATAAAGTTTCTGGAAGTGTCAAGTCATTTGGCTACCAAGATTTGTAAAGTTTGGAATGTCCTAGGGATCTTCATTGTTTCAACCTTGTTAGTTCTTCATGTCATCCAAAAAGAAAAAGCACTAACTTGCTCATATGTTTTTTTAAGTCGAGAGTGACATGTGATGGTATATGAATGCAATTTTGCTAGAACTTATTGTTTTAAATTAGAGTCCTATACCAAAATTCACCCTTGATATCTTAAGGTGTCATGTTGATAAATATATCTTGTAGGAAGGTTTAGGGTCTCCTATAGTTATTAGATGAATTGAATAAACTTAGAAATATCTATCCATTCCTAGTGGATCTATATAATCAAATGCGACATTATTAAGGATAAGGAAAATTGCAACCATTCCTCCCTATATTTTTTTGAAAAGGAATCAAGCGCCACATTGTACATGACCTTCTTATATCCAATCTCATAATCATAACCTAATTTCTTGGTGATAAACTTGAACTACTAAGGTGAAGACAATGATGTTCCAAAAAATAATTCAAGCTTTGATGGTCAAGTCTCAAGTAAGGGAACAATGTGTACACTACATGAATGTACACTTCACTTCTTGGGTCTAGACCACCTGAGCTAACCCATTTGCGTTATAAAACTTTGGGCATTCAATATAGACTCACTTAAGAGGGAAACATAGTTACTCTATAGTGTCAACATGTCAAATTACAAGACTTGAACCTAGGTAGGGAGAATAATGACTATTTTGACTAACCACACTAACTAAACTCAATTGACTTTCAAAATAAATAAACTATATAAATATTTTACTAATTTTCAATTATATATATATACAATGTGGATTGGGAGCTCCTTAAGCTGATACCACACAAAATTGGGTTTTGGGACAAAGGTGGTAAGATGGATTATGGCTTATGTTACATCGACATATCTGGCAATTATTATAAATTGAATTCCGACTAAGTTTTTCAGGGCATCCAGATGATTGAGACAGGGGTGTGCATTGTCAGCGTTATTATTTTTTATTATGATTGATGGTATAGTAGGATAAAGAGGGATGTTAGATCAAGGGGTATTATCATTGGTTGTAAGTTGTCGAGGTATGTGTCTCTAACACATTTAATGTTTGTTGAAAACATTATTCTACTAGGGAAGGGATCTATTTTGGAATTGAAATCTTTTTTTCACATTCTTGAGGATTTTGGGGAAGCTTCTGGTTTGATT
The DNA here is from genome assembly GCA_031772625.1 of Pinus tabuliformis. NCBI lineage: Eukaryota > Viridiplantae > Streptophyta > Pinopsida > Pinales > Pinaceae > Pinus > Pinus tabuliformis. The sequence goes on from CM062819.1 coordinate 593,664,375, forward strand.
ATGAATTCTGGGAAGTCTGCTCTTTATGCATTGGACCTGGAATCATCTTTGGCCAGGGAGATTTCTGCCATTTTTGGGGTAAGTCAGTTCCATTGGATGATGGATTTAGATCACTGGGTTTTTTAATTAAACCGAATCAATATGTAAGTAGTGACTGGGAATGGCTGGTGCAAAAATTTCAAAGGAGGTTGATTTCTTGGTCAAACAAATGGCTTTCTCTAGGGGGAAACTATTTATGATTAAAGTTATTCTCCACAACATTACTATTTAATGGATGCACATTGTGTGTCTCCCTATCATCATTTTTCAAAGATTAAATTCTATTATGGAAAATTTTGTTTGGGCTGGAGTTGGGGATAAGAAGAAGTTCCATCTTGTAAAATTTGAGAAAATTTCTGGGCAAGTATCTTTGGGTGGTTGGGGCATTTCTAACTTGGCCACTTTTAATAAAGAACCTTTGGAGGGCTATCAACACAGATGATATTTGGCACCAATTGATTAAAAGTAAATATTTAAAGGACCATTCTCTGATATCATGGATTAGAGCAGGCGCCCCATCCCAATAGGTGACTTTGCTGACTTGGAGGAGTATGTTAAAAATTTGTCCATGTTTATTAAGCAATCTACGGTGGATAGCGGGCAGTGGTACACATGTAAATATTGGTCTGGTAGCCATCATCGGTTTTCCTAGACATATTATGCTTTCCCCTATACTATTAGATACCCTTGGAAGCAAGAGTTTTATACATTTCAAGAATGTCTACGTGGACGAGGGACATGAGGTATGGCGCAACACTTGGAAAACAGGAAGGGGATATTGTCCTCTTTGGTGTACTTGCGAGAGAATGTGAGGAATACACAATCCAGCTAAATATTGCAAGGATTAAAATCTTTGAAGCGAAGGATCAACTTACATGGAATGGTCCCATGTCTAATGGGAAGATTATTATAAAGGTAATTTATGCCTTCTCAACACAAGACTAGTCAAGAGATCTTGAGTTTGGGTGGTTCAAGATAGCATGGAAATGGGATATACCACAAAAACTGACATGTTTTTGTTGGTTGGTGATACATGACAAAACCCTTACATGGTCAAACCTACTAAAGAGGGGTTTTTATGGACTGGGTAGATGTGCCTTATGCATGGATCAGTCAGAGGACACTTTCCATCTATTCTTGAAGTGATCATTTGTTGTTGAATTATGGAAGGAGGTCCTTGATCATATTAAATTATCATCAATGTGGGATTGGTTTTCGATGGAATCTTACCTCACAAACTGGTTCACAGAAAACAAAGAATACAAATCTCTCCCTTTTTATATTATATGGGGCATCTGGAGGGTGCAAAACACTTTGATTGTTTACTAAAGGGAGCCCGAAGAGCAGGATATTGCCATTAAGGTAACATCCTACTTCCTAGAGAAAGGGATGGTATCTTATAATTATCCTAAAAGATGCATAACTATGAAAAATGTGTGGCATAAATTTTTGGTCAGGTTTTTTGATCGGGTTGCCTCATCAGAGGTCTGCGGAAGTGGGTTGCTAATATTTACAAGGCCTGGTGACTTTTATAATCTTAAATGGTGTGGTGGATATGTCACCAACACAAGGGATGAGCTCCTTTCCTTTTGGGGGATCTTCTACGGTTCAAGGTGGTTGGATATCAATGAGATTGACTTATTTGGAGACTCTAAGTTGATCATCAACTAGGCCAATCAACGATATACTCTATAGGCTCCAATCGTTTCTCACTAGAAGGTAAGGATTAGGACATTATTTTCTTCTTTTCACAGGGTATCAGTGTCCCACATATGTAGAGAACAAAATGTGGATGCAAACATATTATCAAAACAAGGATGTAGGGCATCAGTGGATATGATCCATTTCCATGATTTTTACAAAGGCACCCTCACGAGGGATGCTCATCTGAAAATATGATGGAATCCTACTTTTTTTGGTTCGATTTTGAATAGTTATGGGTCATGTCACCAGGTTTGAGTAGTGAAGATCATGGTTTTTTGTAGCACAAATAGTATGCATTATGTTTTTTGTAATTATGCTACATAGTGATTATCATCTATATGATTTTGGGAATGAGGAGATTTTGTCCCTTTCTGTGGGATAATAAGGCAATATTTCAGAAGCAGGTTTCATCACAATGTTATAGTATTGTAGTTGATGCGCGAGGAATCTGAATGGTATGTGTATCTAAATGTCTTGGTCTATGTATGAGAATTGTTGGGGAATTCATGTCTTCAAAGTATCTTGTTCCTAGTCATGTTTCAATTGGAGAATGTAAGTCCTGGTCTATTGCCAAGTGAGGTAGGAAAACACTCTAATGGATATGGGAATGAAGCAGTTTATTTAGACAATGTAATTTGCAAATGTTTAAAATATAAATGAAAAATTCATTTTTTCCTTCTCATTATATATAATAATAATAATAAAAAATAAAAAATTCAAGTTTCAACAAAAATGATACTTAAATTATTGTCCCTGAAATCACTTCCGTAGGGGCATAAACAACAAAAGATGTAGTTATACCTCCCCTTTTGTGGTTATTGGAGGGATGAGATGAGATGTAATTAGTGACCAAAATCCCAAAGTCTCTGGTCATAGAACAGAGGCAGAGGAAGGGTAGGCCACATGTGTAGCTATTTACGGAGAGTTCAAAGTCTAGGTGTGGTGGAGACGAGGCAAATACAAATTATTCATCGCTTTGGTAATTATTGGAAGGACGAGAGGAGATGTAATTCTAGATGGAGACCCCCTAAGTCTCAATGTGGTGGAGATGGGGTAGACACAAAAGAAGGATGAAAGGATGAATTTTTTTTAACCCTTTCTGTTATTCAAAATAAAGTCAAGATAAACAGTACGATGACTATTAGTGTAGGGTTTTCTTTATTTTATCTAGATGTAGGGTTTTTTTTCCCTCTTTATCTTATAAGTAAGCAGGGATGGATTTTGACAGACAAATTTCCCGTCACGAGGTGATTTTACTATCAAATATGGTTAAAAAAAATTATTTAACTATCAAAATTCTTCTTTGAAAGCGGATCGATAAGTGTGAAAACCGACTGGAGAGTCTGTTTTTAAATTCTAATCCTATGTGCAAGAATTACAACAAGTCAATCTATAGTCAAGATAATAAAAAAAATCAATATAGTGTTCATTTGAAAAAGGGGAAGGTTGTAATTAATGGTGTTGTCTACAAATTTTCTCGAAATGTTATTTTTCGTCAGAAGTCGACGATTTTTTGTTTCCAAAAATCTGATCATAGGAGTGTTTGAATCATTTTTTTGATGGTGGAAATGGATTCAACACCCATCAAAAAATCCTGTGCACCAAAAATCTTGAAGTTTGATCGTTGTAACTTAGATTTCCCAAAATTTTGGCAATATTTTGGCAAAAATCATACCAGAATTTCCACTATTTCTGAAGTCAATTTATGGCCTCATTATACTACTCTATAATTATTTGTTGAGCAATGGATGTTTGGAAAAGGGAAAGAGTGTACTTATTCGTCTGCTTCTATAATTATTAGAAGGAGTTGGTTATTTTATATTTGTTAATATATTTATAATTTAAAATAAAATTAACATTTTATTATAATATTAAAATTTTATTATTTATAAAAATATAATTAAGAAAATGTGTTAAAATGTATATTTATTTTGCTGTTTTTTTTATAATTAATATGTTAATTTTACAGATGTATGGATAGTTATATGTAATTTTAGATTTTATGAATATTTTGAAATCATATTTCTGAAATCTGATTAAATCGTTTGGAATTTTATTTGGAAACACAACATGGTCAAACAATTTGCATCAGCATGTTTGTATTTATTGTGTCATAATGTCTCCAACCCCTTTAGACATGTTATGCTTCTAATGCGAACCCAAAAAAATTGGCAATGATGGCTATTATCACTGATGCCAAAAGAAATCTGTCACACCCCTATCCTGGTAGTAGCCTTTCAACCACTGATAGGAGGTGGGGCACCACCACTTGATTTATTTTCAACAATACTTTCAAGTGTGGACAATGCCTAAAATTCCATACTTAGTTTATTTTTCACTTTTTAAGTATTAAGATTCATAACATAACGGAAACATTTAATTAAACATCTTTCATCATCATTATCATTTTACACATATGCACAACAGATACAATATTTAATGGGAGGGGAAACTCCCTGAAGATGAGTATTCCCACAATAGTAATGATAATTCTTCAAAATATACAATAAGTGTCCTTGGAGAGGAACCCCAACTTCCTTCTCGCAAAATCTTTCAAAATACACAACTCTATCAGCACCGTGCAACCTACTCGAACCTTCATTCAGGAGCGCCCACCCTTCATCAGGTCGGGTCGCCCAACTCACCGGGCAGAGGCGCCCACCCCCGGGCCACCCTTTGCACCACTCGTTGTGCCAATCGATTCAACTGTCGTCGTACCGTTCAGTCAAACTCGCTTGTTCGTTCAGGCCTGCCCATGGCCTGTCGCCAGCTCGACGCCCACTGTAACTTGACCTTTGTTCAAAACTCACCCAGTGCTGGCTCGAGCTCTATGTGCCCACCTGACTGTAGCTCGCTTGCTCACCCTACCCTATCACAGACTTATCTTCCCATAGTTCTAACCACATACTCGCCCACTAGTTTTGTCACACCCGCACCACATAACTCTTCCACCCACACTACAGAACGGCCCAACCACAGACTGCCCATTCAACCCAACTCGCTGGCATGTAATGCACCCTCCACAGGTCAACTACCCCTCGTCCGACTCGCCGGTTCGCCCGTCATCCAGTGCGCCCTTCGTGGGTCACCTGCCCAACCTGCAGCTCATAGAAACCTTCATTCTATTCACCTGGCTCAGTGCTTCAGTCAGGTTTCCCATCTGTACCTTGCCACTCACCTTATGCACCCATCCTTCTAGCTCACCCTTCACCCTTGAGCTTGCCTATGTTGAACTTCCAAGACTTGAATGATTTCCTTCCTCCATCCAACCCTTTTCCTATATATACACTTCGCCATGGATGGTTGATGGGTCGGCCTGCGCAGGCCGACCTGTCAATTAGGCCAACTCACCCACATAACATGTTGGCTTGCCCATCTTTCACGTTAGATCATGCACACCATCACCTCGTCGAGTCGACATGCCGAACTCGCACGATATAAGTTTTCCTTCATGAAGTTTGCCATACTTAGCCAAATTATCGACTTTTAGTTTTTTGACTCCTTCGTTGGCTCATCATGCTCGTGCCCTGGGTGCCTTTAACAAACCACCCCAGCTCATTTCTCTCCTCCAACTCGTCCCATCGTCGCAATGAAACTTCGTAACCAACGTGCCCACTCACTGACTCGTCGCACCCACCGACTTGTCGCTCACCCAGCTCATCGTGTTTAACCGGGAGCACCCACCTAACTCATCGCACATCACATCTACAACTCATAGGCTTGACATACTCCCCCACTCTAAGTGTTTGTCGTCCTCGACAACTCTCCCAAATCCCAGAAACCACCATCACCAAGACTGTTAAACCACAAAAACTTGTGTATGGGTAATCCAGATGTGTCCACCTCTTGACCTGCCTCACACCATAGATATGACAAAATCTGCAAGGAATCATGTGTTGGTACCCCTCATGTCAGTGATGATCTAAAAATGAGATCTAAGATAATTAATAAGGTATTACAGACTCACATGCATGGATTTGTCTATGTTATTTTATGCAATGGATCGATAAGATTTGGAAACACACAAATAATGAAGCAATAACCAAAGCATAATAGAGAACACATAACACAACAAATTTAATAAGGAGTTCACCCAATACTCCTGGGCTACATCTCCTGGTCCAGCCTTCAGTGGTGGCCTCTCTATTATGTCTTCAAGCAGAGTTTTTTTCACAATAGTATGAGCTCAGTTTGAGACTCAATACACAACAGATAGAATAGTAAGAGTTTGCTTGAACCTCCCAAGCCTTCTCTGAGTACATAGACTCTCTGAATCACTCTCTGTCTCTGTCTTAACTCTATCTCATTACTGCCTTCTCTATCTTCTGTTTGCCATGGCTTTAAAGCCAATCTGGGCTGCCTGTTCATTTCTCCTTCTTGGCTTTCTGATTCTCAGTCCTCTGTCCGCTCGAATCCCTCTTCCAGCATTACACAATCATGACATAATGCCTAAAGGGGAGGTGGCCACCTATTCTCAATGTAAGAGTGCCTCAGACCTTAAAATCCTTTAGAATTTCGAACGTGGTTGTTTTCTGCTAACACAGGAAAATACATGCATAATTGTGAAATTCTACCAAAACACAATTCATTTCGGACTTCAAAAGTCCTTAAACATGGTCTATTCCCCTATCGGGTCTGTCCCAAATCGCTATCGCAAGTTGCTTGGCCTTGCTACAAGGTTCCCCTTTGTATTTTTGAAATATGTTAAAAATCGCGAAAATGCATTAAAATAGCCTTTCTTCGGGCTTGAAACAATATGTAATAGCCTTAAGGGACCCTTTTGGCTCCGTCTTATCACATTGACGTTTAACCCCTAGTATTTCGTTTAATGAACGAAACATGAAAAATACATTAAAATTGCCTTTTCTCAGATCTCAATTTTTATGAAATAATATTTATAAACTCGTCGTGTCTAGTTCATCGGATCGCACATAAAGTTTCCTCCGATTGCGATATCATGATGCGATTAATCGCGATCACTCATCGCAATAACCCCTGCATTGTTGTAAGAACTCCTGTAATCTCTGATAGCGATCCTACGATCCAACAAGGGTTGTCGATCTGCGCGCTTGATCGACGGTCCTAATTAACTTTGCCAATCGCCGTCGCCATACATATATGTTAAGCGTCGTTATTGTCAGCCTTCTCGATTGCGATTGTTGATCAGATCTGGACCGTTGATCGGCCAGATCTGACGGCTACTGTGCATCCATTTTTCCACGCCTCCCATACTTTGTTTTTTTCACGACTTTCTCTCGTTTTTACCTCCTAATAGTGTTTTTTAGTCATTCTAAGGGCTCTTGGCATGTGATTTTTTTGATCTTTGGCATGATTTTTCAAGTTTTTAAGACTTAGAGAGCGTTCTTGGATCCATTTGGATCACGCCTTCCCACTGAAAAAGGATTTGGGACAACCAAAAGTTGGTTTTTAAGCATCGCTTAAGTGAGGGTATAGCTACCTCACTTGCCCAATCTCTATCGATTTTGCACTACTGGGTTTTGAACCTTTGAGTCCAATTCTTAGGTACTCAACATCCCCTCTGCATGTAGTTCTCACCTTCCTGTCTAGAACCATATCTTCCTGCAACTCATTCAGATATTCAGGAAACAGATCATCAATAGAAGCAATTGACTTTGCTCTTCATGATCTTCAATTAATGAAGGTTCAAACAGTCTTAAATTTTCTACATTTACCACTGAATAGTTGTGCATGTATGCTGGTAGATCAAGGTAGAAAGCGTTCTCACCAATTTTTTCAAGTACCTTAAAAGGCCCATACCTTATTGGCTTCAGATTCTTTCCTTCACCTTACATTCTGTCATTGCTAATACACAGCCAAAATTGATCATCAACTTGGAAGTTGTGCTCCACCAAGTGTTTGTCTTGCCTTGCCTTGTATTTGGCTTGGCTCTTTTCTAGCTATTCCTGCACTGCCTGATGAATTTCTTGGATCTATTCAAGGTACCTGGTTGCTTTGTCCACATCATTGTGTCCAGCAACTGCTATGTCCTTTTCAAAGACAAAATCCAAGGGAGACCTTCGTATAAAACCAAAACAGGTCTCAAAAGGAGATCTTTGTGTAGAAGAATATTGAGCACGGTTGTAATCATGTTGCACATAACATAAATGTTCATCCCAAAGCTTGGGATGCTTGCTGCAATAACCCCTGAGCAACTGGATCACTGTCCTATTGACTACCTTTGTTTGGCCTTCTATTTGTGGGTGAAAGGTTGTGCTCTTATTCATTCTAGTGTCCATCAATTCCCACAGACTTGACCAAAACTTCCCAACAAATCAGAAGTCTCAATCAGATACTATGGAAGTGGGTAACCCAAAATGCACCCAGACATGCTGAAAGAACAACTTCACTGTTTGTTCAGTTGTAATCTGCTTATTACAAGGTATTAAAATACACATTTTGCTAAACCTGTCCACAATAACATATAAATAGTCATGTCCCTTTCTATATTTTGCCAATCCCCCAACAAAGTCCATGGAAACACTTTCCCAAGGATGGGATGGGACTGGTAGTGGAGTGTGCAAGCCTAGTTTTCTATTGCTGGGCTTACTTTTACCACACATGGTACACCCTCTTACATATCTAGGAACTGTTTCATGCATTCTTGGCCAATAGCAGTATCTTTGCAGCTGTGCAACTATTTTACTTACACCAAAATGACCCGATATTAGAGTAGTATGTGCTTCCCTAATTATGTTGACTCTTTCAGTTTTTGGAATGCATAGCTTTCCCAAATGATACAAGAGTTGGTCTTTAACATAGTAATCCAATTCTTCTACTTTTTTTCCATTACTTAAAGCTACATATACATCTTTAAAGTCTATATCTTGAGCATATTGTTCAATGTAGCTTTCATGCATGACTGAGTTATGCTTAAGTGTAGTAGATGCATTTATGACTGGTTTGGATAACATATCTCCAACTTTATTGTGTCTGCCCTTCTGATGACTAAATGACACTGTTGTAGGAAACCCATCCACCTATAGTGTCTTGATTGCTGCAATTTAGTTTGTGAGTGCAAATACTAAAGTGGTTGATGATCAATATGTATAACTGTTTCTTTGCCCATTAAGTAATGTTTCCACTTTTTCACACTCTGGACTAATGCATACAATTCTTTATCATATGTAGGATAATTAACTACTACAGAATTAAAAGTCTCAGAATGGTAGCATATGGGTTTACCATGTTGCATCAACACTACTCCCATGGCATAGTCATTGGCATTGGTTTCGATCTCAAATGGTTGTTGAAGATTTGGCAATGCTAGCACTGGTGCTCTACTAATTTTTTCTTTCATGGTGTCGAAGGCTTTCTGCTATCTACCTCCCCACTGAAACACCTTGTTCAATCCTGTTAAAGCATGTAAGGGAGCTGCAATCAAGGAAAAGTTAGCAATAAACTTTCTCCAATATTGTGCTGCACCTAGGAAGCTCCTAACTTCTGTAGCAGATTTCGGTTTAGCCTAGTTCACAATGACTTCGACCTTAGAGGGATCTATCTTCAATTCACCACCCCCTACAATATGACCCAAATAATTTAAAGATGTTTTTCCAAATTCACATTTTGATAACTTGACATAGAGATTTTATCTCTTCAAAACATCTAAAGTCTGCTTTACATGCTTTAAATGTTCTTCCCATGTTTTATTGAAAGCAAGAATGTCATCTAAATATACAATTACCAAATCATCAATGAAAGGCCTGAGTACATCATTCATAACTCTCATGAAAGTGGCAAGAGCATTAGTCAAGCCAAAAGGCATGAGTAGCCATTCATACAACCCTTGCTTTGTTTTGAAAGCAATCTTCCATGCATCTTGCTCTGCTACTCTGACCTGATGGTAACCACTATGCAAGTCCAACTTGGAAAAGTAAACAACTTCTTTCAGCTGATCCAATAGATCATCAATGCGAGGAAGGGGATAACGATTCTTGATCGTTATTTTATTTAGTGCTCTATAGTTAATGCACATCCTCCACGAACCATCTTTCTTCCTCACCAACACAATTGCAGATCCACATGGTGATTTGCTTGGTCTTATGAACCCTTTCTCAAGTAGCTCCTGTACTTGCTTCTTGATCTCTGCATTCTCTAAAGCAGATAACCTGTACATTCCGATGTTAGGCAACGTAGCATCTTGTTGCAAATTAATATCATGTACAATTTCCCTTTTGGGTGACAGACCTTTATGTTCTTGAAATAGGATACCATATTCTAAAACAACTTTTTCTAAATCAGCTTTCTATTTAGCATCACATCCTTCAAATACATTGGTTTTATCAGGTTTCTTTTCCTTTACAACCATCAGTAAAAATTTCCTGTATGAGTTTACAATTCTTTTCATCTGCACTGAGTTTATGAGAGTATAATTATTCTTGAGTTTATGAGCTCTTACAATATATTTGATTCCATTTTTAACGAGTTGATACTTATTTTCAGCTCTATAGAAAATGTCTTTTCCATCATACAAGTAAGGACTTCCTAAAACAATTCCACATACGTCCAAGGGAACGATATCTAACTCAACCTCATATACAAATGCTGACCCAAAAGGAAACCTATGTTTACATTGTCTAGTCACTTGTAGCTTTGCTTTATCACATACCCAACCTAAGGGATATGGCTTCTTGTGAGGTGTGGTTAGTAATCCCAGCTTCTTTACAATTGCTTCAGGAATTAAGTTATGTTTACATTGTCTAGTCACTTGTAGCTTTGCTTTATCACATACCCAACCTAAGGGATATGGCTTCTTGTGAGGTGTGGTTAGTAATCCCAGCTTCTTTACAATTGCTTCAGGAATTAAGTTTACTTGTGAGCCACTATCAAACAAAGTATCAACCTTTTGATGCTTGGAAATAATTCTAATATGAAAAAGCTCATGTCTTTTCCTCTCATTTTCTTCAGTGTCAATAGTTTGTGTGGAATTACTAATAGATGCTTCAGAATTTTTACCTTTTATACCTATGGCTGCGATTGTTGTTTCATCACTTGAGTCTGACCCCAAATCTTTCTGTATAGAAGCAGAAATCTTCTTCTTCTTGCCATCGAACTTTTTGGGTGTCAGCTTCGGATGCAAAGACCAACAATGTTCATCATCATGTCCATCCTTCTTGTGGTGAGTGCATGAAGGTTTGGCCTTTTGTATAGCATTTGCCTTCCTCTCTTTCCATTTCTACTTCCTCTTCTCCTTGTTCTTGCTTGCAGTGGATTTTGATGATCCCCTAATCTCTGGGTTCACATTCTTGCCTCTAGCCTCTAGATGGGTAGCTTGAACAAATACCTCATCTATTCTAGTAGGGTTAAACATGAGAATGGTGCACCTCAAATAGTTGTGTAGACCACCTATATACTTCAACAAAGTTTCAGGTGAGTCTAAATAAATGCCTAGAATCAATTCTCTTTTTCTAAATTCTTGGGTGTAGCTTTGTACACTTTGCCCCTTTAATTGGCGAGAGTTTGCCAACTCATCATAGCTTGCTGCATATAAGCTAGTGGATAAAATTGTTTTTTAAATGCAGAAACAAATTCACTCTAGACAGAAAGAATTTTACCATGCTTCTTCAAGTCAGCTTGTGTCCTGCCTTCTCGCCATACCAAGGTAGTTCCTCCAAGGTGTAGGTTGGCCAGCTGAATTTTACTCCTATCTAAATCAATGCTCTCCACCCTGCAATACACATCAATCTATCTAATCCAGTTATCTAGCTTCTCTGCATTTAATTCTCCATCATATATTGACAAATCAAATTTAACATCTAATTTAATCAAAGATGTTTTCTTGTTCTTATTTTCAGGGCTATCAGGAGGTGTGGACAGAGGAGCCTCTTTTCCTTTCCCTTTGCCTTCAGAACGGCCATCTATACGATATTCCTCTATTCCTTTATCTTTTTTAGAGGTTGAAGAGTCTTCACTTCGACCTTTCTTAAATTATCGATACATTTCTTCTACCATGGCTCTCATTGTCATGAAACTGTCCATGAACTGAGAGTCTGATTCAAAGGGATTTTCTTCTGCCATTTCCCTCCTAGGATAGACTCTACTAATTTCTAGGTTAGTTTCAACCAGTTCTCCTTCTCCTAATTTGAGCTTTGACCTAGTTATCATTCACCAATCTAGCACAAGCTTGTCTAACCTTAGCAAACCTAAAGCTCTAATACCACTTGATCTGAAAATGAGATCTAAGATAATTAATAAGGTATTACAGACTTATGTGCATGGATTTTTCTATGTTATTTTATACAATGGATCAATAATATGGAAAAACACACAAACAATGAAGTAGTAACCAAAAAATAATAGAAAACACGTAACACAACAAATTTAATAAAGAGTTCACCCAATACTCCTGCGCTACATCTCCCTGTCCAGCCTTCAGTGGTGGCCTCTCTATTATGTCTTCAAGTAGAGGATTTTTTTTTACAATAGTAAGAGCTCAATTTAAGACTCAATACATAGTAGATAGAACAGTAATAGTTTGCTTGAACCTCCCAAGCCTTATCTAAGTACACAAACTCTCTGAATCACTCTCTATCTCTATCTTAACTCTGTCTCAGTATTGCCTTCTCTGTCTTCTATTTGCCATGGCTTTAAAGCCAATCTGGGCTGCCCATTCGTTTCTCCTTCTTGGCTTTCTGATTCCCATGCCTCTGTCCACTCGAATCCCTCTTCTAGTGTTACACAATCATGGCATAACGCCTAAAGGGGAGGTGGCCACCTATTCGCAACATAAGAGTGCCTCAGCCCTTAAAATCCTTCAGAATCCTGAACGTGGTCATTTTCTACCAACACAGGGAAATGCATGCATAACTGTGAAATTCCACCAAAACACAATTCATTTCGGACTTCAAAAGTCCTTAGACATGGTCTATTCCCCTATCGGGTCCATCCCCAATCGCTATCGCAATTCTCTTCGGCCTTGCTCCAAGGTTCCCCTTTGTATTTTTGAAATATGTTAAAAATCATGAAAATGCATTAAAATGGCCTTTCTCCGAAATTGAAACAATACGTAATACCCTTAAGTGACCCTTTCGGGTCTGGCTTATCGCATTGGCACTTTTCCCCTTATATTTTGTTTAATGAACGAAACACAAAAAATACATTAAAATTGCCCTTTATCCGGATCTCAATTTTAATGAAATAATATTTATAAACTCGTCGGGTCTGGTTCATCGGATTGCACATAAAGTTTCCTCCGATTGTGATATCATGATGCGATTAATCGCAATCGCTCATTGCAATAACCCCTGGGCCGTTGTAAGTGCTCCTGCAATCTCTGATAGCGATCCTACGATCCAACAAGGGCCGTCGATCTGCGCGCTTGATCGACGGTCCTAATTAACTTCGCCAATCACCATCGCCATACATATATGTTAAGTGCCGATACTGTTTTCCTGTCCCGATTGCGATTGCCGATCAGATCTGGACCGTTGATCGGCCAGATCTGATGGCTACTGTGCATCCATTGTTCCATGCCTCCCATACTCTGTTTTTTTCATGGTTTTCTCTGGTTTTTACCTCCTGATAGTGTTTTTCAGCCATTCTAAGGGCTCTTGGCATGCGATTGTTTTGATCTTTGGCATGATTTTTCGAGTTTTCAAGACTTAGAGAGTGTTCTTGGATCCATTTGGATCATGTGACTAGTTGGGTAGATAATCCATCCATGCATTGCCTCCATAAGAACTCATGCCCCTACATCATCATGACTCTCCACTGCATCCTACCTATCAATCTGTGTCATCTCACGTCTAGATGTTTGATCAAAATGTTGGAGACTCAGTGCTATGAGCAGCTAACAATGAGCCTCATCTCCATGATAGTCTAAGAAGATAAGGAAGGAGTAGATCCAGAAGGATCTCCCTCACTAATCAACTCAATCCACCTATCAGGATCCTCCACTTCTAATCTCTACAAGTATGCTTCCTGATCCTTCGTTTGAACATTCGGTCTAACATCCTCATTGTCATCATCATCCTCCACTGCCTCTAGACTCCTTGATAGATCCAAGATACTATCAAACAATTTCTGGATAACCCGTGATTGTTCCATAAGCTTTGCTTATGTAACAGACAACTGCTTAGAGACCTCTTGATCTCGCTTTCCATTATCCATATTCATTGCTTTCAGTTTACACTCGGCCTTTGTAACTCCCACACATGGAACACCGATAGGTACATCCTCTCATCCATCATAAATGTACAGTTTCTTCATATGGGGAACTACCATAGCTTCAAATTTCTTCATAAACTCCATTCCCAGTACAACTTCATAGTCATTTATCTGCACCACAGTGAAATTGACCTTCCCTGTCCATTCACCAAGTGCACATCCACTTTCTCAGCCACACCAATCATAGAATCTGGAGGAGAATTCACTGCCTTCATTTGTGCCTGCACCAGTACAAGCTTCAATCCAATTCTTCTTGCAATATCCTCACTCATAAAGTTGTGAGTTTCCCCACTATCCACCATTGTGAGTACAACACGACTCCCAACTTTCATCTCCACATACTCTAACTTGTTTCTTTCCAGATCTCTTCATGAGGTTGCTTCCGTAGCCACTGCAGCTCCTAGAATATGCATGACTCCAACAAAAGCTTCTTCTTTCTTTTTCACATTGGACTGTGCTATCGCAAAGACTTTTGGTCTTGAAGGAAAATTCTTCACCATATATGGTTCCTCACATATCCAACACTTCAACGATTTCTTCGTCTTCACCTTATCATGTGATCTCGAAGGCTCCTCCTTTGTAGACTTTTCTTTTGGCTTGTCAGTATTTTTCTTCTTTTCTTAGGTTCCTTCATCATAGTGTTCTACCAAGTGATCCACAGCAGCAAATGCTTCTTCAAGTGTTTTTATCTTTTTCCTCTTCACTTCATTGCGTGCCCAAGGCTTCAACCCTATGATAAAATTGAACACCTTGTCCCTCTCCACCATGTCTGGAAGTTCCAAAACTACACTTGAGAACTCTCGTTGATAAGCTTGTAGACTCCCTGTTTTCTTTATATACTTTATCTTCATCCTTGCATCCCATGTTTCGTCTTGTGGACTAAAATGAGTTTGCAAAACCTTCTTCATTTCATCCCACGAAGTGATTTCTACAGCATTGCCATTGATAAGTTGGTCCATCCTCCTTCGCCACCACATCTTAGCATCCTTCATCAAGAACTAAGCAGCTACTTTGACTTTGGTTTCCTCATCAGACATCCCAAAACGCTCCAAGTATTGTTCCATGTCCCATAGAAAGTTACCAAGAGTTTTTGCACTCCTCGTCCTGTCATAAGAATCTGGTTCTTTGATTTTCAAATGAGCCACTCCTCCACCCGAGTTGTGCCCAACAAACTTCTTCAAAACCATAATCTCATTCCGAGCATCTTCAAGACCTTTCTGCAATTTCAAGATTTATGCCAAACCTTGATATCTTGCTTCTCCGATCTCTTTGAATTCCTTTTTTGTTTTGATATACTTTCATTTAGTATAATCGTATTAGACCTTGAGGTATTCAAGCTTCCTTTTCACCTTCGAATAGCCATCTCGAATTTCAACGTTCTCAGCCTTCATTGAAGCCATGACAGAAGCCAGCTCCTCCATTCAATCCAACACTCTATCCAAGAAAGAATCTCCAGCATCCCTGCCAGATTCACCCGTCATCACATGAGGTTCTTCTGCCATTTCAGCCATCTGCTTCCTTTGTAGCTTGGTATAGACCATAAACCGATCAAAATCCTCCATCATCTATTTTCCTGAAGTGTAGAGACACACTTCTGCAACCTGTTTGACCCAATCATCCCTTGAGAACACCTGTAATTCTGATTCACCAAAGACCGCAGAATACAAAGCTCTCATACCACCTGTCACAAAGTGCAATGGTATCACTTCTCGTCTGGTATTCAGTATGGCTCCGATACCACCTATCATGCCCCTATCCTAGTGGTAGTATTTCAACCACGTATAGGAGGTGCGGCACCACGACACAATTTCTTTTCAACAATAATTTCAAGTGTGAACTATGCCTGACATTCCATACTTAGTTTTTCTTTCACTTTCTAAGTATTAACATTCATAACACAACGTAAAAATTCAATTAAACATCTTTCATCATCATTATCATTTTACACATATGCATAACGGATACAATATTTAACGGGAGGGGCGACTCCCTGAAGATGAGTCTTCCCACAATAATAATGATAATGCTTCAAAATATACAATAATAGTGCTTGAAGAGGAACCCCAACTTCCTTCTCGCAAAATCTTCCAAAATACACAACTCGGCTTGCACCGTGTAGCCTACCCAAACCTTCATTTAGGAGTGCCCACCCTTCATTGGGTCGGGTCGACCAACTCACCAGGCAGAGGCACCCACCCTAGGGCTACCCTTCGCACCGCTCGTCGTGCCAACTGGTTCAACCTTCCTCATATCGTTTAGCCGAACTCGCCTGTTCATTCAGGCCTGCCCACGACATATCGCCCACCCGGTGCCCACCATAACTAGACCTCCATTCAGCACTCACCTGAACTCTATGTTCGCACACGATTGCAGCTCACCTTGCCCTACTATAGACTCATTCACCCACAGTACTAACCGCAGACTTTCCCGTCGGTTTTTTCACACCTGCACGGTTGAACTGTTCCGCCCACACCACATAACTGCCCAACTGCAGACCACCTGTTCAGCCCAACTATCGGCGTGCATCACGCCCTCCACGGGTTACCCGCCCCTCATTCAACTCACCAGTTTGCTCGTCGTGCAGTGCGCCCTTCGTGGGTCACCTGCCCAACCTGCAGCTCACTGAAACCCGCGTTCTGTACTCGGCTTGGTGCTTCGGTCAGGTTGCCCACTTGCACCTTGCCACTTGCCTTATGCACCCAACGTTCTATCTCACCCTTCACTCTTGAGCTCGCCTATGTTGAACTTCCAAGACTTGAATGATTGCCTTCCTCCATCCAACCATCTACCTATATATACGCTCTGCCATGGATGGTTCATGGGTAGACTTGCCCAGGCCAACCTGTCAATTTGGACAGCTCATCCACATAACATGTCAGCTGGCCCATCCTTCACATCGGCTCGCCCACACCATCGCCTCGTCGAGTCCACATGCTGAACTCGCACAATATAAGTTTGCCTTCGTGAAGTTTTCCATACTTAGCCAAATTCTCGACTTTTGGTTTTTTGACTCCTTCGTTGGCTCGTCACACTCGTGGCCTGGGTGCCCTTAACCAAACACACCAGCTCATTGCTTTCCTCCAATTCATCCCATCAACACAACAAAATGTCGCAACCAATGTGCCGGCTCACCGAATCGTCACTCACCCGGCTCGTCATGTTTAAACGGGAGTGCCCAGCCAACTCGTCACACATCGCATCCATAACTCGTGGGCTTGATACAATGGCCCTCAATAGCGCTATTACTCCACTCATCCAAAAAATAGACGATGTTATCTAGTTGGATGAGAATCGCCACCTTCTGGAAAATAATTTAAATCACATGAATAGGCTCCTGCTTGATATTAGTGATCAATCCAAGATCCGCAAAAGATGCCCCCTCAATCTCTGCAAAAATGTATGTTAAGGTTGCAAGATGCAATTGGAAGAGAAAGACAGTTGATCAATTTCTCTAGAAGGTGGTCGTGATGCATTAATTGCTTCCTTTTCAACCCTAAACTCTCTATAGAGATCCAAAAGTGGAAGAAAAATTTTGATGACCTTTTAAGAATCGTCAAACCAACTTCCTTGTGTTTCACAATGCTCAACAAATTGTGTTCATGACACCACAACAGGTGAACTTACCACTTCAAGATGAACCAAAAACCAGATTGGTAGGGTTGGAAATTAAATCTGCAGAGATATGACTTAAGAGGTGGCTTATAGAAGCTCCTCACAATCAGATATTTGTTGTAGATGAGATGGGAGGGGTTGGAAAAACAACATTGCTAAAAATGGTCTACAACATATCTAATGCGAGTAGCGTTTTTTATCATGTGATTTGTGTTGGAGTTGCTCAACTTTCCATTTTGGAGTTGCATAGTCATGGATTTTGCAATCAACTTAGATCTCACTTGTTGTCCTTATAATGATGTTGATACGTGGAATATGAAGTTGTCGTCCATCTCTGGACAAAGAAATTTTTCTTAATTTTAGATGACATGCATAGTGATTGAAAGAATTGGGCGTGGAATTTGGTGAGAAAAAAAAGGCAGAAATGTTGTATTTTCTATTTGAAATAGAGATCTGATTCTAGAAATGAATGCCGACTACTCCATGTAAATACAACCACTGCCAAGAGAGGAGGCTTGGGAATTGTTTTTCAAAGTAGGCTTGAAAGATGGGCATGTTCATGAGGACATAGAGCATATTGCCAGATTTGTCATTGAGGAGTGTAAAGGGTTACCCTTGGCTATAAATGTAATAGCCTCAACAATGATTGGAAAACATGATGCAAATGAGTGGAACCTTTATTCAAGGCAAATTCAAATAGTGGATTCAAATTTTCCAAGAAATAAAGAATAAAGAAAGAAATTATTTTAACATCAAAAATATTAAAGATAGTCTATGGAATATATTGTTTTTTCATTGGATTCTTGTATTCAACGTTTTTCTTATGAAGCCTCGCAATAAACGCTCTCAACTTTTCGACAAACCCCTCGCTTAATAAATTATTTTAAGAGCTAGCTACCAAAATAATTGCATAACTTTCTTTGCTATGTTTGAAGGCCTCACATTCTAAAATGAAATTATTTTTAGTTTCCACTTTTTCGAAAGAGTAAGAAATGCATACTCTTTCTTCCTACACTTCTTTTGGTCTTTGTCAGCACCCTATTTCATAACGGAGCTGATAAGAATTAGTCCTTAAATGAGTAGTAATAATTTTGGCTCTCCAAGAAAATATTGTCCCCTATGTATGCTTTTTGTTGATGATTATGAGCGAGATTAAACTCTTCAATATAGTACTTTTTTCTTCTCCCTATCTCCCTATCTCAAGTATGCTCTTGGAATTATCCATAACAAAAGTTTTTATCTCTTTACTATTTGTGGGACACATGCTCAAGAAATACCCCATTTACTAAACCATTTGTTATTTTGTTGCAACAAGTCTTCTTTATTTTGCACAATATGTCATTAGAGAAAACCTTAGGCCATCTTCCCTCTTCCATTTACTGAATTTTTTTTAAATATATTCTAACTCGCACTATAGTGATTGCTTCAATAGGAGTAACCTTTATTTCACTTAAGAACATATCATAAGGAACTGCAATTTTAATTTTGAACTTTTTTGTAATCAAGAACTTCTAAATTTTCCCAATTTGTTTACATTGCATGCCAGATGTACTGTTGGCCCACACTTCACAACAATAGAGAATCACCAAAATCACTAAAAGCCTAAAAATAATTTGAGTGGTCTTCCAGTCCCATAGCTCTGCCTCTTTACACCTATTTTGAAAAGAATAAAATGTTTTCCAAGCCCCCAAATTTCTTTTATTTCTACATTCGTCCCAACTTAGAGTGATTTTTGTCAATTGTCCTTTGTAGGATCATCTTGAGGGACTTATTCACGACTTCAACTTGCCCATTGGCTTGAGGATAATATGGAGATGAATGCTCCTACCGGAAGCCCAATTTAAGAGCCAATTCGGACATCAGTTGGTTCTGGAAATGACTGCCATGGTCAATGAAAATATCTCTTAGGATATTGACCCATGAAATAATCTGATTGAAGAGGAACAATGCCGTTGCTTCACTATCATTTTTATAAGTGGGCATGGCCATAGCCCAATTCGTAAAGTAGTCTACGACCACTATAATGTACTTGTGATTCACTGCTGAAGGCAGATTACAAGTAGTAAATTCAATACCCCACTTTGTAAAAGGACCGACAGTGATAGTGGGTAAGAGAGGAGCTGGATGTGCACGCATCTTCCGAGTATAGACTTGACAAGGGTGGCAACATTTGACCACTTCAATACAATCTTTGAAAAGCGAAGACCAAAAGTAGTCGGCACGCAAGATTTTCTAGGCTGTAGCAAGCCCTGAAAGATGACCACCACAAGTGCCACTATGGCAATCATTAAGCACAGACTCTGCTTCCTCTAAGGTTAAACAATGCCTAAGGATTGAATTGACCCCTCAGAGATATAATGTATCACCAATGATGACATAGTTCTTAGCCAAGTGACGTAATTTTCGACGTTCGTCCTTGGAGAAAGCGGGAGGAAACTTCGAAGTATGGAGATAGATTATGATATCTCCATACCAGCGATCTTGTGAAGAGATGAGGAATAGATGTTCATCGGGGAAAATTTCCTCATAAATAGTATCCTCTCCACAAGGCAGCTCGGAAATTAATTCTGCAAAAACCAATGATTTCTTAGACTTGGCCAACAAGAACTCGAGATAGAATTCTTGTAAAATAACAATCCATCGATTGTATTTTCCCCCAATGACTCACCTACTGAAGAAAAATTGGAAAGGATTGACCACTGCTAAGATAAATGTTTTACGTAGCAAAATATAATGGCGAAGCTACTGGACAGCATGAATAGTTACCAAGTCTAATTTCTCAACTGGCGAAGAGTGTAGTTAGGGCCTACCAAGCCCCGACTCAAGTAGTAAATCACATGCTCTGTGAGAGCATCATCTTCCTGAACTAGAACCATACCTATGGTTGATTCTACGGCTGCAAGACATAAAATGAAATCTCTACCATATTCTGGTGGACATGAAAGCAGGGCAAAGATGAACACCTGCTTAAGGGCATCAAAAGAACGTTGTGCAAAGTCGACCCATAAAAATGGAACTCCTTTCCTAAGCAAACGCATAAATCCTTTAGCTATCTCAGCATAATTCGCTATAAACCATCTCAAGAAATATGCCTTCCCCTGAAGACTTTGAAGTTGTCAAATGGAAGATGGGGGAGGCAACTGAACTGTTGCCTCCACCTTGAAGGGATCAACTTGAATCCCTTCAGTTGACACAATGAACCCTAACAAACGACCAGATGTAACCGCGAAAATGCATTTATTTGGATTCAACCGGATCTTGTAAAATTGACATCTCTCAAAAACCAACCGAAGGTGACTAGGATGATCGATTCTCTTTCGAGAACGAGCAGCTAAATCATCCAATTATGCTTCAATGACATGCCTGATGTCATGGAAAGCGTATGACATGGCCCGCTGAAACGTAGTTCCAACATTTTTAAGACTAAAAGGCATATTTTTGTACACAAAGGTACCCGGGGACATATGAAAGTTGTCTTATGCAAGTCTTTTGGATGGATAGATATTTGATTATAACCAGAGAATCCATCCATGAAGGAAAAAATATCATTACCCGCACGTTCATAAACTATCTGATCAATAAATGGTGTGTGGTAATTATCTTTCAGACAAGCTTTGTTCAAATTCCTAAAGTCAATGCACACTTGGATCGTTCCTTGTTTTTTATCAATCAGGATTGGATTAGAAACCCAATCCATTAGAGGAACGGGGTATATGAAACCCACCTTGAGCAGCTTTTACACTTCAGCTTTAATAACTGTTGCTTTCCTAGGATTGACTGGCCAAAGCTTCTGACGAATCGGCTTAGCATTTTCATATGTCTTGATCTCATGCTGAATGATGGATGGATCAATACTAGGCATTTCTTCATAAGACCAAGAAAATACATCCCAAAACTCTTTAAAGAGGTCAGTATAAATATGAATCTCTTTAGGGAAACACTCGGCTCCGATGAAGACATTTTCTATCACATTAGGGTTCCTAGAGATGTTTATCGGTACGGTTTTTGAAATGACCAACATGTTACCTTCGGCACAGATGTGTGCTGGAGCCAAAGGATTTGAAACCGTACAAACATCGCTAGTAAGCAGATTGGAGAACCTGGATTCGACTTCTTGCAATGGGGGAAGAAAATATGAACGATGGTGTAAGTCTTCCCAAGGTCGATCTACACCCATCATTTCTTCTAAGATTGCTTCCTCAGATGGTAAAACCATATCTAAGCAATCCATAGCAGAAGTAGAGTCAAGGGTCCAAGCTGGGGCCACATCACCATCTAACTCTTCCTCTGAAAAAGGAGTAGGATGGTCATCTGCAGAGTTAACAATAGACTGATATCTAAGCTCTGCTGCAGACATAGGGAATGCCATTCCACCAACTTGTCCTTCATCTAATGTGGTTGTAGGTGAAGGCAAGGTCCAAGGGTTTGAAAAATAACGAGTCCACAAGAACTCTTCCCATGAAGACTCTTTGGAGGATGAAATGACATTGATTCTAGCTATAGGAGTGGGAAGATCAAATGTACCCATCAATGAAGAATACATCCCAACTCTTAGATTCTCAATAGGTTGACGGGGGTTATCCACCAACGGAATAGTAGAATCTGAAGTTGCATGAGGGTCAACTAGAGAATAATCCAATTGATCAACCTTAAAAATTTTCCCCTCATGAGGAAAACAAAGGACTTGAAACAGAGTCGAAACGATGACATCCATTTCATAAATCCAATTCCGTCCTAAGAGGAGATTGTAATCTAGGTTGGCATCAATGATTTCTACTTCGATATTAATGACCTTTCCTCCAACACATATAGGAAATGTTGGGATAATCCCGTGTGGCCTACGAGAATGTCCGTCAAATGCTGTTAAGAGTGTGGGTGAAGGAACAGTCGAAGGAAATCCAATGGCCTTCCAACATGACATAGACATTACGCATGTGGAAGCTCCCTCATCTATAATTGTTCAAAAAATGTTAGTTTTCTGGTAAGTAGACTTTATTTGAAAAGCCATATGATGAGGGAGTCTCTTTTTGACATTGAGCATATCAAAAGTGAGCATTAAAGAATTGTTTGGATCAGCTGCCCCTATCGTTGAAAGCAAAGCACTTCGTTGAGGTGGACACGACTGGAGTGCCTCTAAAGCCAACATAGCGCATGGACTTTGAGCCAAATCTTGTACAATGGAGTAGTTTTGGGCTACCCTAGCATTAGGGTTGATAGTCACACATTTGGTAGAACTTTTCTGTATCCGAGGTATAGACTCGACAGAGGTTCACTCAATATGAAGTGGATCCGTAGTTCTGGGAACAAATTTATCCTTGGATGTTTCTGCTTCACCATAATCACGTGACCGTGTAGCCACATTGATGTGAGAACCCATCATGAAAACATTTGAGGAATTGTTGCCCTCCTAGTTACCCGTACAAAGGTACCAGGGTTTGAATTTGTGCCAGCAAGCAACTACTGCCCTTGCGGGAAAGGGTTAGTTAAGATAGCTTGGGACCTAGAAGACCCTTGCTGCACTAACAACCGCTGAGCATCTTGAATTTTCGAGCAGAGATGAGTCAAATGATTTCCACTGCATAACTTGCATGGAAATTTAACTTTCTTCTTAGACTCTTTTCCACCCTCACCAGCATTATTGCCGGGTTTGTTTGCATTACCCTTCCCATCTTGATTCTTCTTTTCACCTCATCCCTTCTTCTTCCCATATGAATTTTGATTTCCTTTTGGGTTAGAAGCTTGAACGATGCTTACGGAAGAAGGTTGCGAAGGTGGAGTAGTAGACAGTGCAGCCTGATTGGAAGAAGCAATTTGTAGAGACAACCGCTGCAATTGGCTGAGAAGGTTCACTGCATTTTCATCAATCGATCCAACAATACCATCAACATGCGGGCCTGGCTTTGGTTTGGCTATATCAATCGTGGATCTAGGAGCATCAGGCAAGATCTTCTAAAGAGTCCTGGACTAAGAATATATCAGTTCGAACTGTTGGGCGCGAAAGATAGCCTGGTCTTCGAAACAAACTCTAGACATAGAAACATCCTTAGAGATCTTGGGTTGTAATGATTTTAAAAACCATTAGAGATGGAATTCAGGTGGAATTTCAGCTTTAATGAGCCGCTTTCTCTGTCTCCATTCCTGGATATGATCCGAAATGTGAGTAGCCATGTCCTGATGAAAATTGGCCAGATGTTCAGTTTCGGCTTCGTAACGGACAGGCAACCAAAAATGGTTTAAGAAAATGTTAGCCAAATCGGCGAAAGATGTGAAGGTGCCCTCTGGCAACTCTATATACCACTTAGCCGCATTCCCAATTAAGGTGCACTGAAATAGTCTCAACCCAATCGAATCATCGATTAGGGAGTTAGATGAGCACCATAAATGGAATGCGCTTACATGGTTGCCCGGGTCTTCACCACTCTTCCCTTCGAATTATGGAATATTCGATGGAAGTTTGGTTGGGACTGGAAGCCAAGCCGGATTGTATCTGATTGGATTGTTCGTCAACTTAGTCAAATTTGGAAGATTCAGCATGGCCAGAAAGGGAAGTCTCAGAGGACCTTAGGCATTCCACCCAGATTGGGCGGGGTTCCCAAATGTCTAAAAAGAGTGACCTAGATTTTGAAAGGCACCAGGTCACCCGATGTCACTGGTAGAACCTGCTGAACCAAGAGGTGAACCTTGTGGTCCAACAAAACTCGGAGTTTGACCAACTCCAGCCGAAAAACCTCTATAACCGGCAACGTTTCCCCCTAACGAATTATTGTAAGGAGCTGACAACCCTTGGTAAGGGTTCCAAGCCTTAGCTAAGGGTGGAAAACTTCAAAATTAATTGACCAAGGAGTACGGTACATTCCCTTGTTGGCCAAAAAACTGATTCCCAGTTCCTATCCCACTAACTGCAGGGTTTGTCCAACTCTGAAAAGGATTAGTACCTTGACCTGTGAAAGGAAAAGGCATAGACCCTACCGTCAGATTGGAATGTGGTATATGACCACTTCCAAAGGGGAAACCCTGAAAAGAAGCCGATCCACTCATCATGGACGTGGAGGCAGTAAATGGTACACTTAAAGGAACTAAACGAATACCTTGAGAGGGCATTCCAAAAGGGAAGAATCCAAAACTGGATGTATGAGCTTGGGAACTTCCACTCATCGACAGAATGGAAGTAGACCCAAACAAGGATGTGCTAGCAGTAGACCCAAATAATGATGTAGAGGGGATGGAAATAGTTCCTCCCCCTTGTACTGATATAGGAGTCTGCATACTCGCAACACTCGTGGTGGATGCCATGCTTCGAGCAGTGGTCATCGAAGGAATGTTTGTGTGTGGACCTGGGCTTGAAGACCTATGTGTCGGAGTTCCTACGTATAATAATACGTCTGGATGATCATAAGGGAGAGGAGAATTCGGAGTTACAATTGACTCTGAGAGCTCTTCTACCTCAATATTATCTTTCAACTCGAAGAGTACTTGAGAAAGTACTGGTGTGTTCCTCTCTAACTCTGTGGTAGTACCAGGTCTACCTTGTACACTGATGCCCCCAAGAGGAGGATCAATCTTCGATGCACCAGCTACCACTGGTTGAAAACCACTGGCAGAATCTCTCCTGTGCCTTCTAGGAGAAGGCTCTGGACTCGTAGGTGAAAGCCCACGAAGTCTATGGGACCGTCTAAGTGATCGGTCAACCACTTTGAATTATTTAAGAAGATCTACTTGAAGACTCAAGAAAGTTGAAAGCTAGGCTGACTAGGAGCACAAAACACAAAAAATTTCTCTAAAGAATTCAGCAGTCAAACAACTTCCAAGTATTTCCGCTCCGGGTGATTAGGAACAAACACCAAAATACAAGAAACTGAATAAAAAGGGCCTTTCGAAAATAGACTGCGGTAATTACACCCTAGGTCTACTAGCGAAGGTATCAGAGGTAGTTACGCTGACCTCCAGACAACGGCCTTTACTGGTGCAAGCCCCCAAGCTTCGCAAGGGTGCCCTCTGAAAGTACCATTGAACGTGATGCAACGTCAACCTCAAGTGCCATGGGATTCCCCTCCATAGCCACTTATGTAGATCCCTAGGATTGGCAACTAAAGACACCAACTCATATCAAAAGCTAGGCGGAACAGTCGTGAGGTAAGATTCGACAAGTAAGAGAGGGGGTATCTCTCGTCCTTATCTTCACAAACCCTCGTGCTTAACTCCCAGTCACGGAGCTTTCCCGGTCTCCCTAACACTATTGGATTTCACTCTTTATTTAGACTTCCATGTTTCATAATTTAGAGTGGATTTGGAGAGTTTACTCTCCTCTAACCTAATCCAAGGCCCTAAATAAACCTAAAACTTGTTGGTGTATCTGATTGACAATATAAAATGTTCTAGTTTATTTTATTAAGCGCTTGATTTTAAGTGGCTGTTATTTTTAAGTCGAAGGGACAATATGGAAGTGAAACTGATGGTGTTCTTATGACACAAAAGAAATTAATGAAAAACTAACTTATATGCAATGCACTTTTTTGTTCTTCAATGAAAAGCAACTTCTATTTGGGTTCTAAGAAACTTCTACAAAGAAAAAACTTTTCCTTTTCTTTTGTTATAGCAGACTTCACACTCACAAAAACTAAAAGACTATTGATTCTCTAATGATGCAAAACTACCCTAATGCAAGGTGTACATGATAATGCAAAAATTCTAGATTACTCTAACAAGAAATGAAAGCAATTTGTTTATAAGCCAACTTAAATGTTTGAAAGGAATATGAATTTTGAACACAAAATCTTTCCCAAACACGAAGGACTAATCAAAAAGATCCCAAATCACTCTCAAAAAACAAAAGAAACCAAACTCAAATTTGGCAAAGAAAGCAAAAACAATGTTTTTGAAGAACTTTTCTTTTTCAAAAAACTATAAAAACAAATTTTCGAAAAGCACTCTAAATGCCACAAAAGACTCAAAGACCGAAAGCAAATCACAAGGAAACTTTGCAAGTTATCAATTCAATACGAATGAAAACTTGAACAAAATAGGTGTTTCAACTTGCACTAAATGATCCAACAGTAACAAAAAGAGTTTTGAGAAAACTGATCAAGAAATCAGGAAAGACACACTTTCAAATTCCTCAACAAGAAACTTTCGAAAAGCAAGAAAAAGTGAATGGCCACAAAATTGATGGGAAGCAAAGCAAGCAAACCATAAAAATGAAGTTTGACACAAAGATTGCAAACAATCTTCTGTTCCGGAAGACTAGAACAATCAAGAACCTCAATAAGAAGCCTTGTGTGTTCAAACACAAATCATAAAACTCACTGTAAAGCAAACCAAGGCCAAAAAATTTTCAAAACAGGAGAGAATTCGCAACAGTGAGCTCACTGTAAAATTAAATTCTAAAAATAGAAACTGACCACTCTAAAACCACAGAGACCAGCAAACAAATCTTTCCAGGCAGAAAGATTTGAAAAAATCATGCAAAAAACTGTATACGTGAATGTGTCCCTACACAACTGCATGTATACGTGCTTCTACCAAAAGTAACTCGTGTATATGCGGTTTCAGTTCACAGAAACAAGCATGTGTACGCTTCTATAAATAGACAAAGCTGTGTATATGAAGTTTTAAAAGAAAAATAAAAAATGAGGCCTGATGAAAAAGATCAGACTTGAAGTCAGAGTTCCTATAGGAGTAGGCAGTACAGTGACAGTAAGCAAATCAAGAACTGAGCCTTGATTGACACCAAATAACCCAAACTAGGAATAACAAGATTGTTATCCCCAGTGGAGTCACCAATTCTGTTGAGGGAATAAGTCCCCTAGGGTTTTGGGTCAGAACCCTAGCAGAGCAGGAGTAATCTACAGCAAGAAACAAGCATTCAACTCAGGCAACATGCTTAAACAAACTAACTATGTGAGGATGAACATACTCGGATGTCCTTTGTTTGGGTACTTCCAGCCAGGGTTCAAACCTGCTGCAACTCCTAATGATCTTCGAACCTGCAAATCAGCCAATTTGAATACACATAGCAGCATATAAATAAAGCATTATAGTGAAATCAACGTTATATCATATAAATAGATGGTTAGTTATACATTGAAATAGTCATTCAGATATAAACCATAACAATAACATCAGATGCATAAACAAAGTTGATATTAGGAACAAGATAGCATTTCTTTTATTGTAGAAAACTATAATAAAAAAATGGAAAGAGTTCACCCGAGTCTTCCTCTTCCGACTCCAAGCAGAACCGTCCTCTAGGTCCATCCAATCCCAGTCTTCAACAACCTCCTTCCATAACCAAAACCATGATATCTCCAAGCATGTGAGAGAATATCAAAACTAAAGGAAACAAGTGTTTCTTGAACTTGGGGAAGTTCTTGAAGCACATGGATTCTTCGGACTTGATCAGGGGATAATCTCAGTATAGTAATTCTATCATTTGTCTCCTCCTTAAGGCACTAATAGGTAATCAACAGGTAAAACCTGTGATCGCCACCCATAGTTAAGTAAATTTAATTTTTTTAAGTGTTTTAACACATATACATGGGTTGGGTATAGACTGACCTGCGTGTACACACTTTTAACACAAGGAAAAGTAGCGTACAAGGAGTAAAACACTGTTTTTAAAATATTTGGAACAAGTCTGGAAGGAGGGGTTGCCCTAGGCCATAAAGCAAGCATCACAAATACAAAGGGTGATATTTGGAGCTATAATAGATAACCCCTAATATATGAGGTTGGAAGGGGAACATGATGGCCGAAATGTATTAAGTATATGGAAAGGAAACCTGTCAAAAACTGAGAAGGACTTCACCAGTTTCAGTCTGCCAAGCTAGCAAAAGAAGATCAGAAAGAAACAATTGTCTGAGGTGGGCATACCCATGCTCAAAGAAAGTAAATCATGTCCGCATATCAAGTACAAGCGGATCCACTATGTATACAAGTATAAGGAACTGAAAGTACATAATGGATCATCTGATCATGATCGAACAAGTACATGTCTGAATATCACATATAATAATATGATCAATGAATTTGAAAGATGAAGCTGATCACTGATGTCAAAAACCTGATCCCAATAGTACCAAATGAACATGATGGAATAATATGATACTACATCGCAACTTGGATGCCAACATATAGGATGTCGCTATGAAGGACTGCAACATATAATGTGGAATGGTGTCAAGTAGCAGCAACAGTTGGGCCACAGGAACTAATGGGTAATAAATAGGTAAAACCCGTGATCTCCACCCATAGTTAAGGAAATTTAATTTTTTTATGTGTTTTAACACATATACGTGGGTTGGGTATAGACTGACCCACATGTACATGCTTTTAACATAGGGCAAAGTAGCATACAGGGAGTAAAACATTGTTTTTAAAATATTTGGACTAAGTTTGGAAGGAGGGTTTTCCCTAGGCCAGAAAGCAAGAATCACAAACACACAGGGTGATATTTGGAGCTACAACACTATTCAAGTCAATTCCAAGATATTTGTAATCCATAACTTCTCCCAGAGTGTTTCCTTCAAAGTAGAACTTATGCTGGTTATGTTTTCTTTTTTTAAAGAAAACCACTACTTTTGTTTTGCTAATATTGGCTTGCATCGCCACATTTCTAAAAAAATACTCAAGGGAAAGTAAGTGCTCTTGTAATCCAAGATAAAATTTAGCAATTAGAATAATATCATTCGCATACAAAAGAAGCCTTATAATATAGTCACCTAAATGGATACTGTCACCCCCTGCGATTTTAACCACTCTTCATGCTTATCAATATATAAACCAAAAAGGGTAATAGGCAATGGGAAACCTTGCTTGAGCCTGATATCACTTCTAAAAATTTCAGAATTTCCTGCCAAAGTTCTAATTTTGAGTTTCACCTCTTCATACAGCCTTTGCACAACTGCTCTCAAATTACTAGGAACCCCAAGTTATTCCATTATGTGCCAAAGTTTATTGTTATGAATTGTGTCAAAGGCTTTTCTAAAATAAAAAAAGCAACAAAAGGCTTCTTCCTTTTTTTCCCAAACATTTTCAATGGTATGCTTTAATGTTATACTATGACCAATTGTGGAATGTTTAGGTCTAAAACCTGCTTTCCCTTTAGTACGTTTATCTCTTCCTCGGTTGCCACTTGGTGATTTTTATTTTCTAGCATGCTTTGAAATAACTTTTTAAATAAGGGATTTATCATTATGTCCTATAATTGGAGGGATTATTGATGTCAACACTCTTGAAAAGAGGTATTTCCAAACTCGTTCTCCAATCTGTGGGTGACCCATATTGTATGATGTTGTTGAAAATTTTTGTAATGTGAGGTGCAACAATTTTTAAGCCCCACTTTAGATACTTTTCTTGGAGTTCAACTAAGTCTTTTTCTTTTCCAACAACCAAATTCTTGATACCCATCTCTACCTCTTTCACTGTGAAGAGTTTAATATCAATGTTGACCAAGGGAGGAGGGTCAATGATGAGTGTCGGAGTTGTAATTCAACAAACTCCTTCAACGCTTAATTTTTCAACCCGGGGCTACATAAGCTTAGAGGCGTAGCATAGGAAATGCCAAATGATTATGGTATTCACTTCTGTAAGATCTACTTATAATTTCTCTACTTGAACTTGCAGAATCAAAAGAATGGAAAGAATCAACCCCAAGCAAGTCTGGTATTGAAATCAACTAAAAGAAATACTTGCCAAACTTTAATAGAAAGGAATTGAAACAACTCTACAACCAACTTCAAATGCTTTAATAAATAGAATGAATAATTATGAACCTAGTTAAATCTGTCTCTATTACAAAGGTTTCATTGATGTACCGAAACATTGTTCCTGCACCTGGTGTTCTGACTTGGTATTGGAACCCTGAGTTCTTGTACTAAAATGCTATGTTCCTGTACCAGAACATATGTTCCTGTACTCAGAACTAGTTGTTCCTGTACTAAGGAATCGATGTTCCTATACTGAGTTCTACTGCTCCTATATCGAAGTAGCTTTTGTCTTCAATCACTTTTACCATGCATAAAGTGTGTCAACATTAACCAACTATAAACAAATATGAGCAGAAAGGAAATATTAACTCAATCATTCAAAAGAAACAAAGATCCTTCAACAATCAAACATTCAAAATAGGAGTACTGTGAAGGCTAAAGAAAACCCTCAATCGATAGAAAGAATTTTGCATGAAAACAATAAATGTCTACTTAAAAGGCAAAGTGCTCCTCTCCTTTAGGTTTTTGTTACAACATGAGTAAAGTTTTCTCAAAACAAATATTTAAACTCAGAAAATGTTTTAAATAATTCCCAGTCGTTTGATAAGTTCTTATATTTCTTCAAGGAAAATATCACAATTATCTTCGTACAAAGATTTACTTATGTTGTGATCAGATCTATTGTTTAAACCAAAACACATTTGAATGGATCGAAAATAAGTCAACTGAAAGTAAATGGACTTGTAAATGATTTAACTAAAAGAAAATCAATTGTAAATGATTTAACTGGAAACAACTCATAACCCAATCTCAACTTGAGGAAATGTAGGGAAACACTTGTATTGAAAGACAATCATTCAATACTCATAAAGGAAGACTAAGGAAATGCTATAAATTAGATTAGACAACACACTTACATACCACAGCCCTTAGATATGAGATGCACACGCGTTTTCGCACAGAAACCATCAATATGCGATTTAAATAAATAAAATAAACACCCTTATGCTCAAAACAGTATGATAAATTATAACACAACTACGAGATAGAGGGATAATGAGCTGTTTTGGCTGGGCTAGGCGAGCTAGGTTGGTTGGACCCTAGCCAACCAACCAACTCATTTTCCTTTATGAAAACTTGAATATCAACTGCAGAAAAGGATCATCACATAAGATAAGAACCCAAAATAGATTGAACTGGAATTGCTCCTTAAATTATTAAATTTTGCTGCAAATATACATCAAAGCTTCATAGTTCTAGCCCAGAGATAGGCGATACAAAACAGAGTCTACACAGTAGAAAAAATTCCCCAACGTATCGCTACCTAGTTCTAGCCCAAAAACCCTATTTATACACATACATTCGGCTCTCGGCCGCAACATAAACTTAATCAAGAATGTGCTAGTCAAAAACTGACCTCCTCTTTTCACACTTTCCTCAATGCTCCGAGCTTATTTCAGAGTATAGAACTGATCCTTGGCGAGGAATGCGTGTCATTTTCTCAACAGATACAATGTTTTGGCAGTGAGCAAGGTAAATTTGTTGGCTATCTCAAGTACAAGAATGGTGGACGGTACAAGAACCTGCCTGCACCAACCAACTTTTACTTCAATTAATGACTTTTACTTCATCATGTCTTTAAGGAAATGGAAAATAAATAAGTTACAAAGACACATAAATTTATTTAACCTTTTAAATAATAATTAAGCCTATATAACCCATATTTACCAAAGTCATGAAGAGTCCAGGAATATGTGTAAAAGATTGAGTTCCAATTGTGAAACAGAGGGTTTAAAGGGTAGGATTAGGACAAGTTTAGGGTCAAAATTAGGACAATTACAGAGATCAACAATCAATTAGGAAAAAAAAAAAATTGCATAGTAAAACCATTTAGAAATCGTAATACTAATTTCCGTTTGCATCTTTCCCGTTTGGAGGTCCTTCCAAAATAATTTGGGGTTATTTTTTCCAAGGACGATTAGTTCTTCCCTCCTTGACACCATGAAATCAACCTTTTTATTTCTTAATATATGCTTGTAAGCTTTGAGTTTTATGTTATCCTTGTTTGACTCTTTCAACATTCTCCTTACCTTTTCGCATTATTCGTCAAACCAAGCATTAACCACAAAGCAATTTGTTTCAGACTTCGTAATTTTTTCTCTTTTTCACTCTGCAAGTGGGCTTTGAATCAATGTGCTAATTCGTGATTATGAAGGCCATGGATCAAAATTTTATCCTTCTCACAGAGTCTCTCTAGTGTTATTTTGAACGTATTACAATTTTTTGGTGTCATAATAATTCTTCCCTTTGGGATATTTTGTTTAACAAACTGAGTTTTTTACCCTAACTACTTCTTTCCAGTCCAAGAGAAACTTAAATAAATTGGCTTGTGATCTAATTTTAAATCCCAAAGTTGTTCTCCAATCAAAACTTCCTCCATTTTCTCACAAAAACCATGTGATAAAATTACATAATCTACTACATTTTCTCCATTGTAAGTAGTGCAAGTAAAATTACCATACTTTTCCCATCTAGACAAAACATTAATGACTAAATTGAAAACCCCACATAGAGTAAGAAATTATTCACCAAAAATATTGCAGCCCTTATCCTATGAAATTCTTTCCCACTGATGATTACTCTCTTCTGTAAGTCAGATAGGGTCGGAATCTTCTTTACAACAAATAATGCTAGCTTTATCACTTGTAGTCTTAGCATTGAAATCACCCACTATAAGGACTTGGCCTAGCTGATAATATGTGTGATATCTGATTTTAAGGCTACAAAGGGATCTTTGTGGTCAAGCCCTCTACTTTTGTAAGTTTTTGAAACTTGCAGCACAAAATAGCATGCTACAATTCTAATGTGATTTCCATTTTTTGATGTTTTAAACCAAATGAATTGTTTATGTGAGTCTTCTTTTTCTAACTAAATGAAACCCCCTTATTTTTCCCTCACTTATAACATGATACCCTCGTGTCCTTTGCCATTCCCTATTGCCTTGTTCCACACTACCATCTTCTAGTACCCTTCAAACAAAGGTGTTTTGCACCCTTCATGCTTATGTGTTTCTATGTGGCAAATTATGTCTCTATCTTCCACAATAGGCCCTAACCTAGGTCGTAATCTCCATGGGTAACCTATGTAGTTCCAACACACTAATCCTCAGGAAGCCTAGGTATGACTTTATTGTTATTTTCTTTGACATACAAGATTCACGGTTGAGTCTTTGTCACTGCTTTCCCATAATAACCTTGTTTCATGGTTTCCTGCTAAATAATTTGTTTCCTCTTATTTTTTACCATCTTGCTACTTTTTTTTGGAATGAATTCCAAAATGTGATATCACAAATTTACTTTTATAAATCCATGCTCTCTTTCCCTCGGCCCTTGCTGCTCTAACCTTTCACATGTCCTCCCTCCTTTCCTCTTGTGTCTTATAATTAAATATTCTTCTAGAAAAATGAGAGAATCACTCAAGATCTGTTTCTTGCTTATAATGATATATTTATCACGCAATCTAGGAATGATGACTCTTATGGGCCTTTATCTCTCACCGTTAATCTTACCTACCCTCCATGCTTGGTATATTTTTCTTTTCCATAGCAACTTGTATTCTAAGAAGTCCCTTGTGTTGGGCCTCGATTTTGTCTCGTTTTTCACTCAAAATATCTAATGCTATTGTTTGATTAAATGATTATTGTTCCAAGTATTTGTTACTTCTTTTGTTTTAACAGGATTAAAATACCATTAATGGAAGTTTAATAAAAGTTTGTATGTTGTAGGTTAAAGCTGATTTGATCATGTTTTGAACCTACACTTACCTACCTGCACTGTGCAACAGATTCCTATACCAATTCAGTTCTTACAGTGTGCCTGCACCAGTGCAGTTAGCATGCTTGCACCAGTGCAAGTTTTACAGCGTGCCTCCACAAATTTGGGGCTTTCTTACATTGAAACATTTATGGTAGAATCTAACATTTTATGATCAAAATGTCATTTGAACACTTCCACATAAGCCAAAACACACCCAGGTCATATAGATTTATATTTAGAGAATAATTAATGCTACAACCCCGAATTTGTAGCAGTTTCTAGACTGCCTATTTACACCTCTATTTGCGTATCGATCATAGTGAATCTCATAATTTTGAAACATGGGATTTTCTCCCAGCATAGGAAAATGAGTAAGCCTTAGGCCCTTTTCTAAAATTTGTAATGGTTAAGGAGATACGAAGGGGGCTTTGGAGGAAGTTTTTTAAAAGTACCAACCTTTCCAGAATTCTAGAAAATGCCCAGATTTGGGAAATTTGTGGTAAATCTCCATTATTTCAATAGGGAAATGGTTGTACTAATATATTATTAATTATAATTAGTTGGGATTCAATCCCCATGACGTTTTCAAAGGAATGGCTTGTTTTATGCCAAGTTTGGAATGTAAAAAGATTATTGAAGAAGAGTTATGGCTCCAAGCCTAGCTAATTAATTAGTCAATCAATTATGTAGAGGGTAGAAGCATACATAGCCAGGGATAGTGCGCATCAAAGGAAGGTGCAGAAGGGCAAAGGAGTTGTCCCAATGTAGCCTCACGTAGTTCATAATTGGTGGATCACTCCTCTTGCTTGTTGGAGCTGAGCATTGTCTAAGTGATGTAAAAGACTGTGTTTTTTTAATTAATTTAAGCCATTCTTATTCATGCTTTGTCTATTCATTTATTTCATCTAATGATTTCGATCTCTGTGTGAACCAAGCACTCAAAGAGGTTGCAAGTTGGCTAGGTTGGTCGCCAGACCAGCTCCACACCGCTCTCATCTTTTAAATAGCATTTCAATTCTTGTTTGTTTGCCATGTGAATTTGATTTCTTTACAATTTATTTCTGCCTTTGATTGATGTTATCTAACTTGTTGTAGATGTTTTATTCCCAAAATTTAATTCGATTTGTTGCAATCCATTATTCCAAGTTTTAAGGCTAATTTGAGTTGCTGCAATTTGTTTCTATTTCATTTGCTGCATTATTAATTATACTTGTACTTGAAATATTTTAAACAACTATCGCACCCTCCAAATTGTCCGAATCCATAAGATTGGCTCTGCCATTATGAGATATAACTCTA
This sequence comes from Pinus tabuliformis, assembly GCA_031772625.1. Classification (NCBI taxonomy): domain Eukaryota; kingdom Viridiplantae; phylum Streptophyta; class Pinopsida; order Pinales; family Pinaceae; genus Pinus; species Pinus tabuliformis. Next base: position 593,699,731 of record CM062819.1, read on the forward strand.
ATTCTCTAAATTAATCCAAAACCATTCATTTATATTTAAAGCTGTGATTTTTACATTTACTGAGCCGATATTTATAAATACGAAAACCACATGTTTGAATTGATAAATGCTTAATTAATATTATGGTTTCCTTTAACTTCTGGATTGTGCTTACACATAATTAGTGCAAGCAGATTGTTACATAGAATTACTGCAAGTGAAATGTTACATAGAATTAGTGCAAGCAGACTTTAGTGCAAGAAGAATTAGTGCAAAAAGAATTAGTATAGGCAGAATTAGTGCAAGTAGAATAGTTTGAATTGCTTTTGAATTTATTTCAGCATTTACAGTCTTTTTGTTGTTGTGTCAGCACCGCTTGATTTCCAATTCTGATTTCCCTTCTGTTTACTTGCAATTATAATTTCCTTTCACATTGATTTCTTTTAATTTCCTGCATGCTTTTAATTGTTTGGATTGGTGTCTCTCGCACTAGTGTAGGATTACATTTATTTTCAAGATTAATTGCAAGATAGACTAGAATTTGTTTTGCAAGTTACCAGGGACTCTCTTTGGCATTTCTAGTGTTGCGTCTCGAAGTTCACGAACTCTCCAGATTGACAAATTAAATGTTGGTACATTTATAGACCCTATACTGCACCCAACATTTTGGCACTGTTGCCGGGGAGGCGCTTAGGGGATTGACCTTGGTGACCTGTTGCATTTGGTTTCTATTCCTTCACCTAGTTTCTCTTGCAATTTTATGTTCTTTGAATTTATTTCTTTCCTGCATTTTTGCTTTAAGGTTTCTCATTTTATTTAATGTTGTAAGAACCCCCCACCCACCCTACACATATATATATACACTATTCATGTGCTAACAAATGTACCAGTGGTCTCGTTGAAGATATAAAAATGGTATTTTGAGGCATTTTTCAATGAAGAGTTTGAGGTTAACATCAATAATTCAATGCACCTATTTTACTGAATAGTCGGAAGAAACATTCAAAGAAGGAGTCTCAAAGTAGGACATGGAGAACCCCTTTTAGTTTGGTAAGAAATGGAAAACATTGTTACTTTTGAATTTCCTATCAAAGATCTAGGAGTGGTTGAAATTCATAATATTTCCCCATCTGCACTAACAAAATTTCATGGTTTGGTAAATGAAGACCCAGATACATTCTTATTTGAGTTTGAAGTACTTTGTAGAGGATATGGTTATTGTATTAATTCTTAGAGGTTTCAAGTGTTTCCTCTTACTCTTAAAGGAGCAGCTCTCTCTTGGTTCATGAGCCTTGGTGGGAATTGCATTCAAACATGGGAAGACATGAAGAATGCATTCTTAGAGAAATATCAAGACTATTGCTAGGCTGGTGAAGATATTTTTGGAATAACACAAGGGGAAAATGAAATATTGGAGGATTACATGGAGCGATTTAGATACAACCTCCAAAAATCAAAACATAAGAATTTGGTAAAAGATATCTTGAAAACACTCCTACTCAAAGGAATCAAAGATGAGTTTTTAGAACCTTTAAATCTAACAGGAGGAGGTGATGTTTTTCACTTACCATATGATGATGTTTGTAAATTATGCATTAGTTATTCAAGAGGAATCTCCAAGATCGGTAAGAATTCTAGAGAACTTTCTTCTCAATTTTTGGAATCAATTACAAAAATAGGAGCTACAAAATCTTTTCTAAATTTACAATTGGATGATTTGCAGGAAGAATGGAAATAGTGTAAGGAGGATCATTCAACAAATTATTTCCCATCATTGTCGGGGTTTCAACAGGTATTCAAGGAATCAAGTAAGGAAATAAATCGACAGCCAGGTATAACTCAAAACTCATCATCATTTACTACTTGGAGTAATATTTATTATCCCCAGCAGGTTCCTCAACACATATACAACCCCACAGTTCCATGGCAAACATATAATCCTCCTTTGATTCAATACCCCACCTTATGGCTGCAATGGCCCTCTCATTGGCCCTCCTCCTCGAGCCAAATATCTTGATGGCCTCAAGAATAGTTTGGATCTTTTTCTCTAGGGAAATCTCCCATGCAAATTTAATCATATGAGCACCAACAACAATCACAATTTCTTTCCAATACACCATTATGTTATCCTCATCCATGTTCCCAGCTGCATGTGCAACCTTATCTTAACCTTAATCCATACCCTCATCCATACCCTAACCCTAGTCCATGCTCCCATCCATACCATAATCGTAATCCCAATCCAAACCTTAGTCTAAGCTTGAACCAAAACCCTAATCCAAACCATCAAGTTGCACAATAGTTTGAACCTCCTATTCTTTCTACTGATTCCCATATTGAACAAGATGTTATACCTTCCATATTGGGAAAGGGAATGAATTTGGAAACTTCCCCCATTATCGCAAAACATTTACCCTGGGAAGATATAATTCAAAGACCACCTAAGGATGAATCTTTCATTAGAACTTGTTCTGAAAATGTTGTTGTAACTCAAAGTCCTAGAATCTCTCTCAACCTTTCTTGTGAATCTGAAAATCAAATATTTGAGCCTGAACTTGAGGGATTTATCTTTTGTCTTTCACCAGATTTTTTGTGCTTACAGGAGAATGACTATCAAACTGTGGAAGACTTGCATCAGTTGGAGAATAAAAAATACGTGGATTCCATTGAATCCTGGTTTCGAGCAGCCATCAACCCATCTTATTTCTTCATCATTCAAAAACTCTTGGTACCATGTCAATTAAAGAAACTGGTTTCTCATGCTTTGGTATGTATTGAAGTTTATTCTTTAAAACTAAGTGGGAGTATAATCAACATTTTGTTATGCACATGGCTTCATTAGAAGTATGCCTACACTTAAAGGTGATATTTCTCTCTTTAAAAATAGGGTATGGTAATGAATAAAGAAGAGTAACAATACTCTTGAACTTGTGATTCCATAAAATCACAGCTTTTGAAATTTTTATTATTATGCATTCTCATGGTAAAACTTGTCAAAAGTACTTTACACTTAACGCTTCATATTTTTAAAGTGACTTTGACTGTGGATCAATATGTCTTGTTATAAGTTACATGTAATACTTTTCTCTTATTCTAACAAACTATCATCTAGAAAATATTTTCAAATTCCTCTTCGAAGAGACCAGTGAAAAGCCTCCTATGGTGGACCATGCCTACAAAAATCTAATAAGCATTCATAAAGAACCCTAGCATGATAAACTCAAGGAATATTTTTGGTCATTATCTGACATGTGTTTTAATAAGTTCTTAGGGTAGCATGACCAACCAGTAAAGAATAGTAATTAAAAACTTTTCATGCCATCCTGCACTCTTAAGGAGTAGATTTTCTTCCCCACCTATTAAGTAATCCATCTGAGGTTAATCATAATCAGAGTTTTTTTCTAAAAACATAAATGAATTAATTGAGGGATAGGAGGTCTCATTGTGAGGCAGCCTACTATGATCATGGGTCCCAAGGAGAATGACATTACTGCACTGGTCACCAAGCCAGGGTAATGGCTTTCAGTTGGAAAACTGGAAGACGAGAGGTCTCATCGTGAGCTGGCTCATTCATTCTTTGTTAGTTCTCATGAATGACATTGTCCTTAGCTTGTTAACAAGCCAGGACAATGTCCTTCAATTAAATTATAAAAAGAGAAAAAGTAAATGCTCATGAATAACTCTGAATCTATATCTAATAGGTGGGACACATGCATTTCGTAAGGTTAAAAGGTATCTCTGTCAAGGCTATGGACACCTGCTGGCAGCAAGGTCGTGCCTGTGGTATTAAAGTGAATTTTACACTATGATTTACTTGGTTTTTTTTGCTTTCCCTAAACTCATCAGGGCTTTAAAATCCTTATGTTGTTATGCCTTGGATTTTTATCTTTTTTAATGATTTTTATGGACGTGGGACCCTTAGTGCAAGTAATTCACTGTGCTCGGATAAGAGGAGCTTTAACTATACATGGATAATGGTAAAATAATCATTATGAGAAGGTATTACTATGTCTACCTGTAACACCATATCCGTTAAATCGTGTCACTCATGTTTATAATGAGGATGTTAAAGTGAAACTTTTGATCACGGATGCCTCCGAGATATTATTTTTGAAAATTTTAAAAGTTGTCTATTTTTCTCAAGTAATAACACCTTCCTTGCAATTTAGGTTTTCCATGGTAGTTTTTGTTTTAGGTTTCCTTGAAATCATTTTAAGTAAATAAAGAGTCTAGCAGAGACTCTGTTTTTAAGAGCAAGATTTATCAAGTGCAGGAAATGTAATCATGCAGAATTGCAGGAACATCATTATGAATGTTTATACATGTTTGTAATTTTGTTTTTTTGCAAAGGAATAACAATACCGGATTTTCTTGCATGAGGACATGCAAGATGGTTAGCATGGGGGGATGTTGGGCCTCAATTTTGTCTCAATTTTCACTCAAAATCTCCCATGCTACTGTTTGGTTAAATGATTATTGTTCCAAGTATTTGTTTCTTCTTTTGTTTTAACGGGATTAAAATACCATTAATGGAAGTTTACTAAAAGTTTGTATGTTGCAGGTTAAAGTTGATTTGATCATGTTTTGAACCTACACTATTATGAAACTAGCTCACAAAAAGATAGAAAAGAGAGATCCACGCCTTAGAATTCAGCCTCTTCGAGGGGGCAACCTCCTTTACATTACATAAATGAGCAATTCTTGGATGATTCAAATGACAAAACCTCCTTTCTATATATAGGAGTCTAAGGAGTCACAATATAACCCAGCCGACCTAACAATGATAATATAAAGCCACAAAAGTAACAATAGAGGGATTCTATGGGGCACAGTAATAACAATATGGGGACAATCAGAGCACAACAATATTAAGAAGGGATACAACTACAATAGTAATGGGGTAATCACTAGTATTATAGGGACCCAACATGCCCCTCTCCTTCAAAAAAGTGTTTTCCTCAATGCTTCAGTAGTTCTGGATGCTTTTGTATAAAATTCTCATCCTCCCATGTGGAATCTTCAGCGGATAAGTTCATCCACTTGATAAGATACTCCAAAATTGATCGATTTCGTAACTGTCGAGTTCTTGTTTCTGTGACTGCTTCTGGTTCCAATATAATTTTTCCTTCCTCATCAAGTTCTGGCAATATTGTTTGAACTGGGAGCTTGTCGCCTATAACCTTTTTTAAACATGAAACATGGAAAACTGGGTGCAATCGAGAAGCTGCAGGAAGCTCCAATTTGTATGCCATAGTACCAATCTTTTGCAACACCTTGTACGGACCATAATACTTTGGTCATAATATATTATCCTTCTTAGCTTTCTTGAGGGACATTTGCTTATATGGTTGTAGCCGTAGGAATACCCAATCACCTACATCAAAAATTATTTCGCTGCGATGTTGATCTGCCTGTTGTTTCATTCTATTCTGTGCCAACACGAGGTTATCCTTTAAGAGTTGGAGGACATGTTGTTGATGTTTGATGTGATGTTCCACTGCTTGAACCTTAGAATTTTCTCTTAAATATGATGTGATGGATGGTGGCTGATATCCATAAAGTGCCATAAATGGGGTCATTTTTGTTGCTATATGGAAGGAAGTGTTATACCACCATTCAGCCAGAGGAAACCATTTGACCCATTGTGTTTGTTTATCAGATACAAAGCAACGAAGATATCCTTCCAAACATTTGTTTACTATCTCAGTTTGCCCATCAGATTGAGGATGATAAGATGAGCTATGAGCTAACTGAGTACCGAGACAAGAAAATAATTCTGTCCAAAACTTTCCATTGAAAATGGGATCTCTGTCACTTACAATAATCTTTTGGTTTCCATGTATCTTTTGAATTGTTTCCATAAATGCAGTACAAACTGTACTGGCTTTAAATGGATATGATAATGCACAAAAGTGTGCATACTTGGTAAGTCTGTCAACTACCACCATGATGACACTCTTTCCCTCAGACTTGGGTAAACCTATGATAAAATCCATTGAAACCTCCTCCCAACGTTGGCTTGGAATGGATAAAGGTTGTAATAGACCCGGTGTCTTAATTGTTTCAACTTTATTTTTTTGGCAAACCAAACATTCCGCCACAAACTTTTGAATATCTAATTTAAGGCCCTCCCAAAAAAATTCCTTCTTAACCCTGTGGTAAGTTTTTAAAAATCCTGAGTGCCCTCCTAAGGGAGAAGTGCGCAATTCCCTAAGAATCTTTTGTTTTAGCTGGGAATTCTTACAGAGGTATAAGTGATCTTTTTACTATAATGAATCATTTTTCCAGCTAAATGTATCAGATGTACTGGAGTCTTGTTGTAACTTTCGAATAAGTGCCCACACTTCTTCGTCATTCTTCCATTCCTCCCTTGCTTCATTTATCCAATCTGGTTGGATAATAGAAATGGCGCAGAACAATGCTTCCACATCCTCATCCTTTCTTGAGAGTGCATCTGCCACAACATTTTGATTCCCCTTTTTGTAGATGATTTCAAAGTCATAACCCAACATCTTTGTGACCCACTTTTGTTGCTCTTCAGAGGATAATCTTTGTTCTAAAAAGTATTTAAGGCTATCATGATCCGTTTTTACCTTGAAGTGTCTTCCCATTAGGTAGGGTCGCCATTTCATAAGTGCATGGAGTATTGCCAACATTTCCTTCTCATAAATAGCTTTGTGTAAAACCTTTCCCTTGATTGGACGACTTTCGAAAGAAATGGGTCTTTCATCTTGCATTAAAATAGTACCAATTCCATTTCCTGAAGAATCACATTCCACAATAAAGGTTTTTGTGAAGTCTGGTGTAGCTAAGACCAGTGCTTCGCACATTGCCTCTTTAAGATGCTCGAAGGCCTTTGTTGCTTTTGGAGTGCATGAAAATGCATCTTTCTTGAATAATGTTGATAGAGGTGCTACTATTCTCCCATAATTCTTAACAAACTTGCAATAATACCCTGTCAACCCGAGAAATCCTCGTAGATGCTTTATGGATGTGTGGATTTTCGATTCCTTAATGGCTTTAATTTTTCTAGGGTCTACCTTAACTCCTTCATGAGATACAGTATGACCCAGCTATTCCACCTGTTGTACTCCAAAGAAACATTTGGATCATTTTTCATATAATTGTTTCTCCTCCAATAATTGTAGCACCCTATCAAAATGTTCAACATGATCCTTCCAAGACTTGTTGTAGATTAGTATATCATCAAAAAATACTAACACAAATTTTCTAAGGAATGGTTTGAAAATGGAATTCATCAAACCTTGAATTGTTGAAGGTGCATTGGTAAGGCCAAAAGGCATGACCAAAAATTCATAATGACCCGCATGAGTTCTAAATGCTGTTTTCGGAATGTCTTCAGTCTTCATTCTGATTTGATGATATCCTGAATGAAGATCCAACTTGGTGAAGTAAATTGATCCATGCAATTCATCCAGTAATTCATTAATGATAGGAATGGGAAACTTATCTTTAATAGTGAGCTTGTTGAGCTCCCTATAATCCGGACACATGCACCATGATCCAGCCTTCTTGTGCACCAATACTACTGGAGCAGAGAAAGAACTTTGACTCGGTTGAATTATACCAGCCTCTAGCATTTCTGCAACCATACGTTCAATTTCACTCTTTTGGGCATAGGGATATCTGTACGGCCTGATGTTTGGAGGAACACTTCCTGGAATCAGATGAATAGCATGATCATGATCACGAATAGGTGGGAGACCTTTGGGAGTCTCAAATACCTTGGAATGATTTTCCAAGACTTTTTGGAGATTTGGAGAAATAGATGATTCCAATGTGGAAACATCTAGCGAACATAATTGTGCAATTACGCCTCTTTGTTCCTTTTTTAAAAGCTTTGTCATACAATTAGAGCTGATTATCGTTCCGGTTTCCCTGCAATACCCCTTAATTCAAATTCCTTTCCTTCCACAGAAAATTTCATGAAAAGTTCTTGAAAATTAAAAGCTATTGTACCCAAGGATTGTAGCCATTGGACTCCTAGTACAACATCAACACCTCCCATTGGAATGGAAAGCATTGGGCTAGTCAATACATATTCTCCCATGGATAGCTTGATATTATGGCACTTTCCAGAGCAATTTATTGTTCCTCCATTTGCAACCATGACTTGACACTCTGGTGCTGGATATAAGAAGCAATTCAATTCTTTTGCTACTTTACAATGAATAAAATTGTGGGTACTTCCTGAATCAATCAACACTATTACCTTCTTCTTCTTGATTTGTCCTTCTATCTTGATGGTTTGAGAAGTGGTAATTCCTGCCAATGCATTACAAGATATGGTCGGATTCATTTCTTCTTTATCTAGGCTTTGTTCCTGGAGTATATCCTCTTATTTTGACGTTTCTTGCTCCTTTTCTTCTTCCTCTTCACAATCTATGTAGAGTAATTTCTTCTCAGCACACTTATGACCTTTAGTGTATTTTCTATCACAAATGTAACAAAGCCCTTTTGCTCTTTTTTCTTCCAATTGTTGTGGTATCAACCTTATAGGTTGTGGAAGACTAGGGGCAACAACACTTCCATCTTTATAGTTGTGAGGGGTATGCTTCCTGGTTGCCATAATTTTTCTTTCCATTTTTCTTGCTAACCTGAATGCCTTCTCTAATGAATCAGGTTCCCAAAGGTGGACATCATGTTGGATATTATCCTTTAAAGTCCCTATGAACACATCAAGCCTATGCTCCTCTGGAATATTTTTTACCCTTATGTTCAATTTTTGGAACTCCTCAATGTGCTCCATTATTGAACACTTTTGTTTGAGGCTTAACAATTGGCTAAAAAAAGTCTTGCTTTTTTTATCCTCATCATGTGCTATCAATTCTTCCATAAAAATTGCCCAAGTGATAATTTGTTTACGAGAGCAAAGCCATTGATACCATACAAACTGATTTGGTTCCAAATATAAAGTTGCAATACGTACCTTTTGTGTGTTTTGCACATTATTGAGATCAAAAAATTTCTCCATCTATAATATCGATGTTGGGGGATCCTTGCCATCAAACTTCGTCATATCAATTTTTGGAATATGATGGGTCTTCGATCCAACATTAGAGTCTATGGAATCATGATTAACATTTCTTTTGTTCTCATCATGAGTTTCCTTTACTACCCTGTTGGGTCACTATAATACTAGTGATTACCCCATTACTATTGTAGTTATACCCCTTATTAATATTGATGTGCCCCTATTGTCCCCATATTGTTATTACTGTGCCCCATAGAATCCCTCTATTGTTATTTTTGTGGCTTTATATTATTATTGTTAGGTCGGCTGGATTATATTGTGACTCCTTAGACTCCTATATATAGAAAGGAGGTTTTGTCATTTGAATCATCCAAGAATTGTTCATTTATGTAATGTAAAGGAGGTTGCCCCCTCGAAGAGGCTGAATTCTAAGGCGTTGATCTATCTTTTCTATCTTTTCTTGAGCTGGTTTCATAACATTTGGGATCAGAGCTTTGGATTCTAGGGTTTCGCTGCTCCAAACAGGTCATCGTGGCATTTTCGCTATAACTTCTTTTCTGTGATGTTTCAGAAGACGCAAAAGAAACCCATTTGAGAAGAAATCGTGCTGAACCTTGGATCCAAATTTTAGAGCTTTTCGCGTGATATATGCGGAGATATGATCTGAGGAAGTTGGTCTTTTTGCAGACTCCTGAATTACATTCAAAACAGGTGACCTGGGGAAAATCGTCATAACTTTCTCTCTGGGGATCGGATTGAAATTTCATAAGAAGGTGTAGAAAGAGGACAGATTGTAGTTTCTTGTATGCATGTTTTAGATCCAAAGGTTGAAACAGTGACTCGTGGCACGTCGTACAAGTTCGCTCTACTGAACTAGTCTATAAGCAAGTCACTGTGGGAGATTTCACATAACTCTTCCTTGGTGAATCCAATTTGGGTCAGACTTGTGGCATTGGAAAGAGGACACAGAGGGCTACTACAGGTCTCAAATTTAGAACTAGATGATTGGAAAGTACAGAGATACATCAGAGACAATATCAATCTCCTACAAAGTGAAAAAAGGTGTGTAGATTTTCTTAAATTTTTGCTTAAGCTTGGTTTGAAAATTTATTTTGAAGGAATTCAAAGGGCATAGTAGAGCATTATTATCGGTAACTGATGCCCCAAGGAAAGAAAATTCAAACACCTAGTAAGGAACCTGAAAGCTCTAGCATGACTCATGAAGAAGAGGAAGAAATGCAACATGATATATCAAAATTACAAGACCAAGTGCAACAACTGTCCCTTGCACAAAAAGGAACAGAATCTAAGATGGATGGTTTAAAGAAAGATGTAGAAGCTAAGATGGATGGTTTAAAGAAAGGTGTAGAAGCTAAGATGGACTATTTAAAGAAAGGTGTAGAAGCTAAGATGGATGATTTGAAGATAGATTTGAAGACAGACATGGACGAATTGAAGATAAATATGAATAAGTTGCTACAAGAAATGGTCCCTAAGGGTGAAAGGGTACTAAAGGAAACTCATGATGAGAACAAAATAAATGTTAATCATGATTCCATAGATTCTAATGTTGGATCGAAGACTCACCATATTCCAAAAACCGATATGAGGAAGTTTGATGGCAAGGATCCTGCCACATGGATATTACAGATGGAGCAATTCTTCGATCTCAATAATGTGCAAAACACACAAAAGGTACGTATGGAAACTTTATATTTGGAACCAAATCAGTTTGTATGGTATCAATGGCTTTTCTCTCGTAAACCATTTATCACTTGGGCAATTTTTACAGAAGAATTGATAGCACATTATGAGGATACAAAAAGCAACACTTTTTTTAGCCAATTGATAAGTTTCAAACAAAAGGGTTCAATAATGGAGCACATTGAGGAGTTCCAAAAATTGAACATAAGGGGTAAAAGATATTCTAGAGGAGCATAGGATTGATGTGTTCATAGGGTCCTTAAAGGATAATATCCAACGTGATGTTCACCTTTTAGCAGGAAAAGTGGAAAGCAAAATTATGGCAACCAGGAAGCATACCACTCACAACTATAAAGACGGAAGTGTCTATGCCTCTAGTCTTCCACAACCTATAAGGTTGACACCACAACAATTGGAAGAAAAAAGAGAAAAAGGGCTTTGTTATAGTTGTGATAGAAAATACACTAAAGGTCATAAGTGTGCTGAGAAGAAATTATTCTACATAGATTGTGAAGAGGAAGAAGAAAAGGAGCAAGAAAGGTCAAAAGAAGAGGATATACTCCAGGAACAAAGCCTAGATGAAGAACAAATAAATCTGACCATATCTTGTAATGCATTGGTGGGAACTACCACTCCTCAAACCATCAAGATAGAAAGACAAATCAAGAAGAAAAAGGTAATAGTGTTGATTGATTCAGGAAGCACCCACAATTTTATTCATTGTAAGGTAGCAAAAGAATTGAATTGCTTCCTATATCCAGCACCAGAGTGTCAAGTGATGATTGCAAATGGAGGAACAATAAATTTCTCTGGAAAGTGCCATAATATCAAGCTATCCATGGGAGAATATGTATTGACTAGTCCAATTCTTTCCATTCCAATGGGAGGTGCTGATGTTGTACTAGGAGTCCAATGGCTACAATCCCTGGGTACAATAGCTTTTAATTTTCAAGAACTTTTCATCAAATTTTCTACGGAAGGAAAGGAAGTTGAATTAAGGGGTATTGCAGGGAAAACAGGAAAGATAATCAGCTCTAATAGTATGACAAAGCATCTAGAAAAGAAGCAAAGAGGTGTAATTGCACAATTATGCTCGCTAGATGTTTCCACATAGGAATCATCTATTTCTCTAGATCTCCGAAAAGTCCTGGACAATCATTCCAAGTTATTTGAGACTCCCAAAGGTCTCCCACCTATGCGTGATCATGATCATGCTATTCATCTGATTCCAGGAAGTGTTCCTCCAAACATCAGGCCGTACAGATATCCCTATGTCCAAAAGAGTGAAATTGAACGTATGGTTGCATAAATGCTAGAGGCTGGTATAATTCAACCGAGTCAAAGTTCTTTCTCTACTCCAGTAGTATTGGTGCACAAGAAGGATGGATCATGGCGCATGTGTCCGGATTATAGGGAGCTCAACAAGCTCACTATTAAAGATAAGTTCCCCATTCCTGTCATTGATGAATTACTAGATGAATTGCATGGATCAATTTACTTCACCAAGTTGGATCTTCGTTCAGGATATCATCAAATCAGAATGAAGACTGAAGACATTCCGAAAACAACATTTAGAACTCATGAGGGTCATTATGAATTTTTGGTCATGCCTTTTGGCCTTACCAATGCACCTTCAACATTTCAAGGTTTGATGAATTCAATTTTCAAACCATTCCTTAGAAAATTTGTGTTAGTATTTTTTGATGATATACTAATCTACAACAAGTCTTGGAATGATCATGTTGAACATGTTGACAAGGTGCTACAACTATTGAAGGAGAAACAATTATATGCAAAAAGATCCAAATGTTTCTTTGGAGTCAAGGAGGTGGAATATTTGTGTCATATTGTATCTCATGAAGGAGCTAAGGTAGACCCTAGCAAAATTAAAGCCATTAAGGAATGGAAAATCCCCACATCCATAAAGCATCTGCGAGGATTTCTCAGGTTCACAGGGTATTATCGCAAGTTTGTTAAGAATTATGGGAGAATAGCAGCACCTCTAACAACATTATTGAAGAAAGATGCATTTTCATGGACTCCAGAAGCAACAAAGGCCTTTAAACATCTTAAAGAGGCAATGTGCCAAGCACTGGTCTTAGCTACACCGGACTTCACAAAAACCTTTATTGTGGAATGTGATGCTTTAGGAAATGGAATTGGTGCTGTTCTAATGCAAGATGAAAGACCCATTTCTTTTGAAAGTCATCCAATCAAGGGAAAGCTTTTAAGCAAAGCTATTTATGAGAAGGAAATGTTGGCAATACTCCATGCACTTAAGAAATGGCAACCTTACCTAATGGGTAGACACTTCAAGGTAAAAACAGATCATGATAGCCTTAAATACTTTTTACAACAAAGATTATCCTCTGAAGAGCAACAAAAGTGGGTCACAAAGATGTTCGGTTATGACTTTAAAATCATCTACAAAAAAGGGAAGCAAAATGTGGTGGAAGATGCACTCTTAAGAAAGGATGAGGATGTGGAAGCATTGTTGTGCGCCATTTCTATTATCCAACCAGATTGGATAAACGAAGCAAGGGAGGCATGGAAGAATGACGAAGAAGTGTCGGCACTTATTCGAAAGTTACAACAAGATTCCAATACGTCTGGTACATTTAGCTGGCAAAATGATTCGTTATGGTACAAAGATCGCTTATACCTCTGTAAGAATTCCCAGCTAAAACAAAAGATTCTTATGGAATTGCACACTTCTCCCTTAGGAGGGCACTCAGGATTTTCAAAAACTTACCACAGGGTTAAGAAGGAATTTTTTTGGGATGGCCTTAAATCAGATATTCAAAAGTTTGTGGCTGAATGTTTGGTTTGCCAACAAAATAAAGTTGAAACAATTAAGACACCGAGTCTATTACAACCTTTATCCATTCCAAGCCGACGTTGGGAGGAGGTTTCAATGGATTTTATCACAGGTTTACCCAAGTCTGAGGGAAAGAGTGTCATCATGGTGGTAGTTGACAGACTTACCAAGTATGCACACTTTTGTGCATTATCACATCCATTTAAAGCCAGTACAGTTTCTACTGCATTTATGGAAACAATTCAAAAGCTACATGGAAACCCAAAGATTATTGTAAGTGACAGAGATCCCATTTTCACTGGAAATTTTTGGACATAATTATTTTCTTGTCTTGGTACTCAGTTAGCTCATAGCTCATCTTATCATGCTCAATCTAATGGGGAAACTGAGATTGTAAACAAATGTTTGGAAGGATATCTTCGTTGCTTTGTATCTGATAAACAAACACAATGGGTCAAATGGTTTCCTTTGGCTGAATGGTGGTATAACACTTCCTTCCATACAGCAACAAAAATGACCCCATTTATGGCACTTTATGGGTATCAACCACCATCCATCACATCATATTTAAGAGAAACTTCTAAGGTTCAGGCAGTGGAACATCACATCGAACATCAACAACAAGTCCTCCAACTCTTAAACGATAACCTCGTGTTGGCACAGAATAGAATGACACAATAGGCAGATGAACATCGCAGTGAAAGAAGTTTTGATGTAGGTGATTGGGTATTCCTACGGCTACAACCATATAAGCAAATGTCCCTCAAGCAAGCTAAGAAGGATAATAAATTATCACCAAAGTATTATGGTCCGTACAAGGTGTTGCAAAAGATTGGTACTATGGCATACAAATTGGAGCTTCCTACAGCTTCTCGATTGCACCCAGTTTTCCATGTTTCATGTTTAAAGAAGGTTATAGGCTACAAGCTCCAAGTTCAAACAATATTGCCAGAACTTGACGAGGAAGGAAAAATTATATTGGAACTGGAAGCAGTCACAGAAACAAGAACTCGACAGCTACGAAATCGTTCAATTTCAGAGTATCTTATCAAGTGGAAGAACTTATCCGCTGAAGAGTCCACATGGGAGGATGAGAATTTTATGCAGAAGTATGCAGAACTACTCAAGTGTTGAGGACAACACTTTTTTGAAGGAGAGGGGCATGTTGGGTCCCTATAATACTAGTGATTACCCCATTACTATTGTAGTTATACCCCTTATTAATATTGTTGTGCCCCTATTGCCCCCATATTGTTATTACTGTGCCCCATAGAATCCCTCTATTGTTATTTTTGTGGCTTTATATTATTATTGTTAGGTCGGCTGGATTATATTGTGACTCCTTAGACTCCTATATATAGAAAGGAGTTTTTGTCATTTGAATCATCCAAGAATTGTTCATTTATGTGATTTAAAGGAGGTTTCCCCCTCGAAGAGGCTGAATTCTAAGGCGTTGATCTATCTTTTCTATCTTTTCTTGAGCCGGTTTCATAACTTTCACCATTAGTGACCATTTCGTGTAGCAAATTATTCATATTTATCTTCAATTCTTCCATCTTATCATCCATGCCATCAATTTTAGTGTCCATGCCATTCATCTTAGCTTCCATGCCATCCATCTTAGCTTCTATGCATTTCTTTAAACAATCGATCTTAGCTTCTACACCTTTCTTTAAACCAACCATCTTAGCTTCTATATCTTTCCTTAAACCATCCATCTTAGATTCTGTTGCTTTTTGTGCAAGTGACACTTGTTGCACTTGGTCTCGTAATTTTGATATATCATGTTGCATTTTTTCCCCTTCTTCATAAGTCATGCTAGAGCTTTCAGATTACTTACTAGGTGTTTGCATTTTCTTTCCTCGAGGCATCAATTACCGATTCAAACTAATTTTTCAAACCAAGCTTATGCAAAACTTTAAAAACAACTACACACCCTTTTTCACTTTGTAGAAGCTTGATATTGAATTTGATGTATCTCTACAATTTTGGATCATCCAATTCTGAAATTGCGACCTGTAGTATCCCTTTGTGTCCTCTTTCCAATGCCACCAGTTTGATCCAAGTTGGATTCTCCAAGGAAGAGTTATGCACAATCTCCTTAGATGACCTAATTATAGACTAGTTCAGTAGAGCGAACTTGTATGACGTGTCACAAGTCACTGTTTCAACCTTTGGATCTGAAAAAGATATACAAGAAACTACAGTCCATCCTCTTTCTGTACCTTCTTACTAAATTTCAATCCGATGCTCAAAGAGAAATTTATGATGATTTTCCCCAGGTCACCTATTTGGAATGTAATTTAGGAGTCTGCAAAAAGACCAACTTCCTCAGATCATATCTCCACAAATATAGCGTAAAAAGCTCTGAAATTCAGACCCTAGATTCAGTGTGATTTCTTCTCAAATGGGTTTTTTTTAAGCTTTTGAAATGTCGCAGAAAAAAAGTTATAGCGAAAATGCGACGATGACCTGTTTGGAGTAGCGAAACGCTAGAATCCAAAGCTCTGATACCAAATGTTATGAAACCAGCGCATAAAAAGACCTCAGCCTTTCTATATATAGGAGTCTAAGGAGTCACAATATAACCCAGCCGACCTAACAATAATAATATAAAGCCACAAAAATAACAATAGAGGGATTCTATGGGGCACAGTAATAACAATATGGGGACAATAGGGGCACAACAATATTAAGAAGGGATACAACTACAATAGTAATGGGGGTAATAACTAGTATTATAGGGACCCAACATACACTTACCTTCCTGCACTATCCAACAGATTCCTGCACCAATTCAATTCTTATAGCGTGTCTGCACCAGTGCAGTTAGCGTGCCTGCACCAGTGCAAGTTTTACAATGTGCCTCCACCAATTTGGGGCTTTCATACATTGAAACATTTATGGGAGAATCTGAAAGAGGTTTATGATCAAAATGTCATTTGAGCACTTCCACATAAGCCAAGACACACCCAAGTCATATAGATTTATATTTAGATAATAATTAATGCTACTGCCACGAATTTGTAGCAGTTTCCAGACTGCCTATTTACACCTCGATTTCCGCATTGATCATAGTGAATCACATAATTCTGAAACATGGGTTTTTCTCCCAGCATAGGCAGTTGAGTAAGCGTTGGGCCATTTTCCACAATTCATAATGGTTAAGGAGATACGAAGGGGGCTTTGGAGGAAGCTTGTTAAAAATACCAACCTTTCCAGAATTCTAGAAAATGCCCAGATTTGGGAAATTCATGGCAAATATCCATTATTTCAATAGGGAAATAGTTGTACTAATATTATATTAATGATAATTAGTTGGGATTCAATCCTGATGATTTTTGCAAAGGATTGGCTTGTTTTATGCCATGTTTGGAATGTAAAAAGATTATTAAGGAAGAGCTATGGCTCCAAGCCTAGCTAATTAATTAGTCAATCAATTAAGTAGAGGGCAGAAGAACACAAAGCCAGGGATAATGTGCATCAAAGGAAGGTGCAGAAGGGCAGAGGATTTGTTCCAATGTAGCCTCACACAGTTCATAATTGGTGGATCACTCCTCTTGCTTGCTAGAGCTGAGCATTGTCTGCGTGATGTAAAAGACTGTGTTTTTTTAATTAATTGAAGAAATTCTTATTCATGCTTTGTCTATTCATTTATTGCATCTAATGATTTCGATCTCTGTGTGAACTAGGCACTCAAAGAGGGTGCGAGTTGGTTGGGTTGGCTGCCAGACCAACTCGACATTGCTCTCATCTTTTAAATAGCATTTAAATTCTCGTTTGTTTTCTATGTGAATTTGATTTCTTTACAATTTATTTCTACCTTCGATTGATGTTATCTAACTTGCTGTAGATATTTTATTCCCAAAAATTAATTCGATTTGCTGCAATCCATTATTCCAAGTTTTAAGGTTAATTTGAGTTGATGAAATTTGTTTCTGTTTCATTTGTTGCATTATTAATTATACTTGCACATGAAATATTTTAAACAATGATTGCGCCCTCCAGATTGTCCGAATCCATAAGATTGGCTCTACCATTATGAGATATAACTCTAATTCTCTAAATTAATCCAAAACCATTCATTTATATTTAAAGCTACGATTTTTACATTTGCTAAGTCGATATTTATAAATACGGAAACCGCATGTTTGAATTGATAAATGCTTAATTAATATTATGGTTTCCTTTAACTTCTGGATTGTGCTTACACATAATTAGTGCAAGTAGATTGTTACACAGAATTAGTGCAAGCGGAATGTTACATAGAATTAGTGCAAGCAGACTTTCTGCTTGCACCAGTGCAAGCACGTTACAATATACAGTAGTGAAAGAAGAATTAGTGCAAACAGAATTAGTACAGGCAGAATTAGTGCAAGCAAAATAGTTTGAATTGCTTTTGAATTTATTCCAGAATTTACAGTCTTTTCGTTATTGTGTCGGCACCGCTTGATTTCCAGTTCTGATTTCCCTTCTATTTACTTGGAATTAGAATTTCCTTTTGCATTGTTTGCTTTTACTTTCCCGCATGCTTTTAATTGTTTGGATTGATGTTTCTCGCACTAGTGCAGGAATACATTTATTTTCGATATTAATCGCAAGATAGAATAGAATTTGTTTTGCAGGTTACCAGGGACTCTCTCTAGCATTTCAAGTGTTGTGTCTCAAAGTTCACGAACTCTTCGGATTGACAAATTAAATGTTGGTACATTTATACACCCTATACTGCACCCAACGCCTTCCAAGGTCAAGATTACATTCATTTATCCCATAGTCTTTCACCGCTTTAATAATTATGTTTGTTGCTCTATCTTTCCTTTCTTTACTTTCTCTATCTTGCATGTTGTGAAACCAAATGTTTGTTTCTCCTTCCCTATTAGTATAATTGCTAATAGCTTGAGCCCAAGTTTTGGAAACCCTAGTGGAACCTCCTTTCCTTTTGTCTCTTGCTTTCTATTCATGGTTGTCTATTTGGGAAACTGCTTTCACTTTATCCTGGGATGGTTTCGAATTCACCACATATGTACTTTCCACTATAGATTTCTTCATGTTTTTCACATTTGTCTTCATGCATTTCCATTCTGTTTTCCCTATCAAGAGAGCTTCCTGTAGCAATGCCACTTGCTCCTTCAAAACTTTATTTCTTTTTGCTAAAGCCTCATTTTCAGCTCTTATTACATGCATTTTATGATCTGTTTATGCTCTATAGCTTATAAAACCTCCAACCTCTTCTTTGCACTTATCAATTATTTCACATAAAGATCATATGACCAAGTGAGTGGTGTGGATATGGGGCTATAGAAGGCAGACTCATTGATGACTTTTACTCTAGGGCTACTATTGCCATATGCTTGCAAAGGAGACTTGTTTGAATATTACTTATTATGAAGGGTCCGAGTACTTGCCCTTTGGGATATTTTTTTCCTCGTCTGCTCCCATTTTAGGCATGCTAGTCTTCACTTTAAAATGTTCTGATACTATTTGGCATTGACCCAAACCCACTTACTTGCTTTGGCTTATGAGGAAATTTTCACTTGTCCAAGATCATTTATTTCCACAAGCTTTGAAATTTCTTGTCCTGTTGTCATGTTTGAATGCATTTTTGTTGCACTGTCCTTTAACCAACTGTAGAGTCTGATCGAAACAATGTTCCCTATGGCCTAGGAAGGACACTCCCAATCTTGTTTTCTATTTTTGTTTTTGTTTTTTTGTTTTTTTTTTTTTTTTTTTTTTTTTTTTTTTTTTTTTTTTTTTTTTTTGTTTTTTGTTTTTTGTTTTTTTTGTCTTTTTTTTTTTTTGGCTTGATAGTGGACATTTGATAGCGTACCACCTTTTCTCTATATAGAACTAGGAGGCAATGGAAATGGTAGTGGAAAGCTTGCCTTCACTCAAACGCTACCAATCAACAAGACTTGCTACAAATCCTTGTATTTGTGAATCGATGTCAGAATCTGCTACCCATTTTTATATTTTATAGACACCTTTTGTTTTTAATTTTTGACAAAATGTGGTATCAATCACAAACGAGAATTGTTGTCGAGCTTTTTCTTGACTTGTAGGCCACTTCTTCCTCTTGAAGTTATTGTATTCCACTCAACTCCACTCAATTTTTCCTTCACCTTCGCCTTTCCAGTCTTGTAATAGGGGGGCCACCACCAATTTCAAAGTCAAAACTAATGAATCAGTGTATTGTACTCATCCTTGCATTGATTGAGATTTGCATCAGCGATGAGATGGATCTAGGATAGTTTACCCCATGCTCATTTGAAAACTTGTTTTTTGTATTGTGTGATGTTTGCAGAAGACTGATACATTTAGGTGCACATTATGTTGCACATGTGGATTGTAGAAGGTATAGTAAAGAGAAAATATGTGGACACTTTAATGGATACTACACACAACTATGTAAAGCTAGTTGCAGATTGTTCCTTATTCTAGTTGGTTTGGAATTCACGATGTTGCGTGTGAAATGGATAACTGTGTATCCATGGAAGGTCAACATTGCCCTGACATCAATGCCATTTTCCTTGAAATTGACATTCATGATAATTGAAAGAGGCTCTCCCTTTAGGTGACTCATATTTCCCAGTCTATAGGCTCATTAATGTGGTTGGGTTGCATATGCCCACCGTTAGATTCAAACAAGTAAATTATCTAGGGGTGGAAATATATAGCCCGACCACATTAATGGGCCTATGAACTGTTAAAGATTGGTTTTCGTCCCTTTATAGTGGTGCTATGACTTCTTTGCCGCTAAAGGAATTGAGATGTCCAAAATCTACCACCAAAGGAATTGAGATGTCCGAAATTGGTTACTCTAAGACATGATTTTGAATTGGAAGTGATTTCGAAAGCATTTTTCCTTAACCTCCTATCTCTTAAGGTGTTGGATTTAGGTAAAATGGGCCTACAATTATTTCCAGAATCATTGTGGAAAATGAAACAACTTGAATTTCTTTGTCTGCATTATATTGAAATTGTAGATGTGCATTTGTTCATTCACATTCTTTAAAACCTTCAAGTTTTACATCTCAAGGGATGTATAAACTTACAATCATTGACATGTGAAATGAGAGATATCAAAATTCTCAATTTTTTGAATCTCAAGGGATGTCATCATTTAAAAAGCATTGCCATGTGGAATCATAGAAATCAATGATCTCAAATATCTAGATATTAGGATCTATTGTCAGTTGGAGGTGATTCCTCTTGAAATTATAATGCTATCAAATTGTCAAATTCTACATTAAATAATAGGAGTCTTTGTGTAGAATGAAATTTTAATTTAAGGAGGCTATGATCATAATTTTTATTAATAAAATGTTATTATGTAAAATAAATATTCAAATTAACAATGTATTTGATGCCAATACAATAAATTAAATGAGTATTTTAATAATTTCCAATTAAATATATATAAAATTTATATTATATATATATATATATATATATATATATATATATATATATATATATATATATATATATATATATATATATAATTTAAAAAAAATTAATATTTAGATGTTTCTATATTTTTTTTATGGATATCGTTTCTATATTAATTTTAATTATTATAGAAAATATTATTAATCATAGATGATTTATTATATATTAAAATAATAATTTTAAAATAATTAAAAAGAAAACTTAAAGCCCACCAGCGGTGAGAGGGTGTTTTGTTAAAGCACTCTACAGGGTGTTTTGTTAAGGCACTCTACAGTGAAGGTTCAAAACATTGTGGGAAAAGATCAAACCATGCTAAGGACCGGGTATGATAGCAGGGTGATTTAGATGGCTTAAATACTCATAAACTAATAAATTTCATTAGATAAGAAAAATTAGAAAAGAATCAACATATTAGTTTATAAAATGATTTCACTGATTTTAAATTTTGTGATTCATTTTGTTTTCAAAATTTTCTTCCCTAAAACAATCTAAATAAAAAATGAATTCATTGAACATGAAGAAAATGATGAAATTGAATTTACAAAAGTAAATTATCATTATTTTTAAAATATTATTTCATTAAAATAAATTTTTCAAATTGAAAAATAAATTTATTTCTTTTTTTAAAAAAATAATCATTAAAAAATATATTAGTGTAATTAATATTGATGTTAATTCTTATATGATTTAGATATATTTTACCAAACAATAAATTATGTTAAAGTACTTTTAAATTAACAGTAAATTAATGGAAAGAAGTACATACCATCTTTCCCTCTACCCCTTTAATAAATATAAGAAGATACATTTTTTATTAATTGAAGACAAAGTTCATCATTCTCTCTAGTCACAAGAGTGATTCTTTTCCTATTCATTTCATTTATATATTTGATATCCTTATCACTTTGGTGATTCTATAAAGTTGTGAGTTTTGGGTTGTAGTTATTCTAGGGAAATTTGGTAGCTTTAATGGTTAGTTTAATTGTTAGACTTTCTTACATTAAAGTTCAATCTTGAAATTTCACTCAGTTTTTTGGGGTTGTAGGTGAAATGTACAAGATTGAGTCAAACATAAAATTTGTTGTGGATATTTGGAATATCTCTAGCATGAAATATCCAAAATTCATGCTTATCTACAATAATCTTGAGTGCTATCAACGCTTTCTTCATAGGGTGAAATAAACTAAAAAATTGTTACATCTTGGGAGAAATTTGGTAGCCTCAATGGTTAGTTTAATTGTTAAGTTCTCTTATGTTAAAGTTCAATGAGGGCTCAAGAAATTAAATATCATTAAGTTTTTTTTGGTTACATGTGAAATTCACAAGGTTGAGTTAAACATAAAAGTTGTTGTGGCCATTTGGAATGTATCTAGCATGAACTATCCAAGGACTCATGCATGTTTAGAATAATCTCAAGAGTTATCAATACTTTCTTCATAAGGTGAGATAAGCTAAAAAAATGTTGGAATTTGTAAGTATATTGCATTATCTATTCAAACCATTACTTAGGGCTAAAAGTGGCTATACCAGCCTAGATCCATCTTAACTCTGAATCTACCAAGCATCGAGAGGGATCAAATCTCTATGAGGTACAAACCTCTTTTAGATTTAAAAGATATTTGATCTATCTCGGTGCTTGTTATATCTGGAGTTAAGATGGATCTAGGTTGGTTGTTAATAAATCAATATTGTTAACTAATTAGTTAGGACAAAGAGAATTCAAAAGAAAAAAGTGAGATATTAATAATTTATAATATCAATGTAACGATGATGTCAACATTATTATTAGATTTTATTGGAAATTATTATATAAAATAATTATGGAATATTCAATGCATATGGGGGATAGTTTAATTGGCCATTTCCATGTTTTCTTATTGGTTTTTCAATTTGTCTATGTTTCTCTAGGCTTGACCAATGGCTTGAGAAATCATGACCCAAGGCAATCTAAGCCATCCGGGGATCGCACTCGGCCTGCCTAGGCCACTAGCCCTAAGTTGACTAGATTTTAACATGTCTCCTCCCCTAGCACGAGCGCAACAACCTCCCTGAGGTTTGATCATGGGTCTCCTTACTAGAGAAAAATACTCAACCAGTTGTGCTAGTGGGACTTGACATTGGCCATTGTCATGTTATAAAGTAATGTAAACCACAATATTCAATTTTCAAACCCCCATTGGGTCAAACCAACAAAACTAACATATATGGAATGTTTAATGTATGTTGGTGGTGCTTTACCACATATATTATTAAGTTGTGATAGGGTCCTATAATATACTTAATCTATTTTTGCAGTTATCTATTTTTGGAATCGGTTCGTAAAGTTTAGACTATGAATGACTAGGTGTCATAGCCTAAATATTTCATGTCCAAGGAACCATTTAGTTTTTGAAGCTTGGTGGCCAAGACAAAGTATGGATGTTTGAGATATTTTTTGAATATAAATTCTATTTCAGATAATCTTGTAGGTGTTTTCATAGTAAAGTGATCAGAAGCATCTTTCCAACATCATATCTAGTGCTTCAAACCGACTTCCGGATCAAAAGATAGGGCAAGTTGAACTCTACTCCTTAAAACCACAAAACAAAGAAAATTATCTGTGTGAAACTATTTATTTGAAGTATCAAAGTTAATTCAAAAATAATAAAATCTATAAACTATATCTATCACATTTATTTATCATACTCCAGCCAAAGTCAAGAATCCTCCACACCCCCCCTCCTAAAAACCATTTATTACCTACCCCCTCTAGAAAAACCATTTTTCCTATACATTTAAATTATGGCAAAAATACATTTAAATTGTGGCGGGAAAGTATATAAAGGGAAATTTCATATGTTATGAAATATGTTTACGAATGAAGGAAGATGAGTCAAATGTGACTGAGGTGAAAGGAAATTTATAGGTCGTAAAGTACAAGTAAATGAAGTTACAGGTGAAAAAAAAATTGGCTGGAAAGTATATAAAGAAATATTTTTATGGATGGGAGGCTGAGAGAAAATGATACTAATGTAAATGAGGTTAAGTAAGAATAAATCTGAGGTAGCTGAGGCTAAAGTGAAATTAATTTTATAGGTACTTGTGAATTTGAATTTACTGGTGCAGGTGAATTGAGTTTACATGTGAAAGTAAATAGAGGATGAGTAAAAAATGAGTTTTTACAAAGAAGGTAAAACAACACATGGTTTTCCAAAATCCATGGGAAGAGAAAACAAGCCATGGATTTACAAAACAACACTTGGTTTTGGAAATCCATGGGAAGACACAACATCACATGGATTCAGAAAACAAGGCATGGATTTACAAGATGGTTTATTCAATCATGCAAACAAATATGTTTGAAATTTTAATTATGAAATTCATTTAAGGGTTTAATAAGAAATATTTGGAAATATTATTTAAAATATATATTTTTCCCCAAATATTTTGTGATAATAAGAAAGTATTCAAAAGACGATGAAAGGCAAAAACGACAGAAATAGAAATCAGGCAGAGCAATCAAATTTAGGATGGTAGTTAGGTGATTTTGTGAATACAGTTTCAACCTTTTTCTAGATTTAAAGGGCATGCAGATCAGTCTAAGATACCTAGCAGCAGAAGATCAGCAGATTGAGGATCATTTTTGCAGATTTACAGCAGTTAGTGAACCAATTCCAGATTTCAATGTAAGATACTTGCAAACAGTTCAATATTTCCAGCAGATAATTTGGAGATATTATGTTATTTTAGTTTATTATTTAGATTTTTCGAGAAATTGTTAGAGAATATTTTGTAATCAGTTCCTTTTTTGGAATCTAAAGATAGTTTAGCAAAATTTTTATAAATATGTTGTAATAGGACTTAGAGTGTGTTGATTTTTGTATGGAAGAAAAGGACTATTGATGTAAATCTACTCCACAAGGTCAAGTGGACAAATTTTCAGTAATACAGAAGCTTTTCAGGATTCCTGTGTCATATTTTTTAGGTGAAGTGATATTCCCTCTTGTTATTGTGTTTTCCTTTCCCTGTAATTTCACATGTGTTTTTAATATTTTTTGTTCAAAGAAAATAAAGAATCTAAATTTGTTTAAATACACTCAATTCTGTCTTTTGAACAATTTCAATGTTTTTAACCGAAGTTAAGCAATAGAATTCTTAATTGCTCTATGTTTAATGGCTACTTAGTCATTTCTTCTTTCCCATCTCATCGAGCATATAAGATCCAACGAATATGCCTACCTTGCCCTGTTAAACTCATCTGTCACTACTAGAAGGATCCACCTAAAGCAAATTGGCTCCATTTCCCAATTGTCCCTTCTTACATTTTCAACCAAACAATCAATTCAAAAACCAAACCTTCAACTTTCACATCTAGCCTAAAATTCTAAAAGAAAACAAAACTAAATCTAACAGAGAGATCTCTCTCTAAGTTTAGGAGGGCTAGCTTCTAGACTTGAAAGTGGTTTTGTGGTTACCTTTGCATTTCTTTCACAGTCTTAAGAAATACAAAGTGCTAACAAGTTGTAAATAGGATTTGCTACAATACCATGGCTTATCCAAAAACCATAACTCATTTCACAATCAAAATAATTTATACATATTTTATTTTATTTTAATTAATAACAATTTTTTAATTAAATCTAAAAGCAAAATGGTTATAATTACTTTTGACATATATCTGAACTCCATGTCCTCACTATTACTAAAAATATTATGTTGATATTCCATAGAGATTAAATTAAGGTTTTAATAAAATTAAAATGAGAATATGTTGATATATATAGATGTGAAATTTATATGCTTATTTATATTTATCATTATATATTCATATGAAATTGTATGATATATATATTTTATTTATACATTTACTTTTACTTATAATAGAGCTAATATTCAAAAATGTTGACAAACTTATGTACATAACATTACTTACTTACATTACACACATCTCCCTTATATTGGGTTGTAGAAGACAAATGGGAAGTTGAAATCAATAAATGGAAGGAAAAAGTTTTGAAAGAGGAAGCTAAGTTTAAGCTTTAAAAGAGGAAGCTAAGGCATTAAACGAATGTTTAAGTTTAATGCTTTGCTTTAAAAACTAAAGAAAATAATTAATGCCATGGGTTCCTAGATGCTTAATTTTTTTACATTCTTTGAAATAAATGATTGATTAGTAAGTACGATTAATTTCATAAATTAAATAAAATGTTAAACCTATAGTTTCAATAATGTCATTACCACTGTGGAAATTTGTAAAAGAAACAGTCATATGTTACTTAGCTCCCCAGCGGACGCTAAGAAATCAACCTTAATTAAAAATATTTTCTAGACTTATGCAGAGATTTTCTTAAGCAAAGTTTTTAGTGTGTGGAAAGCTGCGTACACTACTTTACATGAAAGTATCCATATGTTGTTTGAAAACTTTAAACAGGAGTTGGGAATTTTTCTTTTAAGACTTTTTAACACTATGTCTTCGAGACTAAGACTTTTTTTTTCCAAGAGCATGATATGCTAAACGATAGTTTAAATATCCGACAAATTTTCAGGAAATGTTGTTAGAACAAATCAATGAGATCGTCAACTACTTTTCATTGGTTTTGATTATACTATTGTTTTGTGATATTGTGAGTTCTTTGACACTGTGTTATTGCTCTGCTCAATGGTGCTAGAATTGACATGTTTTCAAATCTTTTGCAAAACTGGAGTAAATGGCGGACACTGAACAAATCTAAAATTAATATTATTATTTTTCCTTCTGTGGAGCATATGATGGCATATGTGTGGAAAAATGGATATGAAGACCAAACAATGCTTATGGGAATCAATTTCTCAGACTATTCCCCAACTAACTAGTTTGAGACTCATTTCCATTGCGATGTTCTTATATGAAGTTGCAACATGGAAACGCATAGTCAATTTTCTTGAATTGTGATTTGAAGAGTATTATTTAGTGTTAGCCCTTTTATAATGTTCATAACAAGATGATTTTGTGACAATTTGACAATGATGAGAGTTCTTTGCATCCTCGAACATTTATTAAGCTATCTTATTCCTATTTCCTCAGTTAGTGCTTTCCTGTGTAGAAATATAGGCCACCCACATGCATATTCCAGTGCACACTTTGCAAAATCTATTAATAATAAAAAAAACATTGTTCTTGTGCCAAAGTGCTAACCAACCTTTCAAGTTTCATTGTGAAAACCTCCACACTCTACACAATCTACCAATATCAAATTGAAAATTGTTAGGATCCAACCCTAACCCCTTTATTTATGTAATATGGTAGAGTGATAGTTATAGTTAGTTAAAGAGTCAGTAAAGCCCGTATTAATAATTGTAAGTGGTTGACTCACATTTAAGAAAGGGACCACAATTAGTTACAAACAGGCCATGGTATTAGGTAGATGGTATTGAGAGAATCATGGTAATGACCCATGGTATTGTATGTATGAATCCTATATAAAGGATAGAGACTACACATTGAGAAATATCGAGTTTTATTTTGTAATCGAGCTCTGCTCTACTGGGGGTTGACCCCTCTAAGAGGCAAGTTAACATTGCTTTCATCTTTGAATAATAACATACTTGTCATTTTTCTCATTTTGTTATGTTTTCTGGGTTGTATTTCTTTGCATATTTGGTATTCTATAATTTCTCATAGGTCAAGAGCATAATAAGTGGTATTAGAGCACTTTCCAGGGCCGGTGGTAGCTCCATTTTTGGCAGAATTATTTTTAGGCTAGAGACGTGTTAGAACATCTTTAAACCATGGGATTTGTCGTT
This sequence comes from Pinus tabuliformis, assembly GCA_031772625.1. Classification (NCBI taxonomy): domain Eukaryota; kingdom Viridiplantae; phylum Streptophyta; class Pinopsida; order Pinales; family Pinaceae; genus Pinus; species Pinus tabuliformis. The sequence continues at coordinate 593,727,438 of CM062819.1, forward strand.
GAGCGCATAAACCTGCGGAATTGGGGAGGCATGCACGCAGGAAATATAATTGGTGGTCACGCTTGTTGGACTCCCTTGTAACCCCTGTGGGTACCCCTTCGAGTAGTAGCGTATTAGACAGAAACATGCACAGACTACCTTCCACATACCATTTGGGTATATTGAAAGCCCCATAGGCTCACCTAAAACCTTGCCATAGATAAACTGTCAGCTGTCTTGTTACTATAGTACACTAAGAACAACACTCGGGGAGATTACTTGTGCGTACGATAGGGTAGTCAGGTAGTACGGCTAAGGGTAAGGTTAATCATCCTTAGTTAATGCCCTGAAAGACTAGGTTGAGTACTATTGTTGGACCCTTTTGTATATTACGGTATGACAATTTGCGTAGTGAGGCTTGTGGCTTCTATAGTCTAGGCCCGATTTTCATAGGACATTGGGCAGGATCAAGTTTTCTGGAATTTGGCCACTGTAGTATTGATCAGCGAGGAGTAAAATTCCATTCGAAGTAAAAAAATAAAAATAAAAATGAAAACTTGAGGCCTTCTTGGGATGCTAACAAGAGACATAACCCATAAGATTTAGGACGATGAGCTGATGACAATGGTACCATTCACTTGTCAGCTTTAATTTTTGGGCAGTCCCAATTTTTTTCAAAGTGACGACAAGTGACCAAGATCTGTGTATGGTAGCAACTAGAGCTCAAGTCATGGCCAACGAGAAGATCGAGCACCTTGAAAAAAAGTTGGATTCTTTCCAGGACCTAGCGAAACAAATGCAACAATTCATGGCACAATTCAAAATGAGCATGTCGGGGTTGCATCCAGAGGCACGTGGTATTTGTTGGACACCTAATTCTCGAAGGGTTGGTGTGGAAGCTGAAAAGCCAAAGGGAGTCCAAGAGACCACTTGGAATATGAATCCAAGGGTCAATCCATGTACTATAAATGTATATCATTGTCAATAATAGATGTACTCTCATGTTTATCCTTCATCACATGTTTCTTCCATGTATGTGTTTAACATGGTATCAGAGCTGTAGGCGATCTCTTGCCCTGCTCATATTTGAGCCATTTGTTTTGTGGCCTCTCTGTGCATATTTGGAAGAGCGTTTCTTAGCGAGTGAGCATAGTCTCCAACTATGTTTTGTGATTGTTGGTTACAGATTTCTCTAGATGCATTGAATGGTGCATTGAATTCCATGAGTGGTGGCTTTGACATGATTGTGCATCGTTGTTGGATGGCCTAGTGAGTTTTAGCATTGCTATATGTGTTATGGTATGTAAATTATTAATTTATGTTGAAAGGTCTTGCGTTGCTCTCCTTATATATAATTTTGGAGTATTATGTGTATGGCCATATGTACGTTTGAATTTTTGAGGCCGTGGTTTCAATACTCTATTGAATAGTTGTCGCTCTCCATATATATGAATTATTACGAATTATGTACAGTCTAATCACTTTCAGATTGCATATGGATGTTGAGAATCTGTTGGAAAGCGCATTGAAATTTCTTAAAACACTTTTAATGTGTGCATATGATAAGCCACATTGAAGTTTTTAAAAACCTCTTTGTTGATAGGTACCACCAAGATCCCGACCCCTCATCTGTTGAAGACCTTGTGTAATGACATTTATTGTGGACTGTTACCTGGAGGCTACCCGCCATACCATATAATGCCTCCGTTATAATGTATACGCTTCCATTCATTAACCTGTAGATTATCCTTGTGTATCGGCTCCATTTGCATTGCTCCTCCTCCCAGAAAGGAGCTCTTCCTCATCAGCAACCTCCATGAACACTTCTCTGTCATGAAGATAAAGAGAACACTCGCTCTGGAGATGAGTGCATTTGTCATGCAGCTTTCTATACCGCTCTGCGCCTTTCTCATTGTCACACACTTATTTCCTCACTACTTGTGCATTCAAATTGGCCTCTGCCCTGGCATGGTCTAGTTTCTATTGCGTCTGCTAGAGACGATGATTTAGATACACCACTTTCTCATGAAGCTCTCTCTGTCCTTCCTCCGCTTGAGCTAATATCTCTTCCAATGCTTTCCCACACAAAGGAAGACCTATTATGTAACCTATGCACTCTTCAACGTATTCATCTAATTCCACTTCCAAAGGAAAACCCATAATTTCACTACTCTACTCTTGCCGAACCATACATTTCAAGAAAAGAAAATATATTCCTTGTCCAAGCCAAATATAGCCCACAATTTTCCCAGCTGAACAGAGCAGTTGAGGATTTTACTGGAAAAATCTATTTACCAGGAGAATTTTGGATTTGTGGAGAATTAATTGGGAATGTGGGGTGTCAGAGTTTCATGAACAACACATGGATCCTGCTCTTGCAAGACCAGTGATCCCATTGATCTTTGCATAGAAACTGTTGCGTCCAAGTCCAGTGACGCTCGAAGACGAAATTATGAAATTCCATTGGCAAGAAGGGGCTTTCGCTCAGCAAATCCTTCTGGTAGCCTGCGCTCATCGTAGAAGATATAAGACTCCGACAGATAACTCACCTCACTTGTCCTCTGAGAACCACCCAACTTATTTAGCAAAGACTGACTTTGCAGTTCTAGATAGGCATAAGCTCCATTGCATATTATGCGAGACTGTCACTTGGCATCAACAGAACCATACATAGATGGTTCTTTAACAAACTCAGCCTCTCTTGCATTAGCTTCTAGAAGCCAAAGAATGGAAAGAAGCTAGATGCAATGCAATTGCAACCTCGGCCATCAAGGCCACACCTGAAACCCTATTCTTGAGGCAATAGAAGTGAATAATGCCAAGTGTGTAACATGCCTCCTGATTGCCTACGTCTGCACATCTTTTCAAAAATCTATGAGCGTCATCTGACCATTTTGAAGCTTTTACTGAAAGAGCCATCATGGAATCATGGGCAAGCACTTGAGGAAGCGTTGCGGTTGCACAAAACCTTCTGCACGTAAGCATCGTGCTGATAATATCAGCAGGAGAGTTTGTCGAAGAGCTAAGAGATATTATTCTCTTGGTCGAATGTTCTGTGTACATTGGTCTAGGATCATTCAGGAAGACTGTGCATTGATTAAACAATTGTTAGAATGCTGGTTAGGGTGTTACCTCTGCAGTTAGAATGTTGTTCTGTCAGTTACAACTCTATTTCCATGTGTAATTTATGGTATGAGCATTGAACAGTGATGCTTCTATGTACATTGAACATTGAATTGTGTTAAATCTAGTTGAAGGCCATGAGCAGTGGTTGGAGCCTTGAAGTCGATGCATGTTATAAAGGAGATAAAGGAATGCAACTAAAATTGATCTGACCTGCCGTAAATAAGTTTTGAGTAAGGTGGAGTGCTGGTATTGTTTGTGTGTAACTATATTGTATTATCTATGCACAATTTTTGTAAATCGTTGAATTAATTGTGGAAGCCACAAACTATGTGTTTGGCTTATGTGCTGCATTGAACCTCTATGTTGAATGAACTTGGTCATTATTATGAGGCAGTATAGCAAGCTCAAGCATCCAAGTTTTTTGAATCTCCTTTTTGTTGAGTTTGAGTTGTTGATAAAATGGCTAAAATTACTACTTTATTAGAGTTATTGAGAACTCTAATTATGTCTACTACTGAAAGCACACGTAAAGTCAGCAAAGACACTCTCACAGATATTCAAACCTCTCTACAAAATGCACAAGAATTGATTGATTTTTTGTAGCTTGAATCTGAATTGCAGAAAAAAGAATTACAAAAGTATAGTCATCATTCTGAACTTGTTTCTGTTCAAAACATTGACACAAGCTCCCATCAACATGCAGATAATCAAGACAGTAAATTTGAGACTGATTCAAGAGTAGATGTGAATGCAGATTTAGAAGTCTAGCCTACACTACCCAAGCCAATCATCAGACCTTGGGAAGATCTTGTCCATAACAAGTGCAAAACCAGACTTGGATATGATAAGGATGTTTCCTTTCACATTCGAGATGACTCAAATCCCATCCAGTTTCAGAGTGTTGGATTCCTTCATAACAATTCACCTTCAGTTGTTTTAGATTTTGCTCATTTTCCACAGCAACAACAACAGATTGTGAAATGCTAACACTGTGACTGAGTTGGCCATATGAAAGATCATTTTTTTGATCTTCATCCATGTAAGAATTGTCATAAAACCAATCATTCTTCAAACATATGCTTCAAAAACAAGTCTCCTGCAAGAACAAAGATTCATCTTGGATGGATCGCTTCTTGGTAATGGGCTTCAACAACCAAGAATATATTTTAGTCATATGTCAGAACTTGTTCTAGAGTATTGAACAATCTTACAGTTGAGTTTTCTCCATCATCTCTCTTTGTATCTGACAAGGGGGGAAATGATGGTCATCTACAAGCTTCAAAGCCACATCAAGCGAGCTTGAGCCACAACCTGCCATACCAGATTCAGAGTTGTAGCCAGAAACAAAGATTCCCCTGAGCATGCCTTTAGTTGGTGATGCCTCTTCAAATAATTGGGGACACTTCCTCTAGTAGAAGGCTTCAACTTCTTTCCAGTTTTGGAAGAGTTCCAGGAATTTCATTAAGCATTCCGGAGTTGGTGGTCATCCTTAAACCATTACAGGTTGAGACCTTCCTTTTCAGGTTGAGGTTCTCCCTTTTTATGTGGGGTGAGACCTCCCTTTCAAGGTTGAAGGTTTCCCTCTTCAAAACATCAAGAGCACTTCCTCTAGCAGAAGACCTCAGCTTCATGCTAGACTTGGAAGAGTTCTGGGAACTGCACTAAGCATTCCAGTCTTGGTGGTCATCTTTAAACCACCTCCCTTGATACCAACATTTCAGAGATCACATTCAGCCTAGTGCTACCATGCATTTTTACACGTTTTGCATTACATCTCTCTTCTTGGACTCATACATAACCCTTCGGATTAAGGGGGGGAATGTTGGACACCTAATCCTCTAAGGGTTGGTGTCGAAGCTGAATAGCCAAAGGGAGTCCAAGAGATCACTTGGAATATGAATCCAAGGGTCAGTCCATGTACTATAAATGTATATCATTCTCAATAGTAGATGTGCTCTCATGCTTATCCTTCATCCTATGTTTTTTCCATGTATGTGTTTAACAGTATTAATGAAGACCTTGAAGGAGAATCTAGCCATCATATTCACTTCCATGGAAATCACCAACATTCCCACCCTCGCCCACCCAAGCTGGACATGTATAAATTTAATGGCTCTAATCCGGTAGTATGAGTAGAACAAATGGAACAATATTTCATTTTGAATAATATCTGAGATGTTAAAACTAAACTACATGTGGGGGGCCTTTACTTCGACTAAGAGAGATGGCAATGGTGGTAGTGGCATCAGAAATGATATATCGGGAACATAACTTGGCAGGTGTTCTCAAAATCTCTTTGTGACCGCTTTGACAGAGAATCTAATTTTTTGGGTCAGCTTACTAAGCTTTGATAGACATGCACAGTAAAACACTACATTGCAGCTTTTGAGACAATGGCCATTCACACAGAAGTTCTAGAAGATGAATTCTACTTGGAATTCTTAATAAGTGGTCTCAAAGAATCCATCCAAACCAATGTCTGAATGCACCACCCACCTACATGGATGGACACTTGCACAAAGGCTATCAAAGTGGAATGTGCTTTAGTTGCCTAATCGTCTTGTCCAAATTTCATAGCCAAGGGATGCCCCACCCAGGCTCAGGGCCCTATCCAAACACTTAAATACTCCTCGGGAAATAAATGCAAGGAACCCAAATTCTTTCAAATTGATGTCACTGATCACAACTCATCTGAGGAAGCCCCACCCCTTGAGGGACAAGGCGATGAAGTTTTTTCAGGGCAGTCTCTAACTTCCAAGTCCAGATTGCTGATGGGGGGGCAATGAAATGTGAAGGCCGCTGCGAAAATATCAAACTTGAGATGGGAGACTACCACCTAAAGACCGACATGTTAGCAATTAACATGGGTGGTTGTGACATTGTCTTAGGTTTTGAATGGCTTCACACACTAGGCCCAATCAACATTGGTTTCCGGGAATTATATATGAGCTTTAAGCAGAATGACTACATCATACCCTCTATGGACTCCAGGCAGGTACTCCTTCTATCATCAGCTTGCATCACATGGAAAAGTTGTTGAAAAAGGGCCATCATGGAGTGATCGCCCAGTTTAATGCCATCGAGGCCATATGGCCCACTTATCTTCATATTCATCCTGAGATGCAACAGGTCTTAAATTGCCACCAGAGGGTATTTGACAAACCTAAAGAGATTCCACCCTCTAGAGGGGAACATGATCATAGCATCACTTTGGTCCCAGGGGAACAACCGCAGAATGTGCACCCATATTGATATCCTTTCACCCAAAAGAATGAAATTGAAAAAATCATCAAGGAACTCCTTGAAGCCAGTGTTATTTGTCCTAGAATCAGTCCTTATTCATCACCAGTGGTCATGGTGCTCAAGAAATATGGGGAATGGTGCATGTATCCAGACATCAAGGCCCTCAACAAGCTCATTGTCAAAGAAAAATTCCCTATCCTGGTTGTTGATGATTTGCTTGATGAACTACATGGTGCTCAATTCTTTACTAAGTTATATCTTCGCTCTGGCTATCACCAAATACGCATGAAAGAAGTAGACATTCCCAAGGCTGCTTTCCACACTCATGAAGGCCATTATGAATTCTTGGTCATGCCATTTGGTCTCTGTAATGCCCCATCCACTTTTCAAAGCCTCGTGAATCACCTGCTGAAACCATATCTCTAAAAATTTGTCCTCGTTTTATTTGATGACATTCTCATCTACAACCTAACCTGGGAAAAACATCTTCAGCATGTAGACCTGCTCTTGCAACTGCTCCGGAATCACAAATTATTTGTCAAATTGTCCAAGTGCTCTTTTGGCATGGAAGAAGTCAAGTATTTGGGCCACATTGTGGGTCGTGAAGGTGTCTGGGTGGATCCCAAAAAGATACAGGCAATGCAAGATTGGCCCCAACCAAAAACCTTGAAGAGTTTGAGGGGATTCTTGGGTCTCACTGGCTACTATTGAAAATTTGTCCACAATTATGGTCACATTGCTAGACCCCTCACTCACCTTCTCAAGAAAAATTCATTCCTCTAGACTGATGCAACACAACATGCGTTTATGGCTCTCAAATAAGCCATGTGTTCCACTCCCATATTGGCACTACCCGACTTCACCAAATATTTTGTGATTGAATGTGATGCTTAGGGTACTGGTATTGGTATTGTCTTAATGCAAGAAGGTCAACCCTTAGCTTTCACCAGCCACCAACTGAGTGGGAAACATCTAGGGCAATCTACCTATGAGAAGGAGATGATGGCCATCTCCCTTGCAGCAGATACCTGGCGACCATACTTATTGGAGTGACGTTTCCAAATCCATATAGACCATCAAAGCCTCAAAATTTTTTTGGAGCAACGTCTATCCTCGCCCTTGCAAAATAAATGGTTGGCCAAAATGTTGGGATATGATTATGAGATAATTTACAAAAAAGGGCGTGACAATGTAGTAGTGGATGCTTTATCACGCCAATTTGAGGATGAAAGCACACTGCTATCAATCTCTATTCCCATACCAGATTGGATTGAAGAAGCCTACAAGGAATGGTTTTCACACCCCTCTCTCTCCCAACTCATTAATAATTTGAGAGCAGATCCTAAAGGATGAGATTCTTCGCTACAAGGATAGAGTAGTTATATTGCCGACATCCACCCTCAAAACACGCATTTTGGCAGAGATGCACTCATCTCCCACTGTAGGACATGCGGGATTTTAGAAGACTTATGCTTGCACTCGTCTTTCTTTCTTTTAGACAAACATCAAAATTGACATTATTACTTTTGTAGCTGAATGTGAGGTGTGTCAACGCCATAAAGGAGAAACAGTCAAGTTACTAGGCACCTTACAACCATTGCCAATCCCTGCCTCCATCTAGATGGATGTTTCTATGGATTTCATTATTGGTCTCCTGAAGTCAGGCAACAAATCAATCATCATGGTGATTGTGGACATAATTTCTAAATATGCTCATTTTTGCACTCTACCCCACCCATTTATCCCCACTTTGGTGGCTCAAACTTTCATGGACCAGATATTCAAACTGCATGGCATGCCTGCTTCCATTGTGTCTAATCGTGATCCGACTTTCACCAGTAACTTTTGGCAGGAAGTTTTCAAGCTACAATGCACCCAACTCCAACTAAGTACTTCATATCATCCTCAAACTGATGGTCAAAGTAAATCAGTCAACAAATGTTTGGAGACATACCTAAGGTGCTTCACTTCAGAAAAGCAACATCAATGGGTACAGTGCTGACCTTTAGCTGAATGGTGGTATAATACTAACTATCATTCTGCCACCAAGATGAATCCATATGAAGTAGTGTATGGCCAACTCCCACCTTCACCTATTTCTTATATCCCTGTATGCTCTAAGGTGCAAGCAGTGGATCAACTCCTACAAAACCGCGCAGCCATGATGGCTCGTCTAAAAGATAATCTCCATCAAACTTAGAATCGAATCAAGCAATAGGAATACGAACATCGTTCAGATCGCACATTTCAAGAAGGGGATCAGGTATTCTTGCAGTTGTAACCATATAAGAAAACATCGCTCAAAGAAAACGGTTGCCAAATATTAGCTCCAAAATTCTACGGACCTTATCAAATAGTTCAACGAATTAGAGCAGTAGCCTATAAGCTGGCCTTGCCACCAACTTCAAAAATCTATCCATTCTTCCATGTATCATGCCTCAAGAAAGTGGTGGGGAACAATTGCAGAATTCAAACCAGTCTACCTGAATTGGATGAAGAAGGTTCACTCTGGCTCCAACCTGAACAGGTCCTAGATACATGAGAACGACATTTGCGTGACCACACGATCAAGGAAGACCTCGTAAAGTGGAAAAATGCCTCTCCAGAAGATGCGACCTGGGAACCATCCACTATTCTTCAGCAGTTTTCGCAGCTTCAGCCTTGAGGACAAGGCTACTTTTGATGGGGGAGGGCATGTTAGAATCCAACCCAAAACCCTTTATTTATGTAATAGGGTAGTGTCATAGTTATAGTTAGTTAATGAGCCAATAAATCCGTTATTAATAATTGTAAGTGGTTGAACCACATTTAAGAAAGGGACCACAGTTAGTTTCAAACGGGCTATGGTATTAGATAGATGGTATTGAGAGAATCATGGTAATGACCCATGGTATTTTATGTATGAATCCTAAATAAAGGATAGAGACTCCCCATTGAGAAATATCGAGTCTTATTTTGTAATCGAGCTCTGCTCTGCTGGAGGTTGCCCCCTCGAAGAGGCAAGTGAACATTGCTTTCATCTCTGAATAATAACATACTTTTTGTTTTTCTCATTTTGTTCTGTATTCTGGGTTGTATTTCTTCGCATATTTAGTATTCTGGAATTTCTCGCAGGTCAAGAGCATAACACAAATGCACTAACTCCAGAATAGTTGAAAACACATTACAATTAAAACATTCCTCTGCACTTGCGTCATTCTGCCAAAATTCTAAAAATGTTTTATTCCACACATGCATTTGTTCTTTGCATAGCCTCCACACATGCACAACCACCTCTGCACAATTACTTTTGTATTCAATAACACCCTTCAATCAATAATTGACATTTGAAATTGTTATTAATTTATGTGAGTTTCAAATATCATGGGGAGGAAGCAATTATTGTGAAATACGTTCCTAAATAAGAATTAAAAAAGATATTTGTACATTTATTATTTTAATAAAGTTTTCCTAGTTCTTTGGGCACAGTGAAATCTTTGCACACATGCATTTGTTCTGTATATCCGCATAACCACATCCGCACGACCACTTCTGTACTTGCAAAATAAATTACTAAATAATAATTAAAAAATAGATTTGTATATTTATTATTTTAATAAACTTTGTGTGGAGATTTTCTTGAGTGAAACTTTCACTCTACAAGTAGCTTCGCACATAGCCTATTCGCACAATAAATGCTTCATAAACTACTTATTCCTCTTGAGCAAACTTGATAATTACGGTGAAGGTAATTAAATTTTGTTTTTTATTCCGAACTGAGCAATTTCATTCACAATATCAACAAGGTTTCATTGGGAACCCAATTCAATATATATGAAGAAATTTGTTATCACTTTGCAATGTTATCTGACTTGGCATTATTTGAAAGCATTAAAATTTAAATAAAAAATCATGATTTTCAAAGCATTGAAATATTAAAATTAATGTGTATTTTCAAAATTAATACAAAATGCAAAGCTTTGAAGCTTTCTTTATGATTTTGAAAGCACTAAAATATTAAAATTAATGTATAAAATATTACTAATTGAGTTAATCAACAAAATGGGAAGGTACATTCAAATTTGAAACCACAACATGTCTAATGTTGATGCTTATTAATAGTATAATGTTCATATTTGTTTACTAATAGGCTAATGTCAATACAATTATAGTTCGGAGTGTAGAAGTAGATTCCAAAGTTTTATTGTAAGAGGCATTCCTTGTTGGCATTATGATTCAGGTGTTGTCCTTGATGGCAAACCCATTCAGGTGATAAATCAAGAAGGACGCAGGAAATATGTTCAGCAAGTGCGTCCCCGCAGGTATACCATACAGAACCCGCGTCCAGGGACGCCGGCCAGCCGTTCAGGAGGTGCGTCCACCCAGTGCACACATTTCAAGGCAGAGAAAAGCACGTGGGGGTTTCTTGCGTGGTATCTAGCCGACGGTTTTGTGTTTCTATGGTGTCGGCTCGTGGTATTGTTCCATGTTTTGGGGAGAAGCTTGCCTATATAAAGCAAAGGAGTTCATTTGAATTAAGTATCATCTTGGTTGAATATCTTTTGGTGAGATCTAGTCCAGATCTATGAGGGCGAATCTTCTAATGGACTGTGATCTCTATGGCGCATGATTAGATCTGTGGATCTAAGTGTTTGGGTTGGTTCTGAAGTCCTCATATCTTTTATATCTGAAGGGACGCAGGTTTAGTGAAGGGCAAGTGCGTCGGGACGCAGTACAGTAAAGGCTCAGGTGCGTCTCTGAGGCAAAGGACGTGGCGCGACTGTGTTATTGGGTGCGTCTCTGAAGCAAAAGACGCGGCGCGATAGTGTTTCGGGGTGCGCCGGTCGCAGCAAAGCATAGAGGAACAGTGCGTCTGCACGCAGAACAGCGGAGGGTAGACTGCGTCCAGTCGCAGGCCACAGAAAAAAAATATGCGTCCCTGTCTTAAGATGATCTGTTGACTGTATATTTCTGTTCATAAGGTGTTCTGGGTTATTTCTGTAATTACTGATCTGATATCTGTAGTGAACTGTATCTGTTATATACTTGTTGATCATTTGATTCTTCATGAAAAGAAGTAGGGGGTTGTAGCTCCCTTCCAGGAGAAACTGGAAAACGAGAGAGAGTTGTAGCTCTCTGTAGGTTGCAGCCTGCGTGCTGGTAAAGGACTGCACCAGTACAAAATCATTGTAAAAGAATTTCTTGAAAGAAGATAGAGACATATTGCAGCAGGTGGTTTTCTCCCGCATTGGGTTTCCACCTTACATCTTGTGTTCTTTGGTGTGACTGTCTATTTTGTTTATTCAAGCTCATTATTTTATGGTACTGATATGCAAGAATAATTCAAAAGATCAAATAAGGAAGATTTGGTAAATTGCTTAATAATACTGATTCACCCCCCCTCTCAGTATTATTTCCAACAATTGGTATCAGAGCAGGTCCTTCAGAAAAGCTTGATCACTTGAAGGTAGATCGTTCATCATGAGCAACTACGAGAGAGAAGCATCAATCAGGCCACCAGTTTTTGATGGGACAAACTTCAATTATTGGAAGGTAAGAGTTACTGCATATCTTCAATCTCTTGGTACTGAAGTTTGGGACATTGTAGAAACAGGCTATGCTTTTCCTTCAGCTACTCCTACAGATCCAGCTGAGAAAAAGAAGTATGAAACAAATGCAAAAGCAGTCAGTACTCTATTAGGAAGTATATCCCAAACAGAATTCATGAAGGTAATGCACTTCAAATCAGCAAAAGAAATATGGGACAAAATGACCACAAGCTATGAAGGAGATGAACAGGTAAAACAAGCTAAACTTAAAACTCTTAGGATTCAATATGAGACTCTCAAGATGTATAATGATGAAAGTGTGGCTAATTATTTTCTTCGGGTAGATGAGATTGTTAATTGTATGAAAAATTTGGGTGAAGAAGTAAAGGAGTCCATAGTAGTTCAAAAGATTCTAAGATCATTATCCCCCAAGCTTGAATCCAAAGTATCTGCAATAGAAGAAAAAGAAAATCTCCGTGTTCTTACTATGTCTCAGCTACATGGAATTCTAACTGCTTATGAAATGAGAAAGGGAGGACCATCAGACAGAAGGGAGGCTACTTTTAAAGCATCAGGCAAAGAAGATTACTATGAAGAAAGCCATGATCCAGAAGAAGAGGAAGAAGAATCAAATTTTGTCAGAAATCTTCAAAGAGGTTCTGGAAGGTTCAGAGGTAAGCTACCTTTCAAATGCTTTGCTTGTGGAAGAGTAGGTCATTATGCTGCAAAATGCTCTTATAAGGATAAAGGAAAGGAACCAGTTAGATGGAACAAGAAACAAAGCGCAAATAAGAAAAGCTACTACACCCATGAAGATAGTGATGGCTTATCAAACAGTGATGAAGATGAACAAGGTAATAAATATAGGTTGTTAATGGCATTTGAAGATGATGATTATGAGGATGCTGTAGATGTGGATAACCTTTATGATGAAATTACTAGACTCAAGAGATGCATAGAAGAAAAGAACATGATTATTGATACTCTACAATTCCAAATTGATGAAAAGGAAAAACATCTTGAAAAATTAGAAGGTGAAATTGTTGGTCTTAGAAAAGAAATTGAGAAAACAAAAACTATTAATCTCAAGTTTGTCAAAGGATCTGAAACTTTGGATGAGATTATCAGTGTGCAGCGGTCTCCACTAAATAAGACAGGTTTGGGCTATAATGGAGAAACTTCTCAAGCATCCACTTCAAAAAGTTATCTTGATGCAGCAAGAAGAAATGAGCAAGAGCACAAGGAAGATCATCAGGTAAAGCAGGGACAAATGTCAAACAGAAACTATCAGGGGCAATCCAGCTTAAGGGTGAACAAAAGCCACAACCAGCCACAGGTAAAATCTTCTCAATTTGGTTCAAGAATAGATGAAAATAGAAATTACAATCAGTTGGCTGGTAGATCCAATAATCGCAGAAGCTTCTTCAATGGACAATGCTTTTCTTGCCATAACTTTGGTCACAAAGCAGCTCAATGTGTTGCGTATAAAACAATCATGACTAGGGAAGCTCAAAAACAAAGAAGTATGACAGGGATTACAAAAAGGACCTATAACAACTTTTCAGCTCTTGAAAATGAAGTTGAATGTTCTATTTGCAATAATTTTGGACATAAAGACTTTGAATGCAGAAGCAGGTTTCCGGAAAGAAAGGTACAAGAGCAGAAAAAGGAACAAGCCTCAGGCACCAAAACATGGAGAATAAAGGAACCTCAAATAGAAAGATGTGGGATAGCATTTTATGCAGAAGGACAAGAAAATCTATGGTACATTGACAGTGGATGTTTGAAGCATATGACAGGTGATAAAGAAAAACTTGAGTCTTATTCTAATTTAGAAAAGGGAAAGAAAGTCTCTTTTGGAAATGATACTCCTGCAACTATAAAAGGAAAAGGTATTGCTCCTTTAAAAGAAGATGTTAAGGCTGGAAATGTTTTGTTTGTTGATGGATTGAAGCATAATCTACTAAGTGTCAGCCAGATGTGTGATCAAAGAACCGAGGTAATATTCAGATCAAATGGATGCCTTGTTCGTGATCTTGATATAGGTAAAACAGTTCTCAAAGGAAAAAGAACTCCAAATAATCTATACATATTTGATGAAGGACAACAACAATGCTATCTAAGCAAGGATGAAGAGCACTGGCTATGGCATCGAAGGTTGGGACATCTAAGCTTCTCACAAATAAGGAAAGCTTGCAAATATCAGGCAGTTCGCGATCTTCCAGATATCAAAATTCCTGACAACACCATATGCAGATCATGTCAGTTTGGAAAACAAACCAGAACTAACTTTCCAGAGAAAGAAGGATCAGCCAGCATGCCTCTTGAGCTAGTACATACAGATGTATGTGGACCATTCAGAAAAAGAACACCTAGAGGAGAGGAATACTTGATATTATTTATTGACGATTTCTCCAGGTTTGTTTGGTTAGGACTTATGAAGCACAAAGATGAAGCATTCGAAAAATTCAAATCCTTCAAAGCCTTGGTTGAAAATGAATCAGGTCACAAAATTAAGTGCCTCAGATCTGACAGAGGTGGGGAATTTACTTCAAATGAATTTTTCGATTTCTGTGATGAACATGGGATAAGGAGAGAATTTTCTACAGCTAGAACTCCTCAGCAAAATGGAGTAGTTGAAAGAATGAACAGAACAATCCAGCAAATGGCTCGTGCTATGCTTGATGAATCAGGAACCCCTGCAACCTTCTGGGGTGAAGCTGCACATGCGGCAGTTATTATTCTCAACAAGACAAATGTCCGAGTGAACAGCACTCAAACTCCTCATGAGCTCTGGAGTGGTAAAACTCCTTCGGTAAAGCACTTCAAAATATTTGGGAGCAAATGCTATATCAAGAATACTGAGGAGCAGCTTGGTAAACTTGATCCTAGAGCAGATGAAGGTATTCTTCTTGGCTACTCTCCACATAGCAAAGCATACAAATGCTACAATAAAAGACTTGGCAAAATTGTTGATAGCATTGATGTAGTGGTTGATGAGAAGGGATACATTCCTAGGCAAATACATCGTGAAGACATCGAAGAAGATGAAAGCCACCCTCAAAGACAGAATGATGAAGAAGAAGAACCGCAAGAAGAATCTCAAGAAGAACCTCACGAAGAAGCAGAAGAATGAACAAGAATAGAAGAAAAGACTCCATCCAGATATGTTCAAAAGAACCATCCAGAATCTCAGATCATGGGACAGAAAGAAGCAGGTATACAAACTAGAAGAACAGTTGCAGAAGCTTCAAGTTATTTGGCATTACTCTCCTCTACTGAACCACAAAATGTGAAAGAGGCATGCAAAGATGAATGTTGGGTGAAAGCAATGGATGAAGAACTTGAGCAAATCGAAAAGAACAACACTTGGGAGCTGGTTCCTAGACCAAAGGATAAGAATGTTATCGGAACAAAATGGGTCTTCAAAAATAAATTGAATGAAAACGGAGAAGTAATTAGAAACAAAGCCAGACTTGTTTGTAAAGGATATGCACAGCAAGAAGGAATAGACTTTGAAGAAACTTTTGCTCCTGTTGCAAGACTTGAGGCCATCCGAATGTTCCTTGCTCTCTCAAGTTCTCAGAATTTCAAAGTATTTCAAATGGACGTAAAATCAGCCTTTCTGAATGGAGACTTGGAAGAGGAAGTGTACATTGAACAGCCAGATGGTTTCATTCTTGGAAATGATCCAAATCTTGTATGCCGATTGAAAAAGGCTCTCTATGGTCTCAAACAAGCCCCAAGGGCTTGGTACTACCGGTTGGACAAATATCTTCATCAACAAGGTTTTTCAAAAGGTTCAGCAGATAGCAATCTATATATAAAAATTGAAAATGACAAATTGCTAATACTTGTTGTGTATGTAGATGACATTATTTTTGGCAGCAATGAAGAAGCTATGAGTCAAAGCTTTGCCTCAGTCATGCAGAAAGAATTTGAAATGTCCTTGCTAGGAGAACTGACATACTTTCTTGGTTTGCAAATCCAACAAAAGGAAAGAGGAATCCTTTTATCTCAAACCAAGTATCTCAAGCAGATTTTGAAGAAATATGGCATGGAAGATGCAAAACCAGTATGTACACCCATGATCACAGGATGCAGTCTCAGTGCAAATGATGAATCTGCAGCAGTACATCAACCAACCTACAGATCTATGATTGGAAGCTTACTATATTTAACAGGTACCCGACCAGACATCATGCATGCAGTTGGAATAGTTGGAAGATTTCAGGCAAATCCGAAGGAGACTCATCTTCAAGCAGTGAAGAGAATTTTCAAATATCTTCAAGGGACTCAAAATTATGGCTTATGGTATCCTAGAGATACAGATCTTACTCTTCATGCCTATACAGATGCAGATTGGGCCGGAAGCGTGGATGACAGGAAAAGCACAAGTGGTGGTGCGTTCTTTATGGGTCCCAGACTGGTCTCTTGGTTCAGCAAGAAACAGAGTTCAATTGCCTTGTCTACAGCTGAAGCAGAATATGTTGCTGCTGCATCTTGTTGCACCCAACTCCTTTGGATGATGCAGACTTTGCAGGATTATCAAATCACTTGTACACCTCCAATCTCTATCTTATGTGACAACACAAGTGCAATCAGCATCTCAAAGAATCCGGTTATGCATTCAAAAACCAAGCACATACCAATCAAGTACCATTTTCTCCGGGAACAAGTACTTGAACAGAAGGTCAAGTTGGAGTATGTTCCTTCTAAGGAACAAGTTGCTGATATTTTCACCAAACCATTGCCAGGGACACTTTTGAATACCTCAGGCAAAAGCTGGGGGTTGTTGATGCATCATCTTACTGTTGATCATCTTCCTATTGGTGGTATAGGCTCAGGGGGAGCACATAATGCATTGTTGGCATTATGGAGAAGGAGATCTTGGAAATAGCTGCAATATGTCTCTATCTCCTTCATGATGGATTTCTGGTTACAGATCTGGAGATGCATGAGCATAGGGGGAGCATACCCTTTGCTCTTGATGTCAAAGGGGGAGAATGAAGCTGAAGATTATGTGGTTGCCATCAAGTCCAAAGGGGGAGATTGTTGGCATTATGATTCAGGTGTTGTCCTTGATGGCAAACCCATTCAGGTGATAAATCAAGAAGGACGCAGGAAATATGTTCAGCAAGTGCGTCCCCGCAGGTATACCATACAGAACCCGCGTCCAGGGACGCCGGCCAGCCGTTCAGGAGGTGCGTCCGCCCAGTGCACACATTTCAAGGCAGAGAAAAGCACGTGGGGGTTTCTTGCGTGGTATCTAGCTGACGGTTTTGTGTTTCTATGGTGTCGGCTCGTGGTATTGTTCCATGTTTTGGGGAGAAGCTTGCCTATATAAAGCAAAGGAGTTCATTTGAATTAAGTATCATCTTGGTTGAATATCTTTTGGTGAGATCTAGTGCAGATCTATGAGGGCGAATCTTCTAATGGACTGTGATCTCTATGGCGCATGATTAGATCTGTGGATCTAAGTGTTTGGGTTGGTTCTGAAGTCCTCATATCTTTTATATCTGAAGGGACGCAGGTTCAGTGAAGGGCAAGTGCGCCGGGACGCAGTACAGTAAAGGCTCAGGTGCGTCTCTGAGGCAAAGGACGCGGCGCGACTGTGTTATTGGGTGCGTCTCTGAAGCAAAAGACGCGGCGCGATAGTGTTTCGGGGTGCGCCGGTCGCAGCAAAGCATAGAGGAACAGTGCGTCTGCATGCAGAACAGCGGAGGGTAGACTGCGTCCAGTCGCAGGCCACAGAAAGAAAATATGCGTCCCTGTCTTAAGATGATCTGTTGACTGTATATTTCTATTCATAAGGTGTTCTGGGTTATTTATGTAATTACTGATCTGATATCTGTAGTGAACTGTATCTGTTATATACTTGTTGATCATTTGATTCTTCATGAAAAGAAGTAGGGGGTTGTAGCTCCCTTCCAGGAGAAACTGGAAAACGAGAGAGAGTTGTAGCTCTCTGCAGGTTGCAGCCTGCGTGCTGGTAAAGGACTGCACCAGTACAAAATCATTGTAAAAGAATTTCTTGAAAGAAGATAGAGACATATTGCAGCAGGTGGTTTTCTCCCGCATTGGGTTTCCACCTTACATCTTGTGTTCTTTGGTGTGACTGTCTATTTTCTTTATTCAAGCTCATTATTTTATGGTACTGATATGCAAGAATAATTCAAAAGATCAAATAAGGAAGATTTGGTAAATTGCTTAATAATACTGATTCACCCCCCCTCTCAGTATTATTTCCAACATTCCTGTGGCTTTTCTTACCTCCACATATGGATTTTATATGAAAACACAAAGGCTTAGATTATGCAACATAATAACCCTTGAGCATAAGCACAAATGTTAGTGAACACCTTTTGTAGACTGAGTACGGTTTCCTCACTTCAGCAAAATCAACTTCTTATCCACATAAAACTTTGTTAATCAACTTATTAGTTGTGATTTTCGCATAGTGAAAGATTTGTTTATGGTTATATTTGTGTAAATAGGCATATGCGTAGAACTGCAAATCATGTCCATTGTGCAGTGGAAGCTTTCAATATTTCATTTTGTGGATTTCTGTACTCCACAAAATGAAATCTTCCCTTACAAGGAAAGTTGTTCGCATAAATATCCATCATTAATTAATCCATTAAAGGTTACTATTATGTGGGATTTATGATTGTGGATAAAAATATCTCCCTTAGGTCTGGTGGACTGACCTAGAACAACAGAAATACAAAGGACCCAATGTTTTCCTTAAAGTAAGTAGATGAAGGGATGAAACCTACTAGGAAAGTGTCGTATGTTTCACTTCTTCTTTGGCTTGAATGCTCCAATATTAGCTCCATCTGCTAAAATTAGAACCTGCATAACTAGACAATAGAATCCAAGAAACTATGAGATATATGTAGCATCATCTATCTAATTTATTCAACAGATCAACATGGTATTGAAATACATGAAATAATGACATCACATGTAGGAAAACAAAGAACTCTTTGTATTGATATAAATGGAGTGAGTTGCAACCATAAATGGGTGTTGATCTTGAAGAGGAGCTCCTCAAATTTGTTGACTTGTCCTTCCTTTGTCACAAAGTGCACCTCCAATCACCCTAAATGCATGAAAATATAACTTTCACAACAACAACATAAGGGCAGAACCACTGTCCAAAAGCCAACCCCTTGCATATGGAAGGTTGTAAATATATAGAGGAGTGAGGTAAGTTGGGAGTTCTTATCCTTTTACCAATATTGGGATTGAGATCCACTCTTAACAGGAGGATGAGATCTAAGGATAAGGGATGGAAACTTCAAGGTAGGATATGATAGGATTCAAAAGTTTTATTTGTGGTAATCTTTTGGAAATGGAGGCTTCGAGATTATCTCTCTTTTTCCCAAATTTCTAGAACCAATGTAGGTGCAAAGGGGAGCAACCTGTAGGTGATCAACGCAGGCCACAATGGAGCAACATGTAGGTGAATGTAGTCCAGCAAGAGGCTAGGGAGTGTTGGTCCTAAAACTGGCTTAGATGATGTAGATTAAGGTAGAAACTCTAGGGAATGAGAGATTCATGTATAGGGATTTGTGCAATGATGATGTAAACGGGGAATAGGATGTTGATTGATCCATTTCGGAGGCTGATTGATCATATGAGAAAAAATATCCTATAACAGAGTGCCCCTTAAAGCGCAAAGTTGGAGATGATGAATGATGACTGAAGTGCTTTACCTTGTGACAAGTTGGGATCAAGAACAACTAGCGAGATTGTTGGGTTCCTAATTTTTCATTATTATTATCACTTCTTAACATCCATTTCATCCATTTCTACTATTCTTTTATCACATTATTTACCATAATTTATTATATAATTTCATTTCATAATTATTTATGCTCTTATGGATAAGTAATATTTGTTCTCCTTTATTTTAATAAATTAATGATTATTATGTGTGATATTGCTAATAATGGTTCATAGATGATTTTTTTATAACATCACTCATAATTTTAGCCTCCAAGATCTCTTGAAAATTGCAAATTTTTTCTTCAACGCATAGTCAAATATTCAAACTCAAAATTTCACTGGAATAGAATGTGATAGTTTTGCATTGAAGATTTCGGGAAAACAAAGAAGAATATTAAAAATCTGAGACATGGGTTTTGTGCAGAATAGACCAGATTATTTTCCTGGGGCGAACTTTTCATAAATTCGGTTTGGATTGGGAGAAAAGCGAGGTTCTTCGAAGGATATATTCACATATTTTATGTTGTCCCTGTTTTCCAAATTGCCCTAATTACAATGACCAAATTCGACTTGCTCCAGCTGAATCATGATGGAAATATCTTTTAGATCTCATCTTTCTTATTGATATTTTGTAATCAATCTTGTTGTAAATTTCCCTTTGTTTTTTTGTATATTTAAAAGATACAAATCAGAGAGAACAGAGGGGGGGAGAAGATCAAATATTGAAGGTTTTTCTTTGAGAATGTAACATCAGACTTTTGTATTTTCATTTTTATTAATGCAATATTGATATTTTGATTATCTAGCCTTCAATCCTTTCTACCACAACCCTAATCAGGGAGTTGGGCCCGCTCTCCTAATCAAGTGCTGTTGAAGTAATGTGTGCTTAGTTTCTTTTTAATTAATGTATTTGTTATTTTCGATGTAATGGTTTGATGTGAATGTTGTGAATCGGCTTGCTATTACAGATTAATTATTTCTATCATTTCCATTGCTGTTACAGATTAGTTATTGTTGTCATTTCCATTTGCTGCTACAATTTATTTATTATTTCAGATTGCATGTTTAATTAATTAATTGAACTCTTGATCAATTGTTGGATTATGAATTTTCCCCTGCATATATAGTGCATGATACCCTTGCAATAATAAACGACCCCGGATTGACATATTAATGTGGTAAAGGGTTGAATCATAGCATTCACACTCGGACAACAACATTTTGGCGTCGTTTTTTGGGGAGGCTATCGAGGTGCAAGAACATAACTGACATTGATCTTGGAATCGATCTCTCATCCTAGGGAGAGAAAGGGTTTTCCACTCTGCTCCAGGTCCTGAGCGTAGTCATTTTTTATTTTGTTTTGTTTCCTGTTGTTTTTCTTCTTCTTTTTCTCGCTCTTTTTTATTTTATAGGGGCCACTCTCTCGTCCTGCGGAGGGAATGATTCTTTCACCTTGCTCCGGGTCCTGAGCTTAGAATTTTCCTACAGTTTTGTTTGTTTTCATTTTGAAAGACTCTCTCTCTCATCCTGGGGAGGGAAAGAGTTTTCTAACCCTGCTCTAGGTCCTGAGCTTTAGTTTTTTTCATTGGTTTATTGTTTCCTTTTTTTGAATCATCCTCTCGTCCTAGGGAGGGAAGAATCCTTTTTTTTCACCCTGCTCCAGGTCCTAAGCCATGTGACTTTTAAATTTTTTAGTTGCATGAACAAAGATCCAAACAAAAGGGGCAGAGGAAGGCCCTCAAAACTCACGGGTGGAAGTCAAGGAAGAAAGCATCAACATAATTTGGAACCTAGTCGAAGAACTTCACGATATGAAAATTATGGGAAATAAAGACTATATTGAAGACTGGTTTCACTCTATTGTTTGCTTGCAACATCACTCCCTACTTCAACAATTCTTGGCACCATCCTTAATGAGGAAGTTGGTCTCTCATACCCTAGTATTTATTGACATGCATTTCTCAAATTCGGGTATGTACACACTTGAGGATTTATTTCGAAAATGGTTCCATTGGAAGTACTCTTATACATAAGTATACTTTATTTTTCAAGGTAGTGTAGGTTAGTGTAGAAAATAGAATAAATAAGTAGATAAATAAATAAATTTCTTCATATGTAGAAAGCATTGTGCTTGCTTCAACTTGTTGAGTATATCAATATCAATGGTAAATATTTGAATTTAATTGTGTATGTAGATGTATTATATTTAAAATCATATTTCTACAAACACTCATCATCATTTCAATTTTTTTTTCTTGATTATCATATCTTATGGCGTGTGGGCTTGAAAAAACCACTGAAATCATAGTCGGTATAGTCATGTTTTGAGGGACCAAATCAACATATTTTCAAAATATGTTTCTATCCTAAGAATCCCTTTATTTCTACTTTCTAATCCAATTTGAATCACTCAATTTGGATTTGAAACAAAAAAATTTATGACCAAAACATTGACATTATGTTTAGTAGGCATCTCAGGAACAGAGTTGGGACAGTTAGTTTTTGGAGGCCTAAATGACTAGATTTTGGAAACCTATTCCTATGGTATATTACCCTATTAATCTAGTTTACAATAAAATTTTAATCACTTGATTTTGATATTATATGAGAAAGTTATGACCAAAATACTAACTGTCTATCGTAAATCAGCACATTTAAAACTCTGTGTTTCCCACTGTTCCTTTGCACATTTGACCCATCAATTCTTCATTCTTTGAAAAATTGTTTCTATTGGATATATTTACATGAATCTAATTTAATCTCCAATTTTAATTGGTTCAATCTATCATCAAATGAAAAATTTATGCTTAAAATATCAATTGTTGGTCTGAGTTGGGAAATCGAAAATGACTCTGTTATGCAGGTTGTTATAAGTAAATTTGACATATCACATCATGGAATTTTTAAAACATATTTCAATTGGAGATATACCTATGAATTCACTTTCATTTGGCTTTGGAATCACTCAAATTGGACAAAAAACAAAGAAGTTATGATTAAAATACTGTTGGTTAGTATGGTTGGCCACCGCTCTCCCGCAGGTAATAAATTAACTCTACTTTGTTATTTGTTTTCATGGATTTTTTTTTACAAAGTAACTACTTGTTATTTTTTTAATATTTATTAGATTTAGAGAGCCTGATCACCTCTCTTCTTCCATGATTACATGTTTTATTGCAGGTAGATGCTCGTTTTTTTGCAAGTCCCAGGAGAATAAAGGAGGCCATTCTTTTTTTAAAGAGTGATTCTTGAAGGCAATGATAATGAAATAATAGATTTTCATCCAAGCATCTATTAAGAAATATAATATCATATAATTTTGAGTCTTTCTAGGTGCCAAAAAAAAATGATCATGAGAGTTTGTTACAAAATTATTCCGTTATTGTTCATCAAAAACATGAAGACTTTTTCATTACCTAATGGATTCATAACAAGAGAAATGGAGAATTGATTTCCATTTGAAGATCCAAGTCATTTCCACCAAAACATTTTTCCATTCATTTACCATTGACAGATTGTTGTTTCTAGAAACAGATTGATATTCCTTTAGGAAACAACATTGCTGCAGTCAAAATCATAGCCATTGCAACTTAAGTTATTTATTTATTTATTGCTTTTCAATAAAATTGTTGTTTCTTTTATGATTCCTCTTATGTTTTTATTTTTTAGGTGTTCAAAGTCACAAATTTTGTTCCTTCATCAAAATAAAAGGAAGTTCACAAGTTTCATGATGTTACTCCTTGGATGTTGTTACTTCGTCGATGCTGTTACTCCCGAAAATTTTCTAAGTATTGGATTTTATTACTCCTTGGGTGTTGTTACCCTGTCGATACTGTTACTCTCGAAAATTTTCTAAGTGTCGGATGCTCTTACTCCTTAGATGTTGTTACTTCTTGGGTGTTGTTACTCCACCGCTGTTGTTACTCGCGAAAATTTTCTAAGTGTCGGATGTTGTTACTCCTAGGGTGTTGTTACTCCACCACTGTTGTTACTCTCGAAAAGTGTCTAAGTGTCGGATGTTTTTACTCCTTGGATGTTGTTACTCCTTGGGTGTTGTTACTCCACCACTATTGTTACTCTCGGAATTTTTTTAAGTGTCGGATGTTGTTACTCCTTGGATGTTGTTACTCCACCGATGTTGTTACTCCCGAAAATTTTCTAAGTATCGGATGTTGTTACTCCGCCACTGTTGTTACTCTCAAAAATTTTCTAAGTGTCAGATGTTGTTACTCCTTGGATGTTGTTACTCCACCAATGTCGTTACTCTCGAAAATTTTCTAAGTATCAGATGTTGTTACTTCGCCACTGTTGTTATTCCTGAAAATTTTATAAGTGTTAGATGTTGTTACTCCTTGGATGCTGTTACTCCATCGATGTTGTTACACCGCTGATCCTGCTACTCTGTGGTGATTTTGTTTTCTAAGTACCCGATGTTGTTACTCCTCTGGTGTTGCTACTTTGTGGTGAGAATTTTTCTAAGAACCCGGTGCTGTTACTCCACCCATGCTGATACTCTGCCAAGGTAAGTCTTCAGGTACGTCCCTGATCGAATCCATGTATTTGATTCATGTTTCACTTATGACATGACCAACCATGACCGAGGACAGTTGTACCTCAGTTTGGGGGAGAGGGGGATGTGTTGCATTTAAAAGAAAATGTATCATATTTAGAAATGATGCCATGTCATCATTGTTATTAAATATCACGTCAACTTGTACATGTCATGATTATTACCACCATAATCCATAACAATCCGTAACCCCCACTTATCCACGCACATTGTAACTTGAATCATGCATGACAACATTAAGTTGGCGAATGGGGAAATAATTTTAAGTGTCTAGGTCCTCTTTGACATAATGATTGGGTAGCCAATTTATCTTTGTTTATCTATAAACATATTCTTATATTTAAGGAATAATTATGCAAAGATGCTTTCATCAGCCAACTTTCAACTTTCCTAATTTGTCGAGTCCCTAATCTTGTAAAATTTATGATGATGACCACAAAATTGTACTTAAATATTTCTGTCACTATTTAATGAACTATTCCTCAACCGAAATATTAACAAAGAAAAATATATTTATCAACAACCATTTCAAGGTTATTAGTTTTTTAGAAGCAAAATTACCCAAGTTGAAAATAGTTACTACAAAACTTTTTACACCATCCCTAGCTCTTAAGGAGCTGGCCTGCCACCCCATCTATTAAGTAATATTTTGTTGATTAAAAATAACCATAGTTGAATTTTAAACATAAATAGTCAACTGGAGGATAGGAGGTCTCATCACTAGCCAACTTACCATGATCATAGGTCCTAATAGTGTGACATTACCACTACTGGTCACCAAGCTAGGGTAATGGCCTTCAGTCATAAAACTGAAGGACAAGAGGTCTCATCATGAGCTAACTTGTTCACTTTTGTTAGCTCCCATGAATGGCATTGTTATTAACTAGTTACCAAGCCAGAACAATGATCTTCAGTAAACATCTAAGTAAATTGAAATTATTTTGTAACTATGTACTTATTTCTAATAGATGGGACACTGGCATCTCAATGGGTTAAAAAGGCATCCCTGTCAAGGCTATGGATGCCTACTGGCAGCAGCGGCCATGCCTATGGTATAGAAATTAATTCAATACTATGATCTACTTGGTTACCTTGTTTTCTCAAAACTAACTGCTAATAAATCCCATTGTTGCATATATAAGGTTTGCTAGAACTCATGGTTCATGGGGTAATATTTAATCAGTTCTTAGATAATGGTGGTTATGGTTTATATCTATTATTGACTTATAAATATTTAGTTTACATGTTAGGGATGAAACTTTTAGGATATTTGATATTCGACATTTTGTATCGTCTAATCTATCATTCCTTTATTCTACAAGTTTCATATCTTTAACCAAAGATAGTTTCCTTAATCAATCTCTATTTAATCCTATCTTAACAAAACTACTATTATTTTGGGGTAGGATAAAGAGGCCTAATTCTAATTTTGAATCCTGATGAATTACTGATTTAGGATACTAATGAGATGTGTTATAGAAATCTTGATGACAGGGAAACTAATGAGTTTGGGGGAAGGAAATATTGCTACACTTTCTAATTACTTTCTTTTAACTTGCATGGCTTCTACCTTCCACATCACTTTCAACATCAACTCAACATACATTAGCTTCAACAAATATCAATCCATACATGCCATTCCAAATTTTTATGGAGGTAAAACTTGAGGTAAAACAGCATAAGTTTTAATTTATTAAAATTTTAGGAGAATGCCATGAAAAAAAGCACTGAGCATTATTCATTCATATTTTTCAACCACTATTTCCCCTTCTTGGTTAATGCAAATGCATTGGGTTGCATGAGGGCATGCAACATGTTTAGTTTGGGGGAGATTTTGGGTTCCTAATTTGTCATTATTATCACTTCTTAACATCCATTTCATCCATTTCTACTATTCTTTTATCACATCATTTACCATAATTTATTATATAATTCCATTTCACAATTATTTATGCTCTTGTGGATAAGTAATATTTGTTGTCCTTTATTTTTAATAAATTAATGATTATTATGTGTGATATTGCTAATAATGGTTTATAGATGAATTTGTTATAACATCACTCATGATTTTAGCCTCCAAGATCTCTTGCGGATTGCAAATTTGATCTTCAACGCATAATCGAATATTCAAACTTAGAAATTTGCTAGAATAGAACACGACAATTTTTCATTGAACATTTATGGAAAACGAAGAAGAATATTAAAAATCCGAGACATGGGTTTTGTGTAGAACGGACCAAGTTAGTTTCCCAATGTGAATTTTTTAGAAATTCAGTTTAGATTGGAAGAAAAGAAAGGTTCTTCGAAGGATATATTCACATATTTTTTGTTCTGGCCATTTTCCAAACTACCCCAATTGCAATGACCAAATTCGACTTGTTCCAGCTGAATCATGATGGAAAGATCTTTCAAATCTCATCTTTCTTATTGATATTTTGTAATCAATATTGTTGTAAATTTCCCTTTGTTGTTTGTATATTTAAAAGATACAAATCAGAGAGAAGGGAGGGGGGAAGCAGATCAGATATTGAAGGTTTTTCTTTGAGAATGTAACATCAGACTTTTGTATTTTCATTTTTATTAATGCAATATTGATATTCTGATTATCTAGCCTTCGATCCTTTTTACCATAGCCCTGATCAAGGAGTTTGGCCCACTCTCCTGATCAAGTGTTGCTGAAGTAATGTGTGCTTAGTTTCTTTTTAATTAATGTATTTGTTCTTTTCGTTGTAATGGTTTGATGTGAATGTTGTGAATCAGCTTGCTGTTACAGATTAATTATTTCTGTCATTTCCATTTGCTGCTACAGTTTATTTATTATTCCAGATTGCATGTTTAATTAATTAATTGAACTCCTGATCAATTGTTGGATTATGAATTTTCCCCTGCATATATAGTGCATGATACCCTTACAATAATAAACTATCCCGGATTAAAATATTAATGTGGTAAAGGGTTGAATCATAGCATTCACACTCGGACACCGACATAGATCATCTTCTGTTACAATACATTTACATCATGACATCCTTTTCCTAAGGGAGGCATACCCATACTCAACACATAAGCTAACATAACATGTACAATGATCAAAAGGAATGTCCACTGATGACTAATGGTGGACCCATAACTTGATGAATGTCAGTATGATCATAGCAATCATACATAGTGATCTTGTATAATCTTGAAATCGCATCTCGGATGGCGGAAAATAGATCTCGAGTCTTCTATCTTATTCACACGACCAACAAACATATGAGTCTAACCATGTGAATCAATGAGCTGAAGTTAAACATGGTAGACACCATCTCATTAGTAGATAATGATGTAAGTTGTTAATAGACGCAATAATAACCACTGATAATGTTAATGGCTCTCAAGGTACTGAAGTACAATCTGTATGGTGTGAATAAATGAGTTGATGTCGAACACCACACATAATCTTTTGGTCAAAGGTCAATGATGTAAACATATCACTGAGAGTGAGGAAACTTTCCATTGATGTATGAAAGCACCAAGGTATCAATGGGTGTTTCTAAGTCAACTTCCTTAATAATGTGTTGATGTCGATAGGAAGCGACCTATCACAGGAGGGCCTTGATGTATCCCTTATCAACGACATGAAACAAGCATGATGATTGAGACAGAATGATAAGAAAGATGCTACTATGGAACTGGATCTAGAAAGGAAAACATGGAATGAAGGCTTAAGAGTATTGCAATAGATATAACTTGAATGACTTCTCTTGAACACACCAACGACACTAAAATGGAGTTCACAGCATTGAACCAACAACGAAATGGAAGTTCCGTGAAGATATGATGAACCAAAAGACAAGAAGATTACCAACCTAACAGTCATAGAGATGAAGCAGAAGATTGTGGTGTCCAAGAGCGACTCAATACAATTAACAAATGGAGTACCATGTTTTCCTAATTTCCCCAACCATACTAGTTAGTACCTCTTTATTTTTTAACAAGCTTGAGGATGTAGAAATTATCACTGTAGAGTAATCAGATTATGTGATGTACTAAAGAAAAATACTCAATCTACTTCTACTATCAAATTTGCAAAAGCTTAATCAATTTGAGCAAGATCAAACAGAACACACATAATAGAGAAGAAGATTCAATCACACATGAAACACAGAATAATACTCTGGGGAAAGCCTCAACTCAAAACCCCGCTATCTGTATTATCATACAATGGAAATATCTCAGAGATTAAACACAACCTTAGCTCTCACACAGCTATCCAGCTCTCAGTACAATCCCTCTCTACTCATAGACATAACAGACAACTCATATGCCTTTCCCTCTATCCTCCAAGCCTCCTATTTCCTTGCGTAGTCTTTCCTGGGTGCTCCAGCTGTAACCTAGTGTGACACTGATCTCACACACTACTCTCACACACTGTCTGAACTGTGCAATCCTGAAGGAATGAATTCCTTCTGCATGCAGGATATTTCCTTATAGGAAAAATCTAGCAACTGATAGTACATTGTCCCTGCATCTGATCTCAACTGGGTCTCTGTCTGAACTGACATGCATGAGTTATTCATGAGAGAATATTCAGTTATCTGGAGAACACTAGTTACATGCATGCAAGCAATAACTAACTGAACTCACAATTAGTTCCTCCAACTGTTTGGAACTAATTTAATTGGACTTAACTCAGTTAACTGAGCTAACTAATTACAACTCAAATACAACTCATCCTCATCTCCTTAACTAAGGGATAAATTCCTCAATCAAAGGGATAACTATTGCATGTCTTCACAAAGACTTCATGTTTGAATTTCTCCAAATAATTAACTCAAGATGAATTAATTAATTATTATTCAAACAGCTGGTGAGACCAAATTCGAATTTTAATTCTCAATTTTGATTCAAGGACAAATCAAAATTGGAATATATCCCAAAATGCTATTTATAGGAATGTTATTTTTAGCACTTCTATTTTTAGCATTTCTTGTTGCTATTTTCAACACTCCCTCTCAACAAGAAAGGGATTATCAGTCACCCCAATCTTGTCTCTATGGAACTCAAATTTGTATTTTGACAATGCCTTAGTCAAAATATCAGCATCCTACTCCTCGGTCGAAATGTACTGCAACAACATGATCCTCCTTGCCACACAATCTCTAAGATGATGATATCGGATATCGATGTGCTTGGACTTGTCATGAAACACTGGATTCTCAGAGAGTTTGATACAACTCTAATTATCACAATATATCATTGTTGGATCCATCCTCTGATCAAACAACCCAACTAGAATTTTTCGCATCTAGATAGCCTCACATGCTGCCAGACTTGCAGCCATGTATTTGGCCTCCACCATGCTGACTGCAACCGACCTCTTTTTTATGTTGTACCAAAAAACTACCGCTGACCCAAGGTTGAAAATTCCACCTAAAGTGCTCTTCTGATCTGATGGACTCCTTGCCCAATTTGCATCTGTGAAGCCTTGAAGCTTCACTCCCTTTGTCCATCTATACCATAATTCATACTGAGATGTGCCTCTGAGGTATCTCAATACATGCTTCGCTACCTTCCAAAATAGCTTGGTAGGCTGAACCATAGCTTGACTCAGCTGGTTCACTGCAAAACACAAATCTAGTCATGTGTTCACTAAGTACATTAGTGAACCCACAAGCTGCCGATAAATAGTAGCAGCTACTACCTCACCTGAAGTAGCATCCTCCTTCCTCCAGTTACCAGCTAGAGGAGTCTGCATGGGTTTGCACTTCTCCATGTGGAATCTCCTTAGTATCTCATTGGCATACTTTCCTTCAGACACAAACAACTCCCCATCCCTCTCCATGCCTAGAAAGTAGTGCATGAGACCCATGTCTTTCATCTCGAATTCTCTTGCAAGGTCCTCCTTGCAGGACATGATCAACTGATCATCACCTATCAATATCAAATCATCAACATAAAGAACAATGATCAACTGCTTACCTTCTACCATGATGTGGTACAGGTTCACATCTGCTTCACTCTTTGTGAAGCCTAACCCGGTGAAGTAGTTGTCAATCTTGGTGTACCAAGCACGAGGTGCTTGCTTCAGCGCATACAAAGCTCTCTTGAGTCAGCACACATGCAACTCATGATCGAAGGTCTTAAAACCTTCCAGTTGCTCTATGTACACCTCTTCCTCAATCTTGCCATTGAGGAAGGTAGTCTTCACGTCCATCTGATGGATTCTCCAACCCATCTGTGCTGATAGTGTCAACATCGATTTGATAGATGAGTACCTTGCTACAAGAGCAAAAGTCTCATCATAGTCAATCCCCTCGACCTATGAGAAACCACATGCAACAAACCTTGCCTTGTGTTTCTCAACACTACCATCAGCTGCATGCTTTACCTTGTAAAGCCAACAAGAAATCACCACTAACTTGTTCTCTGGTCTTGGGACTATATCCCAAACACTATTCTGAATGATGAGTCATACTCCTCCACCATCGCATCAACCCAAATGGGCTGCTGCACTGCTTCCTCAAAAGAAGAAGGCTCGGTCTCAATACATTCCCCAATAAGGGCAATGTATTTGATGTACCTAACAGGTGACCTCCTCTATCTATGATGAGAAGATGGTTCTCCCACATTCTCTTTCGCATCCAAAAACATCTTGTCAGCTTCCCTGGTGCACTTCCATCCATCTCTAGAAGACTCTGCATGAGTGGATGTCTCCACTCCCAGATCCTCTACATGTGGCTGCTCCACATCAGTCTGAGGCTCCTCCTCCTTAGGAACCAAAAGTTCCTCCTCTACCTGTAGTTGGAGCTCCCTCTCTAGGGAAACTCTCAAGGCCTTCTGCTCATTGAACTTAAGATCTCTGCAGACCACTGTCCTCTGACTGGTCAGCAAATACACCCGATAGTTGTGGGCTGTATCATTGTACCCCACAAGTATCCATAACTTAGCAATTGGCTCAAGTTTCTTCCGAGCATCCTTGGTCACATGGCAATAAACCAATGACCCAAAGATCCTGAAGTGACTCACATCTGTTCTCTTCCCAGAAAATGCTTCCTCTGGTGGCTTCATCCCAAGTATGCGATGTGAGCTTCTATTCTGTAAATAGACAACAGTATTGCATGCCTCAGCCCACAAATGAAGTGGTAGGCTTTGGTCATGCAACATCACCTGAGTAGCTCCCACAATCGTCTTATTCTTCCTCTAGGCCACCCCATTCTACTGTGGGTTATGGGGTGCCGTCAACTCCCATTTAATTCCTTCTGCTGCATAGAAGTCTTTAAACACTTGAGAGACATACTCTCCACCATTGTTGCTCCTCAAGGCTTTGATTTTTCTTCCAGATTCTTTCTCAACCAAGGTTTTGAAATCACAAAATTTGGAGAAGGTTTGATCCTTCTTCTGCATGAAATAGATCCAGCATCTATGAGAGAAATCATCAATAAAAATCACATAGTACCTTTGTTTAGCGGTGGAGGCTGTCGAGAATGGTCCACACACATCTGAGTGAACTCGCTCCAATATTGCTTCTGCTCGACTGTCTCGATCCTGAAAGGAAGACTTTGCATACTTACCCAAGGTACAACCTTTGCATGTATCTACCTGCTCAAGCTTACCTTTGGGAAGTCTGGTAGAAATCTGCTGCATGATATTTTGGGCTCCATGATGCAAGTGGCCCAATCATCTATGCCATAAATCACCAATATCTTGGCTTTGCACCAGTTCTCTACCTTCAAACTCAATGCAACATAGTCATCTACCTCCAGCTTGTAGAGATTCTTTATTCGAATCACAATCCTCTTGGTTTGGCTCATGGCTATGTGTAAGGCCTCCGAGCTGCGGAGCACTGGGTGCATCGTGCACGAAGGCGAGTCGGGCGCGCAGACGAGCGCGTGGGCGCGCGGGCAGGCAGAATGTGACGAAACTGCGGTTAGTGCGAGAAAGTTTGCGACGAAAGGGAGCATACGAAAATTGCCTAAGTGTTGAACGCACATGTTATGAGGACACGAAGGTTTATATGCATGGAACGATGGACAACAAAACATTCCCAAGCCGACATGGTAAACAAGGACTTGAGGGCATTCATGATAGAATTTAGGAGGTCGGCCCAAGGCTTAACGCAAGGGTGGAATGCGTATAAGTAAGGGAGGACAACTCCTCATTCTCACCAAGCAACTTCGCACTTATAATCTACGCATAGGGGTAAAAAGGTTGCGCAGGGGTAAAAGAAGAATACACATGTCTTATGTGTAGTTCTTCCCTTGTGTGGAGATGGAA
The DNA here is from genome assembly GCA_031772625.1 of Pinus tabuliformis. Classification (NCBI taxonomy): domain Eukaryota; kingdom Viridiplantae; phylum Streptophyta; class Pinopsida; order Pinales; family Pinaceae; genus Pinus; species Pinus tabuliformis. The sequence goes on from CM062819.1 coordinate 593,759,877, forward strand.
TTTGGACCCGGGTTGAGAGGTGGAGATTGTGCAGGCAATTGTGTGCAGGATTTGGCAAGGTGAATTAGGAGGCTCGGGTGAGTGTTTCACTTTGTGCAAAGGTGCACATAATTTGTAAGAAGGCTTTTCTATGCCTTGATGTAAAATATTTTAAGTGTTGGCTTGAAGTTTGTCAAGCATCACTTGCATTTGTACAATTGAAGTAAAGCTGTTATAATATATATTGCTGGGCAGACTTTCTGGGAGTTGCCCCTCCCTTTGTACTTGTTTATTGTTGATGTTCTCGGTTTATTGTACATGGTTAATGATTGAGAATGATCTTCTTTAAAGTATAAAGGATAACTCTTTACTTGGTTGCAAGAGAACATAAGTTAAAATAAGTTTATGTTGGAGTAGGCGTAGTCCATAAACGTTAGTATTGTTAAAAAGAAAGCGTTCGGTGGTGCCGCACCTCGCTACAAGTGGTTGAAAGATCACCGCAGGTGTAGGGGCGTGACAGTTGGTATCAGAGCAAAGGTTGCTCGAGATAGAGATAAGGGTACTTGCAAGTGAAGGAAACCGTTTCACACGAAGTGGAACAAGGGTTGGTTCAGGTTGCAGGATACTCGGTGGAGTTCTTGTATGGTCGAGACTAGGTCACAAAGGAAGAAGAAGCTGGTCGAGATGGCAGCCGGGTCTCAAGCCGGGTCTAGTCATGGTGGCAAAGAAACTCCTATGGAGTTCATTGAAAGGGTGTTGGTAAAGTTTGAAAATATGGAGATTTCTTTTGAAGAGAAACTTGATAGACTTCAAATGCAGAATGATGAGCTCAAGACACAAAATGAGTACACTGAATATAGGTGTGCACAACTCGAACAAAGGGTCAGAGAAGTCGAGGAATCAAGGGATCAAGGTCTTGCAGAAAGTCTTGCAGAAATTGAGAACTTGAAGAAGACTCTTGAAGATACAAAGAATGAGCTTACAATTGTGAAGAAGGTCGTGGGGCATAACTCAGGTGGAGGAGTGCCTCATGTGAAGGTCAAGGAACCGGAATCTTATGATGGAATGAGGAAGGCAGCAATTCTTGGCAACTTCTTGTGGGACGTGGAGCAGTACTTGGAGCGGTTGAACCTGGTTGATGGTGAGACACAAGTCAAGGTAGCTACTCAGTTCTTGACAAAGGATGCTAAGATGTGGTGGCGAAGGAGAGTGGGCCAGATTGCCAATGGCAGTGCTAATGACATTACTTCATGGAAAGACTTGAAGAAGGCCTTGCAGACCCACTTCAGTCCTCAAGATGACACATGGGAAGCAAGGACCAAACTCATGTACATAAAGCAAACAGGAAGCCTACAAGCATACCAGCAAGAGTATTCAAGTGCAGCTCTAGAACTTCATGACATGGCAGAGAAGGACAAGGTGTTCAACTTCATCATGGGATTGAAACCTTGGGCACGCAATGAGGTAAGGAGGCAGAAGATCAACACACTTGAAGAAGCTTTTGCTGTAGTTGATAGGATGGTGGATCACTTTGAGGAAACTTCTGATGACAAGAAGAAGAAGTCCGAAAAGCCAAAAGAGAAGAAGAAAGATGATACTCCAAAATCAGATGATGGTGCAAAGATGAAGAAACCTTTGAAGTGTTGGTTATGTGAAGGACCACACACGGTGAAGAATTGTCCCTCTAAACTAAAGGTGGCTACGGTTGCACAATCTGATGATGAGGATAATGATGCTTCTGTGGGGATGATGCAGATACTTGGTGCTTCTGCTACTACAAAAGCAGTCTCTAAGGACGATCCAGAAAGAAACAAGTTAGAGTATGTTCGAATGAAGATTGGAGATACTAATGTGCTCACTATGGTAGATAGTGGGGCTTCTCACAACTTCATGGGAGAAGATACTGCAAGAAGAATTGGGCTGAAATTTGTACCGGCAAAGGCGCAAATGAAGACAGTGAATTCTCCTCCTATGAACATCCTTGGTATAGCTGAGAAGGTTGACACTACACTTGGTGAATGGACTGGGAAGGTGAACTTCACTATAGTACGGATTGATGACTATGAGGTTGTATTGGGGATGGAGTTTATGAAGCAGTTTGATGCTATGATTGTACCACATTTGAAGAAGCTCTACATTTACGATGGAAGGGAAGATGTACCTATTGGTGTGCCTACCATTGGTGTAGCAAGGCCTCATTGTAAAGTGGGAGCGATGCAAATGGAGGATAAGGAAAAGGAGAACAAGCGGTTGTCCACTGTTGAGGCAAAGCTTGTGGAACAGTCATTGGTCATTAGATCACTCTCAGATAGCATCTTGGACTTAACAAGAAGGCTAGAGTTGGTGGAGGATGATGATGATGATGATGAGGTATATGTGAGGCCGGATGTCCAGAAGGAAGACCGGGTTGCTTATCTACAAAGGATGGAGATTGAGGATCCTGATAGATGGATTGAATTGATTAGTGAGGAGGAGCCTTCAGGCTCTGCTCCCTCTACATCTTCTTAGATGAATAAGAAGGTGGGCTCATTGTTAGCTGCTCATGGCAGTGAGCCCTCAAGCACATGGAGCAGGTATGATTGATGGTGGCACATTGCAGATGATGAAGAGGACTTCATGGACCTGAATGGTGCACATCGAGAGTCGGTTTGATGAGATGATCTCTTCACTTTGGAGGAGACACACACATGGACAACATATTGTAGATGACAGTGGTTCTACATATGTTGCGGTGATGTTTGCCTTATGTGGAGGAGACCATATCATGGTTGATGGTATGTTGTCGAGGATGACAACGATTTCAGGTGGAGGAGAATGTAAGGCCTCCGAGATGCGGAGCGCCGAGCGCATCGTGCACGAAGGCGAGTCGGGCGCGCAGACGGGCGCGTGGGCGCACGGGCAGGCAGAATGCGACGGAACTGCGGTTAGTGCGACAAAGCTTGCGACGAAAGGGAGCATACAAAAATTGCCTAAGTGTTGAACGCACATGTTATGAGGACACGAAGGTTTATATGTGTGGAACGATGGACAACAAAACATTCCCAAGCCGACATGGTAAACAAGGACTTGAGGGCGTTCATGATAGAATTTAGGAGGTCGGCCCAAGGCTTAACGCAAGGGTGGAATGCGTATAAGTAAGGGAGGACTGGTCCTCATTCTCACCAAGCAACTTCGCACTTCTAAGCTACACATAGGGGTAAAAAGGCTACGCAGGGGTAAAAGAAGAATACACATGTCTTATGTGTAGTTCTTCCCTTGTGTGGAGATGGAATTTTGACCCGGGTTGAGAGGTGGAGATTGTGCAGGCAATTGTGTGCAGGATTTGGCAAGGTGAATTAGGAGGCTCGAGTGAGTGTTTCACTTTGTGCAAAGGTGCACATAATTTGTAAGAAGGCTATTCTATGCCTTGATGTAAAATATTCTAAGTGTTGGCTTGAAGTTTGTCAAGCATCACTTGCATTTGTACAATTGATGTAAAGCTGTTATAATATATATTGCTGGGCAGACTTTCTGGGAGTTGCCCCTCCCTTTGTACTTGCTTATTGTTGATGTTCTCGGTTTATTGTACATGGTTAATGATTGAGAATGATCTTCTTTAAAGTATAAAGGATAACTCTTTACTTGGTTGCAAGAGAACATAAGTTAAAATAAGTTTATGTTGGAGTAGGCGTAGTCCATAAACGTTAGTATTGTTAAAAAGAAAGCATTCGGTGGTGCCGCACCTCGCTACAAGCGGTTGAAAGATCACCGCAGGTGTAGGGGCGTGACACTATGTGTCTCAGGAATGCCTTTCATTTGCTGAAGACCACATCATAGCTCTTATCTTCAAACATAGCTACCGAGACCAAGTTCTTCATCAGACCCGCACATACTTTACTCCACTCAGGGTTAGAGGAGCTCCATGCTCCCTCTGAAACACAACCATACCTTCACCTAAAACACAGTACTTTCCATCATTGCCCATCTCTACGCTCATCTGGAGGTCTTTCTCCTCCAAGGTACTGAATAAACTTTTGTCTCCGGTCATGTGGAAAGAGGCTCCACTATCCAGATACCAAACACACCCAACCATCGATGAAACCATACATGTGATGAGGGAGAAATCCAATTCGAATTGTGAAGCCAGTGCCTCACCTTCTGATCCCTTCAAGGATCCCCTCTTGGATTTATTCTGTGGGCAATTAGTTGCATAATGACCCACTTAATGATTTCTCCTGTGAAAGGATTTCAATGTGGGAGGTGACTGACGCAGTTGGGGAGAACCAATCGCCTTCCAACAAGATAAGGACATAATGCACATCAAGGCTCCCTCATCCACAATAAAAGGATGAATATTCTTACGATGGATGACAACTTGAATTATAAAAGCTAATTGAGCTAGAAACCGAGGGGTATAGGCTTTATCAGAGAAAACAACGAGGTTGGAATCCAATGGATCCACACATTTGATACCTAAAAGCAAAGCCTTCTTTTGGGCAGGGCAGTTTTACAACACCTCAAGAGTCGACATAGCCAATGGAGACTAATCCAAGTCTTCAACTATGTTATAATTTTGAGTGGCTCTTACACGAGGGTTGAAAGCAGACTTATGAATAACACCCTTTGGAGGTTTAATAGTCAATTTGGTAGGAATCAACAATGGAGTGGGGTCTGACAAGCATGGTGATGAACTGGTAGGTTTCTTAGTAGCTTGACCATTAGGCGGATTCACATTACCATAATCCTTGTTCTGAGTAGCTACCAAAACATTAGATCTCAACTTTGAGGATGAATGCATCAAAACCATGTTAGAGGAAGATGGGTCTTGGGAAACCATATGATTCTCTTGATTAGGAAACGGTTCGGTCAACACTGCAGTGAGGAAAGTCACGTGTAAAGTGTTGCTCATTTCAAATAAAGCAAGGATATCAAGACTTCTATTTCTTTGCAGAAGAATGATTTGTTTGTTTATCTTGCGGAGAGCGATCTTTCTTTTTCTTACCTTTAACTTTCTTCTTTCTTCCAGGTTGTTGTTGAAACTTTCCTTTATTAGATGAAATGACATTTATCTCAGAAGAAGAAGCCGTAGGAGGATGGGATTGAGGGTTTTGAGAATATGCAGATGGAGAAATACCAAATGGTTTACTCACTGTATGCGAGCTGGTAGAACCAATAATTCCATCAACATCATGGGTTTATTTACCAAGCAGAGGAGGAAGAATATTTGAAGGTCTCAGAGCGTTTGATATCTTATTATAGAGCGTGTCATATGGGGTATAAACCAGATCCAAATATTGCACATGAGAAATCACTTTCTCTTCAGTCACGACTTCACCTTTGGCCACATCTTCTGTTATGGGTGCCAACAGAGATTTGGTAACCATTCTGCCAACAATTGATTGGGAACATAATTTTTTACCAACCAACGACAACGCCTCCACTCATGAATGTGATCTAAAATGTGAGTGGAATCAGATTGTTTGAGGTTGGTTAACAGTTTCGTTCCAGTTTCATATCTGATGGGTAACTGGAAGTGTGTGACGAAGTTTGTGGCTAAGGAGATGAAATCATGGAATGAAGCTCTAGGTACCTCAATATACCATTTAGCAGTGGTACCCGTAAGAGTTCTTTGGAAAAGATGAAGTCGAATAGAATCATCGTTAAGGGAGCTTGATGAACACCATAGATGATATGTCATGACATGCGTCGATGGGTCTTCTCTTGGATTCCCATTGAATTTAGGGATATAAGAAGGAAATTTGGTATGAATAATTGGCCACCAAGGTGAATGAGTGATGGGGTTGTTGGTGAGACGAGTCAAATATGGAAACTCAAGAGTGGCCAAAAAAGGAAAATTTCAACTAAAGTTTGGTGGAGGATGGCCTGGATATGAAGGAATAGCCTTGGAAATAGGTACTTTCATTCTTGGATAAGGAGGGTTCTCATAATAAGGAACCTCGATACCAGAATAAGAAGGATTTTGATAACTAGAATATAAGTGACTTTGTTGACGAGCCCCAGGCTAACCATGAATTTTCTAGCCTTGAAAACACACCTGAGGAATACTCTGATAAGGTCTATATTTTTTCTAGAGGGGAGTTTGCATTGTCCTATGATAAAGAGGGTTTGATTGAGTTTGTGCAATGTCGTACATAATATATCCTATTGAAATTTGAGGAATACCTTATGCAAGAGATTAAGATTGAAAAGGAACTTGTAGAGGTTGATTAAGTGGGACCTGAGAGGTAACAAATACTTAAGGAATGGGTTGAGATGTGATTGTAGCCTGTATAGGTTAAGTCACATGAATTTGAGCTTGTTGATGTACAGATTGAGGAATAGGAACTTGAGATGAAGATGGCACGGGTTGGGAAAAAAAAATGAACCCAACATCGAACAAGGTTGAATGGGAAAAGTAGGCTGGAAAACACTAACAACCATCCCAGGATAAGGAGGACTATCATAAGGCTAGTTGCCAATTTGAGGGATACCAACAATAGGTTGCCGCCTTTCCAAAGGGGGAGGGGATGATGGAGGAAACTTCCCCCCATGCAGAGGGTACCCAACATAAGGATAGTTAGGTTATTGAAGAGGACCTTTCCCACTAACATAAGGGCTAGCCTACTATTCAATTGTCAGTGTATGAGGGGGAAAAGGAGCAAGCTGAGCAACACTCATAAGAGTAACGCTAGATGAAATTCTCAAAATGGAAGACATGGGGGATGTCCATAAAATAGAAGATGCACCAGGGAAGGTACCAGATAAGGACTAATAACCTGGTGGGACGGACGGGCGACCATAAAAATGTTCCTCTTCTGATGTCAAAAACATAGACGTGGACGCGACATTTTGTGTTTCAATCATAGCCGTATGCACAGGCTCGAAAGCCATATCTGTTCAAGTCATGGTCAATAATCCTGACATAGATTGCCATGTGAAAGTTGCAAGTGAGTCAAAAGAACCATGAAAAGGAGTTTGCACATGAGGTGGAGGAGAGAGAATAGGACGGGTTGGATAAATGAAAAGTCCCTGCAAATGAGTAGGAGTAGAAGGATGAGGGTCTTCTTGTGGGATATCCATGATACTCACAAGTCCAGGTGGAAGCGGTTCACCGTTGGGGTCGAGATATATGGTAGGCGGATCTATCTAAGACAAAGGAATAGAAGATGGAATACCTGATGTAACAAGTAAAGATGACAGAGGCTCCTCAAGTTTGATGACCTTAGGAAGTAAAGTTTCTAAATCAAGAAGGCCAGCTTCTATAACCTTAGGCAACAAAGTTTTAGGTAATTCAATATCGATTGTGTCAGTTTCACTGATAAGAGTAGATGTAACCTTGGGTTCAGTACTCAAGGGGAAAGATGATTTTGGTTGATCAGATTCAGGAGGATGACCAGAAGTAGTTCCCAAGTTTCCTGATTTAGTAGTTTGCATTATTTTATGCTTCTGATGATGTCCAGGAGTAGCCTCTAGTGGAAGAGGAGGCTTATTTTGCATTCCATGTTGGATATTAAATTTTATTAACACAAAAGGAAATAAATAAAAAATAGGCTAATATAGGCATAAATGATTACCAAGAAACTGTGAACTGCAATATAAACCTTGGTAAACCAAGGACTTAACATACGAAAGCCAATCTCCCCGAATGTTGTGTTCGGTGTATCACGATATACAAGGCGGTAGGATCGGTTGCCTATGGATGGATAACAACCTAGTGGGGACTCCCAAAATATACTCGACGGTACGTGGGAGTGCAACTTGTAGTAGTGTTGTCTAATATATAAGTGTGAGATGAGAGTGTTCCCATATACTTTGCATGCATGGAGTGCCACCAATATACCCAAATGTACGTGGAGAACGATCTTATACACTCACGTACGTGGAACGAGATTTCACCCCCAGGATGCAACGTTGGAAAACAACAACTCCTACGTTTGATGATGTTAGAACATGTCTCTAGCCTAGACCTCTATGTGTTTGTGTTAATGTTACAAATTCTCCTTAGGTTGATTTAGTAAATTTTAAGTTGATCTTGAATTAAGTTTCAGTTTTATGGCTCACCACGAATTCACCTGAATTCCCTAAAATGCAAATCTAGCATGAGGAAATGGAATCTTTCTCTTCAATGAAAATCTAGCTAAGGAATGGAAGAGACAAACAGTGTGCAACATAGAAAATGCAGCAAACAAGATGCACAATGAAATTCCCTTTTCATGCAATTGTTCCTAAATCAATGTAGATGCAAAAACCTTAAATGCTAATGCACAATTTTTTCTTTTCGCCAAACTTAATTTTCATTAATGAGGAAAACTATGATGTAAAGTCTAATCACTAATTCAAATGCACTTTTCAGAATGAGGACTAGAAAAAAAATTGATCCAAGCGATTAATGATCAAACGAAACAAGTTTTCAAGTGACCTAATGATAAGAAAAAAGAAAAAATGAAACCAATTCTTACCAAAGATATTCATACACAAATGCAAACCAAATGGAGGCATTAGAGAGACCACAAAACACTCAAGACTCAGGGAAAGTCAGTTGGAAGTAGGCTGATCAAAGAAACACTAAGTAAACAAGGCAAATTTTGTGCAAAAATAGGGATCAACGAACATGCAGAAGAGGCACCAGCGCTTTGCAACGCAAGAACAAAGAGCCACCAAGTGGGGTGCAATGCTTTGTTAGCTGACTAGAGGGTACATTGGTCTAGGGAAACAGGATTCTGACACAAAAATTGCAAATAAGACACAATGAAATCACTTCCTAGGTCTTTTCTTGGTTGGTTAAAGCAGCAAAGTTCTATGAAAGAGGTAAAGCAAACACAATGGACAAGAAAACCACCAAGGGAATACACCGATCCCCAGTGGTGTCCCAAATTTTTTATGCATGATTTATGATTGCAGACAGAAATATCTACCCTAGGTCTAGTCGATTGACCTAGAACAACAGAAAGACAAAGGATCCAATGTTTTCGTTAAGGTAAGTAGTTGAAGCGATGAAACCTACTTGGAATCTGTCGTATGTTTCACTCCTTTGTCTTGAATGTTACAATCCTATCTCCAACTGCTAAAATTAGAACCTGCACAAATAGACAACACAAGCCAAGAAACTATGAGACCTATGTAGCATCATATATCTACTTTATTCAATAGGTCAACATGGTATCGTAATACATGAAATAACGACATCACATATAGGAAAATAAAGAACTTTGTGTACTGATATAAATGGAGTGAGTTACGACCATAAATAGGTGTTGCTCTTGTAGAAGAGCTCCTCCAAGTTGTTGACTTGTCCTTCCTTTGTCACAAAGTGCACATCCAATCACCCTAAATGCATGAAACAATGAATTTCACAACAACATCATAAGGGTAGAATCACTCTCCAAAAGCCAACCCCTTGCATATGGAAGGTTGTAAATATATAGAGGAGTGAGGTAAGTTGGGATTTCTTATCATTTTACCAATCTTGGGATTGAGATACACTCTTGATGGGAGGATGAGATCTAAGGATAAGGGATGGAAACCCCAAGGTAGGATAGGATAGGATTTGAATGTTTTATCTAAGGTAAATGGTTACAACAGATCCTAGAAGCTTCTGGAAATGGAAGCTTCGTGATTCTCTCTATTTTTCCAAAATTTCTAGAACCAACACAAGTGCAAATGGGAGCAACTTATATGTGAGCAAAGCAGACCACAATGGAGCAACCTGTAGGTGAACGTAGTCTAGTGAGAGGCCAGGGAGTGTTGGTCCTAAAACTAGCTCAAATGATGCAGTTTAGGGAAGAAACTCTGGGGAAGGAGAGAGCCATGCATAGGGATTTTTGCAATGATGATGTAAATGGGGCATAGGATATTGGTTGATCCAGTTCGGAGGCTAATTGATCAAATGAGACAAAATAACCTATAACAATTACGTAGTGTAGCACAAGGCCAACCAAAATCGAAATGGCATAAAATTAATATATCACTTTCATTTCGAAATATAACAAAAAAAATTCATTATGTACAATAGATAAATATGAAGAAAACTTATTAAAATCCCTTCCCGAATTCATAACAAAACAAACTACTCTCATGCTTCATGTTCTGTGCATATTGTTGAAAATCATACTGAGAGGGGGGGGTGAATCAATATTATTAAGTCAAATTATTTTTCAATTTATACAAAGATTTGTATACGCTACTTCAGTTAATGAAAACGGCGTGTATACGTAACTCTAGCTAATGAAACTTGCGTATATCTTGCAGACTTATAATTTAATTTATTCTTTGGATGCTGATCATTAATCTGTGTGTCACAACCATATAACAGTAACCAGGAGCAGAAAAGTAGAGCAGACAGTCACATAAAAGAACACAAGATATAAGCTGGAAACCCAATGTGCGTGAAAGCCACCTGCTGCAATATGTCTCTATCTTCTTTCAATTAGAAACTTCTTTTTACAATGATTTTGTACTGGTGCAGTCTTATACCAGCATGTAGGCTTCAACCTGCAGAAGGCTACAACCTTCTCTCATTCTCCAAGTTCTTCTGGAAGGGAGCTACAACCCCCTTAGCTCTTGTACTAGCTGAGGTACTAGTACGTAGGTGCTGACCTACAGAAGGCTGCAGCCTTCTCTTTTCTTCTAGGGACCACGTTTCATAAATTTTCAGACTGGATCCATGAATATCAATCAAACATCAAGTAGATCTGCAACAACCAATCTCCTTTGTACAAATACTAAATCAACCAATAACTTCTCAAAATGTTGTAACCAGAAAACAATACTAGTAACTAGACACCAATTCTGAACCCAAAACACTGTAACAATAAACAGAAGCAGCTAAATCATATTTCAAGAGATGTACGCTACTTCATTAATAGAAACCTGCATACATACGCAGTTGTGTCAAATCCAACCAGCGTATACGCAGTCTTCACTTGCTTAACCTGCGTGTATACGCGCCTCTACCATGCCAAACCTGCGTATAGATCTATAAAAGATAATTTATCCTTTTACTTAATCAGACATCAGTTATACCCAGATTATCAGATTTATAGATCTAATCATGCGCCAAATATAATATATCAAAATCACGCAATGATACTACTATTCAAGCCTTGAGATCTTGACCCATCAATAGAACTTAACCATCTTGTAATGCTCAGGTTCCTCCTCGATTCAGATCCAGCTATATCTCACCAACCAATCACCAGTATTCTAGATCTTGCTCCTCCTAAGATATTCAATGCATAAGTCCATCTCATTGCCAAATGATCTCCTTCCCTTTTTATAGTCTTATGCCTTACTCAAACCATGGTTTGAAACCATAGAGATCCAATACTAAGAACCCAATACCTGAGATCAACACTTGGAATGCAATACCAAGGACCAAAACCATAGGTTCAAATATGTCGGACTAAGTACCATGGACCAACCATAAGTTTTCCCACATGTACACGCTTTTCTTTGCATGAAAGTGTGTGCATACATATACGTGCCTTTTGATTGGTACACCCACGTGTATATGCAATTTTGTCAAGATGAACCTGCGTATACCTCATTTTCTTTCATTCTGAGAGCCTAAACTCTGATCTACCATTTGAGTGAGTTGGAATCAAGGACAACACCTGTGCCATAGTGCCAAACCTGTGTCATAATGCCAACAATCTCCCCCTTTGGACTTGATGGCAACCCCAAGTCACTCAAAAACATTCTCCCCCTTTGACATCAAGGGAAAAGGGTTATGTTCCCCCTGAACACATGCTAAATTCTCTACTCTATTGTTCTATCCAAGCTCCCCCTGACTGTAGGCAAGGTCTGCAAGAAGATGTTCTTCAAAAGAAACATGACTTGATACATTATAAATGACCTTCCTATCACCAAAAAATCATACATACATCCATCTCCCAACCAAGTGGGAATTGACTCATCTACCCAACCAAGTGGGGATACATCAAGAATTTACAGATGATAACAACAAGAACATTACTTCATCCATCCTAGGCATAGCGGGGAAACCAAGATAGGTCGTTACATGACCTTGAGAAGAAAAGGAATACATGACATAGTGACCAAATATCTACAACAAGACTAGCATCTGTCAATCATCAATCATCATTCAGAACAACAACCATGCTCTTCCTCATGCTCTTGTTCAACCTAAAAAAATAACTATGAATGTAAACCAAGATCTTCTAAGATAATGCCAAAAATGAATTATTAGAAGAATATATGCTCCCCCTAAACCTATGCCTGATGATCTCTGACAGAACCATATCAGACTCTTTTCATCCTGAGCCTGGCCCCACTTCTTTTCTTGAAACCAACATATACATGACTATACCGACATAAACCAGCATATGTACATGGATTCTCCACATGAAACTCGCGTACAACCATCAATCTCTGAAACAGAGAAGATTCAACAGCAAGATGATGCATCAACTACCCCCAGCTTCTGTCTGAGGTATTCAAATGTCTCCCTGGGCAGTGGTTTGGTGAGTATATCAGCAACTTGTTCCTTAGAGGGAACACACTACAATTTGACCTTTTGTTCAAGCACTTGTTCCCGAAGAAAATGATACTTGATTGGTATGTGCTTAGTCTTTGAATGCATGACAGGATTTTTTGAAATATCGATTGCACTTGTATTATCACAAAAAATGGAGATAGCTAGAGTACAAGTGATTTGAAGGTCTTGCAAAGTTTGCATCATCCAAAGGAGTTGTGTGCAGCAAGACGCAGCGGCTACATATTCTTCTTTAGCTATATATAAAGAAATAAAACTTTGTTTCTTGCTGAACCAAGATACTAATCTAGGACCGATGAAGAATGCACCACCACTAGTGCTTTTTCTGTCATCCATGCTTCCTGCCCAATCTGCATCTGTATATGCATGAAGTGTGAGATCTGTACCTCTAGGATACCATAAGCCATAGTTTTGAGTTCCTTGAAGATACTTGAAAATTCTCTTAACTGCCTGAAGATGAGTTTCATTTAGATTTGCCTTAAACCTTCCAACTATTCCCATTGCATGCATAATGTCTGGTCGGGTACCTGTTAGATTGAGTAGACTACCAATCATGGATCTATAGGTTGGTTGATGTACTGCTGTTGATTCATCATTTGCGTTGAGGCTGCATCTTGTTAACATAGTGGTACATATTGGTTTCGAATCCTCCATCCCATATTTCTTCAAGATCTGCTTGAGATACTTGGTTTGTGATAGAAAAATACCATCTTTGCTTTGTTGGACTTGTAAACCAAGAAAATATGTGAGCTCACCAAGCAGGGACATTTCAAATTCTTTTTGCATCACCAAGGCAAAGCTTTGACTCATGTCTTCTTCATTGCTACCAAAGATGATATCATCAACATACACAACAAGTATTAGCAACTTATCATTGTCAATTTTTATATATAGATTGCTATTTGTTGATCCTTTTGTAAAACCTTGTTGATGGAGATACTTATCCAAGCGATAATACCAAGCCCTTGGAGCTTGTTTAAGGCCATAGAGAGCCTTTTTGAGTCTGCATACAAGATTTGGATCATTTCCAAGGATAAACCCATCTGGTTGCTCAATATACACTTCTTCATTCAATTCTCCATTCAGAAAGGAAGATTTCATGTCCATTTGAAATACTTTGAACTTCTGAAAGCTAGAAACAGTAAGGAACATTCTTATGGCCTCAAGTCTAACAATTGGTGCAAAAGTTTCTTCAAAGTCTATGCCTTCTTGTTGAGCATACCCTTTACAAACAAGCCTAGCCTTGTTTCTAATAACATCTCCATTTTCATTCAGCTTGTTTTTGAATATCCATTTTGTTCCTATGACATTCTTATCTTTTGGTCTAGGAACCAACTCCCAAGTGTCATTCTTTTCAATCTGCTCAAGTTCTTCCTCCATGGCCTTGACCCAGCATTCATCTTTGCATGCCTCTCTTACATTTTGTGGTTCAGTAGAGGAGAGCAATGCTAGGTAGCTTGAAGCTTCTGAAATGGTTCTTCTTGTCTATACACCTGCCTCTTTCTGCCCCAAAACTTGAGATTCTGGATGATTCTTCTGAACATACCTGGATGGAGTCTTTTCTTCTATCCTTATCTTTTCTTCTGGTGCTTCATGGGTTTCTTCTTCATCATGAATCTGATTTGATGTAGATGGATAGTGCTCATCATCTTTGAAATATTCAGATTTTACCCACCTAGGAGTGTTTCCTTCTTCACCAACCACTACATCAATGCTTTCAACAATTTTTCCAAGTCTTTTATTGTAACACTTGTATGCTTTGTTGTGGGGAGAGTAACCAAGGAGAATACCTTCATCTACTATAGGTTCAAACTTGCCAAGATTTTCATCAGTCTTCTTGATGTAGCATTTGCTTCCAAAAATTTTGAATTATTTTACCGTGGGAGTCTTACCATACCAAAGTTCATGAGGAGTCTGAGTGCTGTTTACCTGGATATTTGTTTTGTTGAGAATAGTAACTGCAACAAATGCGGCTTCACCCCAGAAGGTTGCAGGAGTTCCAGACTCATCAAGCATAGCACAAGCCATTTGTTGAACCGTTCTGTTCATCCTTTCCACTAATCCATTTTTCTGAGGAGTCCTTGCAGTAGAGAACTCCCTTCTTATTCCATTTTCTTCAAAAAAATTGAAAAATTCATTCGAGGTAAATTCCCCTCCTTGATCAGACCTAAGGCATTTGATTCTATGATCTGATTAGTTTTCCACCAATGCTTTGAATGATTTGAACTTCTCGAAAGCTTCATATTTATGCTTCATAAGTCCTATCCAACACATCCTGGAAAAGTCTTCAATGAACAATATAAAGTATTCTTCTCCTCGAGGTGACCTTTTCCTAGATGGACCACATACATTAGTATGCACAAGTTCAAGTGGCCTGCTAGCTGATCCTTCCTCAAGGAAATTAGTTCTGGTTTGCTTACCAAATTGACATGATTTGCATATTGTATTTCCTAGAATTCTGATGTTAGGTAGATCACGAACCGCCTGATATTTGCATGTTTTCCTTATCTGTGAGAAGCTTAGATGCCCCAATCTTCTGTGCCATAGCCAGTGTTCATCATTCTTGCTTAGATAGCATTGTTTTTATCCTCCTTTGAGTATATATAGATTATTTGGAGTTCTTATGCCTTTGATCACTGTTTCTCTTGTATCAAGCTCACGAAAAATGCATCCATTTGATCAAAATATTACTTCATTTCCTTGATCACACATTTGACTGACACTTAATAAATTATGCTTTAAGCCATCAACATACGTAACATTTCCAGCCTTGACCTTTTCTTTCAAAAGAACAGAACCTTTACCTTTTATGAGTGCAAGGGTGTCATTTCCAAATGAGACCTTCTTTTCCTTTCCTAAGGAACTATATGATTGAAGTTTATCTTTATCACCTGTTATATGTTTTGAGCATCCACTGTCGATGTACCATTGATTTTCCTATCCTTCCACATATAAGGCAATCCCACATCTTTCTGGTAGTAGTTATTTCTTTCTCTATGTTTTGGGACTTAATGAAGCTTGCTCCTTTGGAGTTGTTTGTCGAAACCTACTCCTGCATTCAGAATCTTCATGACTGAAGTTGTTACAAATCAAACATTTTATTTCATTTTCAAGAGCAGAAAAGTTATTGTAGGTCCTTTTCATGAACCCAGTCATACTCCTTTGTTTTTGAGCTTCTCTAGTCATGATTGTTTTGTAGGCAACACATTGAGCTACTTTGTGACCAAAGTTATGACAAGAGAAACATTGGCCATTGAAGAAACTCCTACGATTATCAACTCTACCAACCAAATGATTGTAGTTTGTATTATTGACATCCATTCTTGAGGCAAATTGAGAACAGTTTACCTGTGGTTGGTTGTAACTTTTGTTCATCCTTGAAGTAGATTGCCCCCGATTTACCTGGTAGTCTTTGTTCATTCTCGAGGTAAATTGTCCCTGATTTTCCTGGTGATCTGCATTATGCTTTTGCAGTGGATTGTCAACCTGTTCACTTCTCCTTGCTGCATCAAGATAACTTTTGGAGGTGGACGGCTTCTATGCTTGCTTTTGTGCTTGAGATGCTTCTTCAGTATGTCCAAGACCTGTCTTGATTAGAGGAGAACGCTGCACCTTGATAATCTCATCTAAAGTTTCAGATACTTTAGCAAATTTAAGATTAAGAGCTTTTGTTTTCTCAATATCTTTTCTAAGTCCCACAATTTCACATTCTAACTTTTCATTGTGTTTTTCCCTCTCATCAAGTTGGAATGTCAGAGTATCTATAATCATATTCTTTTCCTCTAAATAAATTTTGAGTTTAGAAATTTCTTCATAGAGACCTTCATCTATAGCATCCAAGAAATCATCATCTTCAAAAGCCATCAAAAGTCTATAATCATTACGTTGTTCATCTTCATCACTAATTGAATATCCATCACTATCTTCATGTGTATAATAGCTCTTCTTACTTACATTCTGTTCCTTACCTTTGTCAAGTTTATCTTTATGAGGACACTTGGCAGCATAATGACCGACTCTCCCACAAGCAAAGCATTTGAAAGGCAGCTTACCACTGAATCTTCCAGATCCTCGTTGAAGGTTCTTGACAAAATTAGATTCTTCCTCTTCTTCAGAAATATGTTCTCACTCATTGTACTCTCCTTTTCCTTAGGCTTTGAATGCAGCTTCTCTCCTGTCTGATGGTCCCCCATTTCTCATTTCGTAAGCAGTTAGGATTCCGTGCAGCTGTGACATGGTAAGGCTCTGTAGATTCTGCTTTTCTTCTATGGCAGAAACTTTTGAATCAAACTTAGGAGACAAATATCTTAAAACCTTTTCAACCAAAACAACTTCTTTTATTTCTTCACCAAAGTTTTTCATACAATTAACAATCTCATCTATACAAAGGAAATAGTTAGCCATGCTTTCATCATTGTGCATTCTAAGATTTTCATACTGAATTCTGAGAGTTTGAAGCTTTGCCCATTTTACCTGATCATCTCCTTCATAGCTCAAAATGATCTTGTCCAATATTTCTTTTGTGGTTTTGAGCTGCATAACCTTGATGAATTCTGATTGAGATAGACTCCCTAATAGAGTATTGATAGCCTTTGCATTTGTTTCATACTGCTTCTCACCAGCCATATCTGTCGGAGTTGCTGAACGAAATGTGTATCCTGTTTCCACAATATCCCAAACTTCTGTACCAAGAGATTGAAGATAGGCAGTGATTCTTACCTTCCAATAGACGAAGCTGCTCCCATCAAAAATTGGTGGCCTGATTGATGCCTCCTTTTCGTAGTTGCTCATGATGATAGATCTCCCTTCAAGCGATCAAGCTTCTCCTGAAGGACCTTCTCTGATACCAATTGTTGAAAATAATACTGAGAGGGGGGCGGGTGAATCAATATTATTAAGTCAAATTCTTTTTCAATTTATACAAAGATTTGTATACACTACTTCAGTTAATAAAAACAGTGTGTATACGCAACTCTAGGTAATGAAACTCATGTATAACCTGCAGACTTATAATTTAATTTATTCTTCAGATGTTGATCATTAATCTGTGTGTCAGAACCATATAACAGTAACCAGGAGAAGAAAAGTAGAGCAGACAGTCACACAAAAGAACACAAGATATAAGGTGGAAACCCAATGTGGGTGAAAACCACCTGCTACAATATGTCTCTATCCTCTTTCAATTAGAAACTTCTTTTTACAATGATTCTGTACTGGTGCGGTCTTATACCAGCAGGCAGGCTTCAACCTGCAGAAGGCTACAACCTTCTTCCATTCTTCTGGAAGGTAGCTACAACCCCCTTAGCTCTTGTACTAGCTAAGGTACTAGTACGTAGGTGCTGACCTACAGGAGGCTGCAACCTTGTCTTTTCTTCCAGGGACCATGTTTCATAAATTTTCAGACTGGATCCATGAATATCAATTAAACATCAAGTAGATCTGCAACAACTAATCTCCTTTGTACAAATACTGAATCAACCAATAACTTCTCAGAATGCTGTAACTAGAAAATAATACCAGTAAACAGACACCAATTCTAAACCCAGAACACTACAGCAATAAACAGAAGTAGCTAAAACATATTTCAAGAGATGTACACTACTTCATCAATAGAAACCTGTCTACATACGCAACTATGTGAAATCCAACCAACATATACGCAGTCTTCACTTGCTTAACCTATGTGTATACGTACCTCTGCTATGCCGAACCTGCGTATAGATCTATAAAAGATAATTTATCCTTTTACTTAATCATACATTCATTATACCCAAATTATCAGATTTATAGATCTAATCATGCGCCAAATATAATAGATCAAAATCACACAATGATACTACTATTCAAGCCTTGAGATCTTGACCCATCAATAGAACTTAACCATCTTGTAATGCTTAGGTTCCTCCTTGATTCAGATCGAGCTATATCTCACCAACCAATCACCAATATTCCAGATATTGTTCCTCTTAATATATTCAATGCATAAGTCCATCTCATTACCAAATTATCTCCTTCCATTTTTATAGTCTTAGGCCTTACTCAAACAATGGTTCAAAACCATAGAGATCCAATACTAGGAACCCAATACCTGGGATCAACACTTGGAAAGCAATACCAATGACCAAAACCATAGGTTCAGATACGTTGGACTAAATACCATGGACCAACCATAAGTTTTCCCACATGTACGCGCTTTTCTTTGCATGAAAGTGCGTGCATACGTATATGCGCCTTTTGATTGGTACACCAGCATGTATACACGATTTTTTCAAGATGAACCCGCGTATACCTCATTTTCTTTCATTCTAAGAGCCTGAACTGTGATCTACCATTTGAGTGAGTTGCCATCAAGGACAACACCTGTGCCATAGTTCCAAACCTGTGTCATAATGCCAACACATATATGTATCGCTATGATAATATAAGTGCTCAAAGCATAATTTTGTAACATTACCTAATGCAATTACAGTAACAAGAATAGTATCGAGTTTCAAATTTCAATCATGATAACTATGATTGAAATAAATAAATATAATACAAATGCATAGAAGATCAGATGCTAAGAATTAAGAACTTTGATTCTCAATAGGAAGCACTTGTATCAGTAATGAAAATTCTCAATGGCTTAGTTCATTGGCTTATTCACTATGTTATTTTCGCATCTTTTGGTTAACTACTTTATTTTGCATCCGACAAAAGTAAATGTGTGAACCATAATATGCAAAGAGGTAACTCCAAAATAAAACAAGGAACTGCATTAATAAAGTAGACTATGTGACATTAGTAAAATTAACAAATCAGAATGATTGAATATTAGTAAATAGAAAACAAATATGTAAATATTTAAGGACAGTTACAATTTGTGAAAGCATATATGCTAATTGTTTCAGTATAAACTACCTTTAGAATGAACGGCCCCTTTAACCAATGTCTTCAACTTAGCTTGAATGAATTCTTTAATTGGTTCCATTGTAATCTCCGGCCTTGCATGTTGATTGAATAATTTCTTTTCGATCTCCATCACCTCTTCTTGTAACTAAGTAGCTAACAAAGATTTCATATCATTAATGCTAACAAAGCCAACTAGTCATTTGTCAATTTATTCTAGAGAAAAATCAGTTATATCATTAAACTATTTTTGCATTGATTGTTTTCTCTTATCCAGTTCAAATGTTAGTGTATCTTTTGTAATCAATTTATAATTTCGTATAATTCATGGGCCATCTAGAGCTCGAACATTTTGCATTGCCTTTAGAAGCATATCAATTCTCGTATTCTCTATGTTCTCAAATTTAGAAATAATGTTTTATAGTGTACTGATTATTCTAGACCATCCAGCTTTGCTTTGTCTCATTCGATTATAATTTGGCAATTCTCAATTTTTCTTGTTTAGATTAGATAAAAATTCTAGCCTTTGACTAAAATAAAGTCAATGTTAATGAAATGTTTGTCTTCGTTAATATTACTTCTCACCAAATTGACAAATGAGTTTATATCTTGTGCTAACCGTAACAGAACATAAACCGTTAGCCATGCATGTTTAATGATTTCTAACCTTTGGCATATATTACTAAGAATATGAGATCTGACTGCATTAACTAGTTGTAGAACTCCAATAGGTCCGTGAGATGTGCTAGCCGTGGGAATTGTAGATTCTGAGTCCGTATTACGACTAGAGTCATTAACAAAGGACCCAGATTTAAAGCATTTTCTAGCATTTCTATTTTTACTTTTAGTACCAAGTTCTTTTCTTTTTTGTTGCTTAATAGACATTGCAAGAACATTCCCGGTAGCTTCACTCAATGTCAAAACATTTGTGGCTAAAATTTTAGACATATGAAGATTCGTTTGTACTATATCAATAACTTTTTAACCATGCATCCTTACTTTTTCAATTTTCAATATTTTATTGTCCATGTTATAGTTTACATATTGAAAAGTATCAAACTGATCATCAAAAATAGAAAATTATTTGGCACTTTGCTCTGTTATTTTCTGATTTTCATTCAAAGCACTGCTGACCCAATCAGGTAGCAGGGTTTCAATCTCCTCGTTGATAGCTTCTTATCATCTCCAACAATTGATATCTAACCGTGAATCAACTATGTAGCTTCGATATCTTTTCGTTTTCTTTCACTTGAAGATGAAGACAAAGTATTTTTGGATATGTAAATAGAAGATTGTGTAGTTTTTCTGCTTCTTTGTTTACACTTTGTTTCAGTGCTAATACTTTCTTCTTCAACCATTTCTCTAATAGATATTTCTCCTTCTTGATTATTGCTTGGAGCACTGTGACTTTTTTTATTTCACCTGTAACTTTTTTCAACAAGCTCGCGCATTTGATGGCACCTAGATGTATTATAAATATGCCTTCTGGATCAACATCTCTCTAGCCTTCAACTTATTTTAAATTTTAAAAATGAAATGACTTCAAAAACTCTCCAAGAATGCTTCCATTCATCATGGTTACTTTCCCAACAGTAAATGGGAAAGAAATAAACATTTTATCCTTTTGATTTTTAAATTTAACTTGCTAATCATAGTATTAAATGCAAACTTTGGCAACAAAATACATGTCCATAACAATTCTTGGAAGCATTAGTGGTTTTCCTCGAAACCCATAAACTCGAATAGCCGTATTATTTCCTCTTTCTTCATGTATCCCTTTCCCCCAAAGGAAACTTGTGCTTCACCAGATGTTTGATGGGGCTCTTGTCTAGTTATCATGCAAATAACTTGCTTTATAAAAATATCATGAATTAGACAAAAAATTGAAATAAATTCTTGCTTCCACAATATGGGATAATAGAATTGCATCAGTTCTTTGTTAAAATTGAAATTAGAGTTATGTGGAAACTCATCAAAAGTATGAATGGACACTAGTCCTCTCCCACAGAGATAGATTCACATATAAGTGATACACAACCAACCACTAAAAGATTTGATCGATGAGCGCAAGTGAGTTAATAGTACGAATGCAAATAACCATGTTCCTTCCCCTCAAAGCCATTTTTTCTCTGTACTTTTAAAATATTTTGTTAACCTACAATTTTTTCAATGTGATTTAGGTATAACTCATAGATAGACTAAACAACCACCACTTGTTACTACTCTTCCTATGAAATCCCTTCCACAAGACACTTCTGATATATATATCAATTCAGTATAGAAAAATGTGCATTTACGAGAAATAGTAGAAATAATTCGCATAATCTAAATGCACCACAATTCTGGCTAGAAAATAGTAGAGATTCTGACAAGATTTTTAGAAAATCAGCCATAGTTTTTTGGAAAATTGGATTACAGTTGTTAAATTGTAGGATTTTTCAGTATGAGAGTAATTGTTGATAGTGCTAAATTTTCTGCCTTTTTCCATTTCCACTACCTGTTACTATTATGTGTGTGAAATATGTTTGAGAAAACTTTCTGATTAAATAGAAATTAAGAAACAACAAAGAAGACATTTCTGAGAAATAACAGAAATAGTTTAAAAATAAATCTCGAAATTGAGAAACCAGTTACTCCATGTACGAAACAAATTAAATGTGAATCATTTCTAATAATGATAGCTAGCTTACATGCTCTCAACAATCACATCCACTAATATATTGTCAGTTTAGAGGTAATAACATTTACGTTCCTGATTACGTGTCGATCTTTCCATTCACCAAAAGGGTATTGAACCATTAATGTGATTATGTCATATAAGAAAATGATTAAACCACACTCTACACAATGAAAGCATTTCTTTGTCTTCTTCTTCTTCTTCTACATAACACGATTTTGTAATTCCGTGTCTTTTCCATATGCAATGTACGTCTCTGGCATTGATTACAATCACTAGTAAAACTTCAGCCACAATGTTATTATTAATTCCTTTTGCACTTGATAAAATTTATTATTAAATATTGTTATTTAATTTACTTTTATAGTTTTTAGGTTTTTTATTGTTTAATAAAAGATTTCATTGCACAGAAATATATTTATGCGTAGAATGTAAGCTTTACTATGGGCTTGACGCAATAAAGCTCCACAAAGTGAAATAGGTTTCTATATATAGCATGAGTTCTATAAATACTTAATTTTTCATATGCACATGTTCTTCGAATAATATTCACACATGCACAACCACTTCCGCACAGGTACTTTCGTACTCAATAACACTTTACAAATACTCATTTACAATTGACTACTATAACTTTTATTATTTACAATATAAGCTTTAATATGGGTTTCACACAAGAAAAACCTCTCCATAATGAAAAATATCTCTATATTCAGTAGGAATTATTTAAAGGTGTATTTTCTTTAAGTAAACAAATTGTATATGTCTATAACCAAATTACTTACAAAGACTAGTTTACAATTGACTATTGCAAAACCAAATATGGAGATTTTTCACAATGCTTTGAAAAAAATCCCACAGTTCTATGTATTATTATTATTATTATAATCATATGTTGTTGTGCAGAGATTTTACTGTAGGAAGCTTCCTCTACATAATGAAAACTCTCATCCTAATCACGACAGAATGAAAACTTCGTACCATGAAACACTGATGTGTGCAATTCTCTCTTTTGTACATGCATTCATAAATAAATACAACTCGAACAGAATAGTCATCCTTTATGGTTGAGTACCCTTCAATAGTTATCAATATAGTTACAACAAGTGTAATTGTATTCAGATTCAAATTCTGGTCAAAACAAATGCAATAGATACAAGTTCACATGTAAAACATTATCTAAGAATTATTTATATAACTGGTAAAAAGTTTCATTATTAGAAAAAATAAACATAAATCCATTTTTATTATTATTCGTTGCAAAAAATTAGCTAATATATAAAATATAAAAGAAAATACTGGAAAACAAGTGTTCAATTATTGTTTTTTTTACAATATTAGAGAACCCAGTCCATACAACATCCCATGTCAAAAGTTGTCTCAAAATTGTTTACATAATTAGTAAACATACTAAGGGATAGAAAAGATAGTAATCAAAATTTGAATAAGTTATGATTACAGAGCCATGGTCTAGAAAATAACTTATGCTGCATAAAGAATTTATGAAAATGTTAATACTTCAATCACAAAGCTAAATGCATTTGTCCTAA
The DNA here is from genome assembly GCA_031772625.1 of Pinus tabuliformis. NCBI lineage: Eukaryota > Viridiplantae > Streptophyta > Pinopsida > Pinales > Pinaceae > Pinus > Pinus tabuliformis. The sequence continues at coordinate 593,783,464 of CM062819.1, forward strand.
TGAGAACTGCAATTTCAATCTCGCCAATTGTAATCTCCAAAAGTCATCTGCAATAGGTAACAAGGAATTGCATTCATGAACTAGACTATTCCATCTTACTCCACACATAATACTTAAATATTAATATTCTTTGATGACAACAACAAATGTTTCAATGTACTAAAACGCTTACAATACGCGAAAGAAGAGTTTGATATTATTCATACCAAAGCTATCTCACGCAATCAGGCTTCCTAAAACAAATTCCTTCACTTTAGCTTCAATTGATTCTTCCATCAGAGCAACAATAATGTCATGCTTAACACATTTATTGAATATCTCCTCCGAAATTTCTTTTGTTTCTTCTTGAAATTACAAAATTGAGGCAAAGTACTCTTAGTTGACACTAACAAAAGTAATTAGCCATATTCTAATTTCATCAGCACTAAAATCAGTTATATCATCAAACTACGTTTGTTGTGATTGTTTCAGTGTCTCAAAATCATCCATCGTATTTCTCTTTCAAAAGTAATATAGATTGATATGTAATACATAGATCATTTAAATCCTAAACAATCTCTACCGCCTTGAAATACACGTCTACTCTTGGATTTTCTATATCTTCGCGCTCAGAAGTAATGTCTTCTAATGATCTGATTCTCCAAGACCATGAATCCTTGATCTAGCTCCTTCGATCAACATCAAACAACCCGTCTTTATCTTTTCCTAATTCTGAGAGTGAATCAATCTTCTGACTAAAAGTTAATAGGTCATTGCCTATGAATTCCCTGTCTCCCTCCAACTCACTTTTGACCAATTTTACAGAAGACCTAGTTCTCTTCTTTAAATGTTGTAGATCAAAAAAAACTTGCCAAGTTAATTTAATAATCCGTAATCTTTCAAATATATTACTAATGATATATGATTTCATTGCACTTAGAAGATTGCCAAGTCTCTCAAATATATTAATTTTGCTAAGACTAGAAATTTCCAATGCTGGTTTGCGCATCGCCAATGGAGTCTTTAGCAAAGGACTTAGGCTCAGGGTATCTTCAAGATCTTTTATTTTTACCTTGAGCTTCATATTTTATGTCTGTCATCGACCAACAGAATTCACAAGCACTTCACCACTAACTTGATGCAATTTCATTAGCCCTGGTATTCCAACCGAAGATAGATCAACATTTAATTATGCCCAATCAACAACCTTTTCGTTGGAAAACTATATCGTTTCAATCTTCAATATCTTACCTCCCCTATCATAATTTTCATCTTGCAATGTGACAAAATGGTCATCGAAAGTAATGTCCTCTTCAAAAAATTTCCTCACTTATTCTCTAATTTTGTTGCAAACAAGTACTAACCCAATCAGGTTGTACAATGGTATCAACTTCGATGTCCACCACTTCGTCAATGTTGTCCGTTTTAGACACACTCTTTGATAAAAATGATTCAATCTTTTGTGCTCTTTCTGGAGTTACCCTACAAGTAGGCTCTTCATCATCCCGGTACCTAATAGCCTATTGAAAACAAGTTTTTCACTTCTAGTAGTTATTTTCCATCTTTTGCTAGAATATGAAGTCACACTATTGCTATGTGTGCAATTTTGAGATTTCCCCATAGGGTTTGCGCCTCTTTGCTTAAATATTTCTCTTATCCTGATGATCACTTTTTTAGCAATATGTTCATCATCTACTAGCATTTTTTGATCTTTGGTTAGTACACTGGGACTTTCATTGCTCTTCTCTCTACCTTTCATAAACAAGTTCCCATACCTCATAGGCTCAAGTTGTTCCTTGAAAAATTTTCCTCTATTAAAGACTTTAATAGCTCCATATTCATTTAATTTGAAAGCATCAAAATACTTTGCAAAAATGATAGCGTGAGCCGTATTCTTCACAGTCACTTTTCCAATAGTAAACAAAAAAGAAATATATTGTCTTTTCTTTTTCTGTTCAAATATAGATATCCAACGATGATATTTCCTACAGTCTTCAACAAGAAAATAGTTATCTTGGACAAACATCGGCAAAAGAAATGACCTATCTTCAAAACCATAAATTCGTATAACCGTATTTCTTTTTCTTTCCTCATATTTCCCTTTGCCAAATAGGAAATTTTTAGTCTCTTCAGATATTCAAGAAGGCTCCTATCTAGTTACCATGCAATACACTTTTGTCACAAACACATCCTAAATTAAACAAAACTTTAAAGAGGCTTTGTGCTTCCACAATATATGATACCATAACTATATTAATTCCTCGCAAAACTTGAATATAGAATTACATGGTAAACCGTCAAACACATGCCTTCACATGAGAAGTGTTATCAGATATTCCATCATAAAGAATCCATTTTTCTTTGGTAATCCATGTAATTGAACAACTAATTCATTCAAAATGACATAAGCCCAATGAAACATACAATTGGTTTTGTATGTCTCATAAAACACATATAAAATTCATTTTGGAATATGTGAGGTACTTTTTATCCCTACTACATGGGAAAAGAGCCAACATAAATCCCTAAACGATTGCCTAAAAAAAGAAATATCTACAAGAGAAAGATCAAAAGTAACCTCAGAAGTTGCAGAAATGAATTCTCGCATAGTGTCAATTACGCGCACTTCTGGCTCCACGAAACTATCTGCAACAGACAACTCTAAACACTTGTTTAGTTCCAGTAACTTGAATAACAATATAAATGCATTGAGATTTAGAGAAACCTTTATCACTCCTATATTAATTGCTCTATTTTTGAAATCAAAATTAGTTGTTCAAAGATAAACAATTTCTCTAAAATCAATGGCCTCTGGAACACACCTAGCATTTGCTAATCCAATACTCCAATCTTGTTACCTATTTTTGCTTCCGTTGACATATTCACATATCTCTCATAAGTTCTCAACTATTCAAATCTATCATCGATCTTAGCAAGTGAGCTAACCATACCACTGCAAATAGCCTCTAACCCTCACTTGCTACACATTTTTCATTTGCAGCAAAAAAAAATAAAATTCAATGAATAACACATTCAAATCTCGTTTCACTTTACAATTCTCCATTTTCTTCACAAACACTGGTTGTTATTATTACTTGTGTGAAAATTGTTACACATGACACTTTGAATAAATAACAATTAAAGATATCAAAGACAACGTATACGAATAGTAATAGGAAAAAAATCAAAATTCCAAAAGCATCTTGTGCATTTACGTTGCACTTTGCTTCCACTTCAAGATCATTGCTATATGTGTCATAAGAAATAAAAAATTATAATATACAATAATAGACGTTCTATACCAAATCGATAAATTCACCCACACGGCTAAAAATCACCACAATATGATTTTTTTTGTTTCTTTAATAAAAAATTTACATCTCAAGTGTTTGAATTAGTTTTTTTAATATTGGAAATAGATTCAATATCATCAAAAGCACCATCAGCAAATTCACTGATACAACCAAAATTTATTGAAAACCCTTTTTTTTTTAATTTGGCATTCTTTAAAAATCCTACTTACAATTGTTAACATTCAGGATTTTTGGTGCCTCGAAGATTCTTGATGGTGCTGAATCCATTTCCACAGTAAAAAAATGATTCAAACACTATCAATATTGTATTTTTTCAAATTATTTTCACTGGATTTTGTCTAGAATTTCACTGTCTTCGTGAAATTGTGGCCTCCATATAGAACGCCATCAATAATAGCTACAAATAGTGATGTAAACAAGAGCATTCACAAATAAATATTATTCCAATATGTATTCAACTAATTTCTACGATGAATTGACTTGACAGCTGGCCCCACTACTTTAAAAAATTGAACCAAATTTGATTTAAAAATAACATGACATAACTATTTCTCAACAAATTTGACACGTCGTTATGATGTAGTGAAAATGTTATTCCACACAGAAAAAATTAATTTTAAACTCTTTGATTTTTGGTGACACAAAAATAATTTTATTACTAAAAGCTAGTAGTTGTAACTTCAAGTTATTTTCAGTCAAATTTAGAGACTCAAAAAACTATCAATAATAGCCACAAATAGCGAATTTACTTCAAGTTACTTTCAGTCAAATTTAGAGACTCAAAATATTATTAATAATAGCCACAAACAGTAAATTTACCTTCTATGGTGAATTGACTTAACATTTGGTTCCCCACTACTTTGTAAAGTCGAACCAAATTTGATTTATGAATGAATTGACACACTCATTTCTCACAAAATTCGACAAGAAGTCACAAAATAAATTTAATTTTAAACTGTTTATTTTTTGCAGACTTGAAAATAATTTAATTACCGAAAACATAAACTTTAATTCACAATATAACAAGAACATCTGTAAAAAGCAATTTGTAAACTAGAAATAATGAATATTTTCTTGATTAAATACTTTTTACTATTATGTAATATTAGTTTAAGTCTCCTTTTAATGCATTTCAACAATTATTGCTTTGTGATAAAACATATGTGTGGAAAAAAAACGAGAAGTGATCATACCTTGTGTGTATCGACATACACGACAAATTGAGTGTTTTCTGTTCATAAGAGACACATCAGAATGATTAAAAATAAATAAAAAGAACAAATGACTTCAAATAAAGTACACAAGTCAAGGAACAAAAACTAACAATATGTCATATACTTTCAACATAATCCAAATGCATATGCTATTACTAGCTTCAAAACTACTACACATGACACGCTGAATATTTAGCAATTGAATACACCAAAGCTAATCACAACCCATTGATATAATATCATCCTTATACGTGTCGTAAAAAATATAAATGTACCCTACAAAACAATTTCAAACTAATTGTAATCATGATAATCAACTAAGAAACTGCCAAATGCAAATAGGAAAACGATAAAGGTGAATTAGTTTAAAAACATGGAGTATTGTAGAGAAAACCAAAGCTAAGCACAATATACTGATTTAATAGAAAAATTATATGTGTCATAAGAAACATAAATTTATCGTACAAAACAAGTTAAAACTAACAACAATCAAGATAATAAGCTAAGAATCTACCAAATGTAAACAGGAAATTGACAAAGGTGAATCAGTTTAGAAGCTTGCAATATTGTACAACTTATGTATTTCTGCACTACTACTATCATCCACAATGTAACAAAAATGCCATTGGGACACTATTGAAGATGAAAGCTCGTCTTCAAAGATAATAGTTTATGTAAGGCAATAGAAGCTCGGATAATACTCTGAGCTCTTAAATGCAATTTGCAAAGGAAAAATGCTACACGATTCATTGTTTTTCTTATCGCTGTAAATAGCGTATTTCCCTCACTATAATAGCAATTTGAAATGTTTGCAATCTTGTTTCACTAGAAATCACTACCTACCACTATTTTGCGTCTAAAACACGCTACAAAGATCAAGTTGCCATCCAAATTTTTCATCTTCCTGATGTTTTTCCTCTTATTAATATAAAATAGGGCTATAGGTAAATACAAGTCATCTTAGCATTTAATTCACTAACTCTACACCTGCTTAGGCATTCAGAAAACCACATAAGCACCAAAACATCAAATCTAGAAACATGATTTTCACATGCTTTCAACCTAATACAAATGCATATGTACGGAACCGTAGAGAAAATCCATATGTGCACAAAAGTCTCTCACACACAACCACCTCCACATAGCTTTGTTTGCACAACTACTTCGAGACTTAACAATGCCCTTCCATTAGTCATTGACACTTGAAACTGATATGAATAAATGTGGGACCCAAATATTATGGGCAAGAAGCATTCGTTACAAAATAAATGTTGGACAAAGTATTTTTTCTCTACACAAGCTATCTCCTAACAACACAGTCAACTGTTTAGAAAAAGCTCTCAATCATTCATTGTATGCACTTCCGCACTCCATAGAATCTATTAATAATAAAATAGGCACTTCTCTTATGCACAATCTACTAATATCAAAACACATTACAAATAAAATATCCCTATACACTTCCCTCATACCGCATAAATTCTGCACATGCATTTATTCTCTGCATAACCTTTGTACATGAACGACCACCTCTTCACAACTACTTTTCCACTCAATAACGCCCTCATTCATTGACATTTGAAACTAATATTAATTAATGATCATACATTGTGAAATACATCCCTAAATAAGAATTAAAAATGGGATTTGTATATTTATTATTTTAATAAACTTTGCATAAAACTTTCACATAACATCCGCATATGCATAACCTACTATGCACAACTTCATTCGCAAAACTACTTGCACACTCAATAACTCCCTTTGATCAGTCATTGATATTCAAAACTCCACACATGCTACCTCCAAACAGCGAGCTTTGCACAACCACCTTCACACAGTTCCTTTCGCACAACTACTTCCATAGTTACAAAAAACATTCCTAAATAATAATTAAAAAGGAGACTTGTACATTTATTATTTTAACAAACCTCACACGAAGCCTTCCACACATTTGTTTTAGCGCACAACACTTTTTCTTCACATGGATTGAAAACACAGTTTATTTAGCACCCCCTTCTATGCAAGAAAGCCTCAATTCTCCCACACATACTCTTTAACAATATCAATTATAAATTTGTTCAGCCCCCCTCTCCCCTGGGACCAATGCAAAAAACCTACAACCACATCAATTGTCGCATCATTAACCAAACCACTAACATAATAATGCCCCGCAACCGCATGCCACATGGATTGAAAACATGATACTAGCTTTTATAGTCCAATGATTACGATAATTGTTTAGAAAAATGATACTAACTCCCTCTCCACCCCTGTTAGTGTTAGAGCACCCTCCTCTATGGAAAAGGCCTTAGTTCTCCCACACTTACTCCATCTTCCACCTAGTAAATTTCCACACAATGAAACCTTACCAATTACCTCATTATTCATCGGTATCACAACACTCACTATGCAAAGGACCCCAATTATCCTGCACATACTTCATCCTCCACACAAGGAAGACAACCTGCAACCACAACAATTCTCACATCATTGAAGGGAGCACTAACATAATAGTGCCCTGCAAGAACATCAATTCTCACATGATTAAGCAAAGCGCTAACATAACAATGACAGTGTCCAAAGCACTCACCAACAGAATGACCACTCACAAAATTATTTTTATTTTAATTTTAAAATGAATTGTTAGGCATAGAAAAAAATGAAAATAAAACACCCTCCACTATGGGAATTATGTGCCATCAAACTTCTGTAGCCATTCATAAATTATAAATAACATTTATTGAAAATTGGAAAATTATTTTTAAATTTATGCAAAAATATAAATATTAAGCATTTTCTCGAAACTTTAGTTAAAATTACAAAAACACATTCAAATAATGCTATAGACATATAATTTTTACATTACAAAACAAAATCATTTTATTTATCGCTTACATAATTCAATCACATATTCAAATAAATATTATGTGAAAACTAAAATGACAAACATATCTAGATACTTTCACTAATACATTCAACTTGATGAAGCCATATATATTTTTTAGGTTTTTCTTTTACAATTATATTTTAATTACATTTATTTTATTCATTTCTTTCTCATAATTATATTTAATTCTATATCTTTTATTATATTATTATATTTTTCTTTTTAATTTTTTAAAATCGCTTCAAATTAAAAATAAATATACATTTAATTTAAAAAAATATATAGAAAATTAATATAATTTTTTATATTTTATTTATTTATATTAATTTAAAGAATTAAAATTAATATTATAAAAATAATATATTTTTCCATATAATAAAATTATAACATCACAAAAAAATATATAATAGCCATTTAAATCCTCTCCACCACACCCAAGCTTTCTACTGTGGGTCCATAATTACACCTCTTCATAATTACATGATCAAACAAATAATTACATCTCAGCCATGTTTGTAGCATCACAACACCCAAGCTTTATGCTTTACGTCCAGAATTACACCTCTTCTCCATAATTACACTACTTGATGGATAGTTACAAATCGTTCTCCTTTGTACCATCTTCACTACAGTCTCTGATGTTTATCTTCTCATTCACACATTTTGTACCATCTTCACTATGGTCTCTTATGTCTATCTTCTTATTTACACATCTTGTCCTCATGTTGAACCACATTAAGTAGTTTAAAATGGGTAGACCTAAAAAGTTTGAATGTGATTTAGGGGAAGTATTCTCATGAGTAATACACATCACGTGTCATGTAATACACATCATGTGTCGTGTAGTGGGGATGATATGCTGTGCTTAGGCTATGACATGTTTTTCTGTAATACAATTATCTATCTTGATTCCTGAAATTCAATTTACACATCATGTCGAGTTAGTGTACAACGTGTGGTGGGGATGGTCTATTGTCTTCCTCCTCATTGGGTTTAGAAGCTCAGGCTATTATCTATGTTGATTCCTGAGATTCAATTTACACATCATGTCGAGCTAGTGTAGGTCATGTGGTGGGGATGATCTCTTGTCTTCCTCCTCATTGGGGTTACAATCTCAGGCTATGGCATGTTTGTTTGTAATGTCATTACCTATCTTGATTCCTCAAAATAACATGTAGATATTATTTGTGTACAAGCCGAAATAAAATCCATAATAAAAGAACACAATGAAAGAGCACAAGGAAAGAGCATCATATTAATGATAAAATTACTTATTTATACATGTGAAATCTAGGTATGAGACATTTGTGTCTCAGTAACTTATTAACTGTAAAAGCAGAATGTAAAACTAATTACATATTATACAATATGCAATAACAATCCTGAAGGATTAGTTAACATTCCACCCTTAATCCGAAGGGACATCTAAGATGCTCAGTAACATTCTGAATTTTTCAAACTTTTCACGTCCTAGTGGCTTTGTAAATATGTTTGTGATCTGCTCTAAAGTAGGACAATGTGTCAGGTGAATAACTTTGGCCTCTACATAATGTTGAATCAAGTGATATTTGGTGTTAATATGTTTGCTTCGATCATGAAACGTGGAATTCTTGGCCAACTGAATTGCAGAAGAGTTTTCGACGAGTAGTGGAGTTGAAGCCTTTTGTTTCTCCTGCAAGTCTTCAAGTATTTTACGAATCCAAATGATTTCTTTTGTAGCTTGAGCTACTGCAACATATTTGGCTTTGGTGGTAGAATCAGTAGGAAAATATTGTTTGCGCGATCTCCAACTGATGATTGCTGATCCAAGACTCATCAAATAACCAGAAGTAGAGACTCCATTCTCCTTGTCTCCATCAAAATTAGAATCTGAATAGCTGGTGAGATGGAAATCTGCAACTTTGGAATATTTGATGCCATATGTTCGAGTGCCTTTCAAATACTTGAGAAATCACTTTGCTACATTCCAATGACCTTCACATGGCTTATGCATAAACCTGAAAAGTATCCCTACAACAAAAGCTATGTCAGGTCGAGTAGTAGTTAGAAAATTTAAACTTCCAACAAGTTGCATGTACTTTGTTGGATCTTCAAACATACTTCCTTCAGTGGAAGTAAGCTTCAAATTCTGCTCCATAGGAGTAGTGACAGGATTACAATCCTGCATCCCAAATCTGTCCAATAGTTGTCCAATATATTTTTTCTAAGAAATGAAAATATATTTGGGTTTTTGATCAACTTCAATCCCTAAATAATAATGTAATAAACCCAAATCTGTCATGTCAAAAACTTTTAATAATTCTCTTTTAATGGACACTATATAGTCATCATTGTTTCCAGTGATCATCAAATCATCTACATACACAACCAAATATACAACCGACTTTCCAATTTTCTTAACAAAAAGAGTTGCATCATCCAGAGAAAATAACTTATAATTGAACTTCAGAAGGTGTTCAGATAGCTTTTCATACCATGCACGAGATGCTTGTTTCAATCCATATAAAGACTTAACCAATTTTCATACCTTTTTCACTTTGCCCTTTATAGCAAAACCTTTAGGCTGAAACATATAAACATCCTCCTTCAAATCACCATTCAAAAGAGTTGTTTTAACATCCATATGGTGTATCTTCCAAATATTTTGAGCTACAAGAGAAAACAAAGTTCTAATTGTGCCCCATTTTTCTGTAGGAGCAAATGTCTATGTGTAGTCAATGCCTTCCTTCTGAGCATAGCCTTTTGCTACAAGTCTTGTCTTGTATTTATCAAGCGAACCATCTACTTTGTATTTTATCTTATACACCCATTTGCAACCAATGGGTTTGACACCTGCAGGAGGATCCGTTAACCTCCAAGTTCCATTCTTAATAAGTGCATCATATTCCTTTTGCATTGCATCCTTCCATTCATCACAATTAGCAGCTTCTTCAAAACAATTAGGTCCTCTAATTGTACAATGATTGAATTCACAGTCATGGGAAACATTACCTGAATCACCTTTAGAAAACATTCTTGTTTCAAAATCATCATACTTTCTTGGAAATTTTTGAGCACTTGTAGATCTTCGTGAAGGTTGTTGAAGTTGTTGTGATGGTTGCTCATATTGAAAAATAGGCTCAAGAACATGCTCTTCAAGAGCAATTTCTGGTCCTGTAGAAACATTACTATCATCCAACTTTTCTTCCGCAATAACATTATCATAAGTCAAATATGGAAGAACCACATACTAGTCCAGAATGGGAACCCCCCCTTCAGTGCGTGGAACAACATTATAAAATTCAAAATATAACTTCTTAGATGCAAATTTCTCCAAATGAGCCAATTTCTTATCAACAATGGAATTACTTTTATCTAATTCAAGGAAAATAACATCTTTGGAAAGAATGAACTTCTTATTCTCCTCACCATATAATCTATAAGCTTTGGAAGTAGCAGAATATCCCAGGAAAATACATTTGCGACTCCTAGCACCCAACTTATTGCTTTGATATTTAGGAATTAATGCATAGCATAGAGAACCAAAGACTCTAAAATGTTGAACAACAGGAAGACGACTATACCACATTTCATAAGGAGATTTATTATTGATGACAGAAGAAGAACAACAATTGCAAATGTAAGCTACACAAAGCACTGCTTCTCCCCAAAGCATCAACTTAACATTCTGAAAGAACATCATAGATCTAACCATATTAAGCAAAGTTCTATTCATACGTTCTGCGACACCATTATGTTGTGGATAATAAGGTATGGTAGTTTGATGTTTGATTCCATTGTCCTTCAAGCATTATTCAAAAGCGTAAAAGTGTACTCGCCACCATTATCAGTTCTCAGAATGCCTATATTCTGTTGAGTTTCATTTTTAATCATCAAATGAAAATTTTTAAAAACATCAAACACTTGTGACTTATTCTTCAACAAATATACCCAACACATTTTCGAGTAATCATCAATAAATGACAACACATATTTATTTCCATTTGCAGTTGTAATAGGGATAGGTCCACATAAATCTGAATGTATGATACCTAATTTTCATGAAGATCTGAAAGAAGAACTACGAAAAGGTTGTTTATAATGCTTTCCTATAATACCAACAACACAAGGTGTAATTGATGTGACCAAATTGAGCTTGCCACAATAAGCTAGGAGACAGGATATCACTTTTCTGCACCAAAAGAACAGAACTTTCACGAGAATTAGTAGATAAAGTACCATTTAATTTTAAAAGAGTACCTCCTTCCACACCGGTCATAACAACTACATGATCATGTGCTCTTCTTATGTCGATGATTCCATCAAATATATGAATAGAATGCCCCTGTTGCCAAATATGGATAAGAGGCATCAAATTTCACTGAAACTGTGGAATATAAAGTACATCATGTAGAACATAATCTGCAAAATTTGGTATCTTCAAACAAATAGACCCAATGCCAGATGGTTTATTTTGATACTTGTCAGCAAAGTAAATAACACCATCAATATTGTCACTGAATGTGTCAAAAAAATCTCGCCTAAATGTCATGTGACAAGTGGCTCCTGAATCCAAAATCCAAGTATCTCTCTATGAAGAAAATGCAGTATTGAAAACATCATTCATATTAAAATTATAGTGAGCAACAATGTAATGTGCAGACTCTAATGATTTTCCCTTGTCCGGTGGTGGTCGATCTTTCTTTTCATTTAATTGTTCTCTCCTTTCACTGACTTTCTCCCAAGAGATTTTACAATTAGTAGAAGTATGACCAATTTTACCACATCTAAACCATTTGATAGTTGGTCTATCATTATAATTCCTTTTTCGTCTACCATTTTGTTGTTTGTCTCCCTGATTACTTTTGCCCCCCGTACCCCTATAATTTCTCCTACCATGACCTCTACTACTTTTATCACCTCTACAAACGATATATCTGCTTACCTCTTTGTCACCGATGTAGTTATTAATGCACATACCTTGTTGTCTTTTGTCTCCCAAATTACGTGTTGCTTCTCATTATCAGGCGGCTCTGGTGCAATTTCTTTTCCATCACTATCCTTGTTGCCTTGACAAACTTCCCACAAATCGTTAAAAACAAGGGCACTTTTAAGCTTTCTAAACCACTCTTGATAATTTTCATTTCCATTAAGAACAACTCCAACTATGGAAACTATTAAAGTCATAATTTTTATGTAGCCAAATATTCTTCAAACCCTTTCAAATTCAAAATATCTGCAATACTTCTGAAGAGATATAAATTTTTTTATCCTTTTGTTTTAACAAGGTTGGCTTTGTGGTTTAGTGGTAAGTTTCAAAAATAGCCTAGAAAAAGAGCTAGGTTCAAATCTTATTAGCCTTCAAAAATAAATTTTATTTGCCCTTAAGAAAATATGTATTTCAAGTGACCGGAAAATTGACCACTCTTTAATTTAATATTTAAACCACCAAATATATACATCCTCGCCAGAGAATTGATCACTCTTCAATTGAAATTTCAGCCACCAAAAAATATATATCCTTGCGAGAAAATTGACCACTCTTCAATTAAAAGTTTTATTCAAGCCACCAAAATATATATACTTGTATTCTTCACAAATACTTCATTTAAAAAAAAAATGTATTATTCAAAAATATTTCTATAAAATACTTGTATCATTCAAACTTTGTATCATTTTCAGTTAAAAAAAAAGTATTCTTGAGAAAAAAAATATTTGTATTCTTCAAAAATCTTTCTATAAAAAACTTGTATCATTTAAACTTTGTATCCTTCAAACATCTCCCGTTTGTAGTAAATGTATCTTGTTATCCTTCATAAACTTTACTGTCATTAAACTCATGTTCACTGTGGTAAATGCAAATACTGTGATTAAACTCTTGTTTAATGCGACTCAATTTCTCTAATCACCTTTCATTATGAGTGAAAGATATGAAACTTACAGAGATGGGCATCCCATTGCATTGCTCCACTGGATTAACCATCTGCTGCACTCTATCTTCATAGTCTTCACGTTTCGGGTCTCCTTTACCATAGACTTCAAATACATCGAGTTTAGGAACAACTCAACTAGGGCTTTGATATCACTATACAAGCCCAAATAAACTCCACAATGAGAAAACACAAGAAAAGAGCATCATATTAATGATAAAATTACTTATTTATACATGTGAAATCTAGGTACGAGAGAGTTGTGTCTCGATAATGTTTCAGGTCTCCTTTACCATAGACTTCAAATACATCGAGTTTAGGAACAACTCAACCAAGACTTTGATACCATTGTACAAGCCCAAATAAACTCCACAATGGAAAAGCATAATGAAAGAGCATAAGGAAAGAGCCTCATATTAATGCTAAAATTACTTATTTATACATGTGAAATCTAGGTACAAGAGAGTTGTGTCTCAATAATTTATTAACCATAAAAACGAAATGTAAAACTAATTACATATTATACGATATACAATAACAATTCCAGTAACTTATTAACCGTGAAAATGAAATGTAAAACCAATTACATATTATACAATATACAACAACAATCCCGAAAGATTAGTTAACAATTTGTAGATTATTTATCTTAATTTTTTAGATCCCTCAAAATAACACATAAATGTGTTTTGGGTACATAGCTAATACAAAATCAATACAATAAACCATATTTAAAAAAAAAACAAAAATATGTTAATGGGAGACTTAGCTAATACCAAATCAATATAGTGAACTATATAGAATAAAAATAACTATATAATCGTTGACAAGCGAAGGAATTATTACACCGCCTCGTAAAATAAAATAAAATAAAAGCCTATGCATCATGATTAGTCTTGACGAGCGAAGGAATTACTATACAACCTCAAAAAAATAAAATAAAAACTAGACATCATGACTCTGCTAGTTGGCAAGCGAAGGAATTATTAGACTACCTCCGCTGCTCTCTCCGTCTTCACCACCCCTAAAATTTCGATTTCGTCCAGAATTACTACGACGCCTCTCATCCTTCTAATAACTACACTCCCTTCTCTCATCTTTCAATAAATTTGTGTCAACAATTACAACTCCTCGCATCCTCCCACTAATTAGAGAAGCAGATGAATAATTTATGTCCGCCTCCTCTCCACCACGCCCAAACTTTTGGGTCTCTATCAATAATTACACCAACACCAACTAGACTAGGCATATTTACAAATCTAGAGAACCACGGTGCCGTATATGCTCATCCCTGGATAACCTACCCGCTTAAATCTAACTGTAGTCATATATTCCAGACTTAATGACTCGACAAACTTGTAAATATTGGTTGCCATCCAACCATGCCTCCCTTCCGTGACTAGACTTTGGGGTTTCAGTTAATTGCACATCGTTTCACCCTTCCAAAGAAGGATTTGACTTTATATTTTTTTATTAATAAATACATATTTCTAATTATTAAATTAATTGAATTAAAAATGATACATGAGTTTTATAAATCACATGCTTTTTCTATTAAATTTCAAGTACAATTGAATTTTACGAGGAATCGCTTGTGCTTATTTTCGTATTGTCTCATGGAATTCCTTTAGAATATAATTCATTTAAAGGACTAAATTACCCTAGATTCATGTTAGTTTGATGTTATATTTAGATATATAATTAGTTGTAGAAAATGATGAGGTTGAATCCATGTAGCATATAAAGGTAAAACTTTCTTATAAAGGCAAAAAAAATTATTGATATGTTGGCACTAGGCATTTGTCTGAAGAGGTGGGGAAATATTAGGAAAAATGTACTTATTACATTTTATCTAATATTTTTGCCTACCTCCATCCACTTTTTACTAAGTTATATTGGATAAAATATAATACTATAATATTACATTTTACCCAATATTTCCCCTCAACTATAAAATTAGTAGGAGCGAGGGGAAATATCCGGTAGAATGTAATATTTAGGGTGGGGTGTGACTTGAAATATTAGGTAAATTTTATATTACATTTCAATTAGTATTTCCCCCCACCTCTTGCCACTATTTATTAGGTGGGGGTGGTTATAAATATTGGGTAACATCTAATATTGTAATATTATATTTTATGTAATATTTCCCCTCACCCGATTCACTTTTTGCATCGAGCCCAGCATAAGGCACATGTGTAGATGTAATTTAAGAAATGTAATGTAAGTAAACATTTGTAATGTCGGTTGAATTGTAATCAATATATTTGTAATAATTAATATAGATGTGTTCCATCTATAAATTTAATTAATAAGTGGATAAAAACTTAATATTTACAATATGACAAGATTTTTAATAATGAATATCTACCATGGATATTATTAACTTCTAAGTAGGCTTTTTTACAATACCATGGGCCAATACCCACAAGAGAGATAGAGAGGGAGCTAAGGGAAGAAAATTATAATACCATGGGCCATCTAGACTTTTGATTATTATGTTATGGATTTAGGCTTTTAATTAATTTGTTACAACACCATGGGTCAATTTCATGGCTTATCAATACCACATGCCCAAAAATCATAGCTTATTTCAAAATCAAAATATTTTACAAATATTTTATTTTAATTTAATTTTATAACATTTTTTGCAAAAGGGTTATAATTACTTCTAAAGTATATCTAAACCCTCGATCAGCACGACTACTAATACTATTCCCACAAAGATTGCACGACTACTAATACTATTCCCACAAAGATTAAATGGAGGTTTTAATAAATTAAAAAATGAGAACACTTTTATATATACATATGTGAAATTTATATAATATAAATAATATTATAAAAAACTATGATAGATGCACCTTAACGAAGGATCCAAGCGAAGTGAGAAAGAGAAGTGATTAACAATGATAGAGGAAGGATATTGCATGATTTTTTAAAGTTTTTTATTATTGTATTTTCTTTAACATGATTGATCAAAAATATAGGTTTAATATTTTACAACCACATTTTTTTTTTAATACAATACAATTGGATCATATTTAAGAAAGAGAGTGATATGGAAGGGGGAATACAGTGCGGGCTGGAGGGGAGATAGAGATGGGAGAGACAATGTGAGAGAGAAAGGATGAGAGAGAGGAGGGGGAGAGAGGGAGGGAGAGAGATGGATTTGGAGGGGGAAAGAGTGGGGGTGAAGAACAAAGATATTGAGAGATAGAGGTGGAGAGAGAAAGAGGGAGTGACAAGGGAGGGGATGAAGATGGAATGAGGGAGAGAGGAGATGATGGAAGAGAGAGAAAATGAGAGGATAAAGATAGGGAAAGAAGGGGAAGAGAGAGAGGGAGACATTGATATGGAGGGGGGAGATGGGGAGAGAGATAAGGAGAGAGAGAGGGAGATAGTGATAGAGCTGGAGGGTGGAGAGAAGGGAAGAGAAAGGATGGAAAAAGAGAGAGGACTTGGAAGAGAGGAGAGAGAGAGGGGGAGAGAGATGGATTTGGAAAGGGAAGAAAGACATAGAGAGAGAAAGGTAGAGAGGGAGTGGAAAGGGAGAGGCAAAGAGAGAGAGAGAGAGAGAATGTGAAGAGAGAGAGGGAGAGGGAGAGGGAGAGAGAGAAATAGATAGATATGAAGAGAGAGTGTGTATGTTTTTGGGGTGAAAAGGAGAGACATGGGGAGACAGAGATATACATGGGGCGGGCAAAGGGTAGAAGAGAGAAGCAATGAGAGGGAGGGAGGAAGAGAGATAGAGATATAGATGGAGGGGGCAGAGAGAGAGAGAGCAGGGGAAGAGATAGAGAGGGAAAGGAAGTGGGAGAGATAGATGTATAGATAGATAGATAGATATGGGGGGGGAGAGGGAGAGCATGACATGTGTTTAGGAGGCTGAGATAGAGAGACAAATAAGAAGAGATGGAGGGAGGCATGGATATAGATGGCAAGGGGAGAGAGGGAAGAAGAGAAAGATAGCGAAAGGGAGGGAGAGTTAGATAGAGAGAGACGAGGGAGAGAGGGAGGGGAAGAGAGAGAAGGAGAGGGGGACGAAGATAGACACATCATGGAAGGTTGAGAGAAAGGGAAGAAGAAATAGACACACATAGAAAAATACATACAAAGAAGATAGATCTAGAGTCATGAATATTTAGGATTTTCACTATAATAGATGTATTGATTTCAATGTAGTTGTTGATTTCTAATCCTATTTAATCACATGTACTATATGCATTGATTTCAGTGTAGATGTCGATTTATAATCCTATTTAATACCTTACACTAGATGCATTGATCTCAGTGTCGATGTTGATTTCTACTTCTATTTGATTTCTTGCACAAGATGCATTTGTTTTAGTGTAGATATTGGTTTCTAATCATATTTGATCACTTGCACTAGATGCATTGATTCTAGTGTAGATGTCGATTTCTAATCTTATTTAATACCTTGCACTAGATGCATTGATTTAAGTGTAGATGTTGATTTCTATTCATATTTGATTGCTTTCATTAGATGCATTGGTTTCAATGTAGATATTGATTTCTAATCCTATTTGATTGCTTGCACTAGATGCATTGATTTATGTATAGATGTTGATTTCTAATCCTATTTGATTGTTTGCACTAAATGTATTTATTTTAGTGTAGATGTTGATTTATGGTTTGATGCACCTAGATGTATGATGTGCATTAATTTCAAAATAATTAGATTAATAGTGTGCATTGATTTCAGTGTAGGCACATCTTAGCCTCCTCCATCTATATCTCTATCTCCCATTGTCTCTCCTTCTCTATTACTCTATCTTACCCCCTAAACATAGACACTCTTTCTGCATATCTATCTGTCTCTCCCTCCCTCCGTCCGTTCCCTTCCCCTCCCTCTCTCTCTTCCCCTTCTCTCTCTCTCTAACATTTCTCTCTCCATATCTATATCTCTTCCTCTATCCTTGTCTTTGCCTCCATCTTCTTCCCTCTCTCCCCCCATCCATATCTCTATCTCCCCTTGTCTCTCCTTCTCACCCCAAAAACATACACACATTCTCTCAGTGTATGCACATAAAAATTATTCATGGCGTGCATTGACTTATGTGTTATAGTAATTCAACCATAAATACAATATTTGAATTTTCATCATAAATAAAATGTTTTCTTACCAGAAATGTTTGCTTCTTGAAATTATAAACTATTTATAATTGGCTACATTCTTGTTATTCCCATTTTCCATCATTCAACATTGTTAATTACTTTGCATTCAAAAGCGGTAATAGAAAACTACTATTAATATTAGAGATGTTGTTTACTATAGCAGCTCAAGTTAAATATTTGAATGGTCTATGATTCCAACTATTCTTTTCATATGATCGATATGAGAAAATGGAAAAAAATAGTAGGTGTGAAGAAAATAGTAGTTTCAGATTGATGATTGTTTGTAGTTGACTATATTCTTATTATTCACATTTTCTATCAATCAAAATTGTTACATTGACACTTTTCACTCAAAATGTTTATTAGAGTCTCTCTAATCTCAACAAACTAATGTCACTAGGCAAATTTTAAATTAAATCAACCAAAATAATCTTAGACATATTTAGCATATTTCGAATGATAAAAATAATTAGATGTTCAACAAATTTTGTATAATTCCACACGACTGAAACAAGCCTAGATCCATCTTAACACCGGATCTATCAAGTGCCGAGAGGGATCAAATATCTCGATGTGAAAACCTTTCCTCCCTCAAAAAATAGGTTTTCACCTCGAGAGATTTGATCCCTCTCAGGCGCTTGATATATCCGGTGTTAAGATGGATCTAGGGTGGTATATAAAATTGGAAAATAAATCATCAATAATAACAATTTAATACAAATAACAATGAAATATCAATATTTAAATTTTTTATTTTTAATAATTTTGGAATTAAAAATATTTTCCATCATATATATATATATATATATATATATATATATATATATATATATATATATATATATATATATATATATATATATATATGCGTGTGTAATTTAATTCAAAATATATATATAGTTTATTAGGTTATGTGAATCTTGAGATGATTAGTATGTTTAACTTGGTTTGAGTAGGCATCACGCAGAGATTTTTAAATTGTCAAAATCATGCTCCTTACATTATCCTTTAGCATGATTAGCTTTGTGCCCACAAAATTTCCAACTAATAATCTTTTTACCATAAACTACCTTAATAAAATACCTATCAAAAGTGAAAATATAAATATTTATTTTTTTAATTTTAATTTTAATAACTTAGAAATAAAATTTAAAATTTATCTAAATTAAATTATTTTGAAGATAGGAATAGCCCAAATTTTAAAGTTTTGTTTTTTAAATAATAAAATAATTAACAATATAAATGTGTTAATAGGAGTTCATTAATTTAATCATATTTCCACAAAATTATTATAGAAATTTTCACATTATCATACATTTTAAACTGAATTTACATATAACTATTAATAAATTTTTCAATTATTATACTAAATAATACTATTTTTCATTTGGAGCTATCGGATCCTTCCGGCTCCTTTAGCAGAATGCATCGAAGATTGTCCAACTATGCATCGATGATAGCCCACTTGCTCTTCTACTCTTACATCCTTGTAATTTTAGGGAACTTTTTAAAGATTGTAATCAAATAAATAACCTTTATATTCTAATCCATTGGAGAAAAATGCTACTATTCTGCATCTCTTACAACCTTGTAATCTATTAACTATTTAAAAAAAATATTATACCTACTTTTATCATTTTAACATTGTATTCTAGTTTATTTTAATTTATATTTTAATAAAAATAATATTTTCTTTTTAGGTAAAAATAATATATTTTAATAAATTTTATAAAAATATATATAAATTTTTTATTTATATAAATATATTTATTTCAATATGTATATGTATAGACTTGAAAATAATTATAAGTAGAAAAATCTTAGGATTTAGGATTAAAACGTTTCAAGCTCTAGTCACTATTGGTATTTTATATGGATGTACATCCAAAAACTTGTGGAGAAAAACTGAAGAAATCCAAAAGTAGTTTATAACCTACATCCTTAAGATTAAAGGAAATATTCCCTACCATGTCCACCTACAAGCTTTACCCCATTGAAAGTACAATCGACTAGGAATCTTATGTATAAGAAGAAATTATACAACATGGATGCCAAGAGATTTCTAAAATTGTTTCTAGCTCTAGCCAAAACACCCACCTTCTACTCAAACTTGGGAGGCATAAAGATGCCTAATTATGGCTAGATAATTGGGAAATAAAGGAAGATATCATCTTGCAGAATCATATACTATTAAAAATGTTGTTACTTCGAAATTTAAGGAGAAATTGTGAGACAACAAAGAGCTAGAGGGAAAATGTAAACTAAGATATTATAGGGAGTTGATTAACCCCAATCTAGAAAACCAAAAATATCTTTTTATATTGACTAGTGTTAAGAAGAAAATGAATATTGCCAAGATAATAAGTAATTCTCATCAACTTTAGAGTGAAACTGAGTATCTGCCAATTCCCAAAATGCCATGGGATGAAAGAGTTTGTCACCTATGGGATCCTAAGAGGGTTGAATATGAAAAACACTTTTTTTTATCCATTTTATACTCACATTCAATCTAATCTTCAAAATATTTGTCACACCACTAATCTTCTTGATCTTTTAAGTAAAAAAAACTATGGTTATTTTGGAATTATTCTCACACTTCTTTTTTATTATAAAAATAAAATGTTAAAGAATACCTTCTTAAGGTTGGGTAAACCATATAGGTCTTAGTGGATGTTCTTCTTCATCATTATGGTCATCATCATCATATATTACTCAATATTATTTATTTATTTATTTATTTCTTTTTACATATAGATAAATTAGGAGATTTGTGACTGTTGCAACTAAGCACACAACAAACAAAAAAAGACACACCCTCAAAACTCGAGGGATGTCAGCAGCATGATGTAGTTCTCAGTTAAGGGAAGTTGAATTTATAACTATATATTACCATAACAATTGCATCATAATTATCTAATTAGTTTTAAATGTTTCCTTAACTATCTCCAATAATATCTCCATGACTATCTCCTATGATCTATCCATTATTTCTCCATGATTTTTTTTACAATATTCATCCCTATATTTGTCAGATTTTCTCCACCTCTTATTAGTCCCTGCCAAGGTAGGACTTTGTCAATCAATTTGTTGTTGAGCACTATTAGTTTAGCATTGACCAATGCAAGTTATAATATTTAACTTTGAAAAACAAATATTTATTTTTTAATATTGTTAAAGAAATTATTTTTCAAGCATTTGATTGGACCATAAATTGAAGGTCTTATTGTAGCATTTGCAAAACCATGTGGATAATTGCCTCATATTTTTTTCCATAAATTTCAAATGCAATTGCAATATTTATGCCATGATTTTTAGATAGTTGTGCAATAAATTTTCATTATTAAGCTTCATAGGAAAACCATCTAAAATTTAATTCTTCAAAAATAGCTCATACTCACATACATAACATATTTACCATCAATTATTTGTATTAAAGATATATAGGAACAAGATGTAAATAAATATACTTACCAAGAGTAACTTCCCACCCTTATTTATGTGTCCTTCTACACTTTAACAAGTAGGAGTAAAAATGTAAATGTGGAGACTTACTTGTGGTTACTACCCACCAAAAATTTATGCAAGTTCTTTGCCTTTCATAGACAAATAATTTTTCCACTTCATATATTAATTTACAAAATTTCTAAAAGCATAATTTCCACTTGAGTCACAGGGACTACCTTGCCCTGCAGCACTTGCTCTTATATAGAATTTCTAGAATATGTGTACACTATTACAATATTAATAATATCATCCATTAAAAATTACGAATAGGTATTATTTTTTTATGTCTCCTCTTTAAAGAGCATTTTTCATTAAATTAGTCCTTTCTCATTCTTTGCCTTTGTTGTCCTTTGTCTTTATCTTTGATAGTTATTTGGTCTTCTTCCTTCTTGATCTTCTCTTCTATCATCTTGTACCTACATAAATATTAGTTGATGTCCATATGAAATAATCACCATCTACTAGAATAAATGGGTTGTCATTCATTGTATCCACTGGTTCTCTAGGAAACTTCTTCTCATACATGCTTCATCAATCATTCTTCCATCAAAATTTTGCATACATGTCCCTGTTACTCGCTCTACATCACCACTATCATTTTCATCGTCCTCAATCTTATGGGTTCCTAGCTCAATTGTAACCTTGGTTTCAATGCTCCTACATCATACTCCCGAGAAACAAAAACTTTTCATGGAAATATGTCCATGGGTCCTCTATTGCTTGCAAACTTTTGCCTCTTAGTTATCTCTTCTTTTTCATATCCTCAATGATCATTTTATTGCTACACAAGCCCATTTTTCATGACTTGAAATCTACCTGACATCCTCCTCACTGAGATCGATGACTCTACTAGGTGTAGACTACCTCAAATCGATGGTTCTACCCATATATAGTTTCTCTCTTAATGATTTGACATCTTCTTTTTGTTTATGCTTACCACAATAATACATAATGAAAAATATTTTACATTAGTGGTTTTTTACCACAAACTTTATTAACTCAAGTACACACAATTTCAAAAAACAATAATCTCTAACCAATATCATTATTAAATGACATTATCCAAGGACTATTTCTTAGGGATGTATTCCTTGAAGGATTGCTTCTATATACCTCTCAAACCCAAACAAAAATTACTTTTATTTATAACTTGCTTCGTTTTCTTCTTCGTCATTAACCATGCTTCTATTTCTTTTCTTTTTCCATCTTCTATCGCTTCATCCTTTTTCTTTCATGCATCATTATCCACTTTTCTTGCCTATTGTTGCATATGTGATTTGTAAATTTTTGTGGACATTCCACTCACCAGTTCATCACAACAAACCTGATAAATTTGACTTAAAAATTTGAAATCTACACCATGACAATTTATTTCTCTTTACATCTCTAGATCTATAAGTTACTGATTATTGTGTATGCATGCAAATTATAATTATGCAAAAAATAGAGAAAAATGAAATAAAAACTCACAAACTACAATTGACATAAGATATATCTTGCGAAACCCTTTCGGTAGAAAACCCAGTTGGAAGGTGAGGTCGCTTTTCTCTCTTTATTTGAATATAAAATGGATGAAATTACAAAGAAGCCATGTGGCGCATGGGCTACGGAAATGAAAAAATCCTCTGTGTGTGTTCTCTCCCTATCCCTCTTAGTTACTCTAATTGTCTATGGAACAAAGTGCACTCGAAAACAATGGAAGCCATTTTCCTCCTAGTGGCCCATTTATAACCCAACCCGTTAGGCTACTAGTGGTTAAGTTTGACTCCTTAACTCTTAACCAGAGTTACAACATATACTATTCTAGAGTCTTCTTCATCATTATCACACATCTAGCCCATTTTCCATGAATAATGGGGGCTGACGTGGCATCCTCTCAAATTATGGTGGCTAAAACAAGAAGGTCAACTTCCTAGTGGCATAAATTTTCCATATGGGCTTCAACTAAGGTGATTTTTGCATTGTTGGAAATAAGTGTTTGCGTGTATAATAGGAGAAAAGAGCGTAGTACTCAAGTGTTAAAGTTTTACCCTGTAAAAAATAGTCTTTGATGCCTCAAAATGCTCACAGAAGGTTTTAGGCCCTAATTTGCCAAATTGGGTCTTGCTGATAAAAATGGTCCTCTGAGTTGATTCCTCCACTTTTTCCACCCTAAAAGGATTGAGATGGATGAAAAATAATATAATTATCAAATATGAATCACTCCCCATTTTTGGAGAATTTTAGTCCACCTTCTCTCGGGTGTGCCATTTAGCTTTTTATAGAAATTTTCCTTTCAACCCACTATATCAAAGTTCATGTTGTCCCTGTCTTGTAGTTCTAAACATCTTTCTCAAAACTATATCTTTTGTCATCTAGAGCTTACTTTGGGATTGTAAGTACTTAGTTGTTGGTGATATATGTGGATTATTATATCCTTTCCCATTAGATAATGCTTCCACTTCTTCATAGATTGTGCCATGGAATAAACCTCCTTATCGTAGGTAAGGTAGTTAACAACTTCCCCATGAAATAATTTAGAATGGTAGCATACAAGCCTTCCTTCCCACATCAAGACTGCTCCCATAACATACTCACAAACATCTATCTCTACTTGAAAGGGCTTATCCAAGTTTGGTAGTGCAAGAAGTAGTGCTTGATTGAATTTCTTCTTTAACTCAACAAAGGCCCTTTGTTAACCCTTCCCCACTGGAAACACTCGCCACTTGTTATTATGGCATGGAGTGATGTCGCTACCACTAAAAATGAGGCTGTAAATTTCCTCAGGTATTATGTCACACCAACAAAACTCCTAACCTCATAAACATTAGTAGGCACCAACAATTAAATGATGGTCACCATCTTGCCAGGATCTATCTTTATCTCTCCTCCACCTACCACATACCCTAGATACACGAGAGACTACTGCGAAAACTCACACTTCTTGATTTTTTCTAGCAATTGGCGCTTCTTTAATGTCTCCAACACCTACATCAAATGTGAGATGTACTCCTCCTAGGTATCACTATATACCATTATATCATCCAAATAGAAAATAACAAATGAACATATAAAATTGTGCAACATATCATTCATTAACCTCATAAACATAGCTGGTACATTGCATAGGCCAAATGGCTTTACTACCCACTCATACAAACCTTGCCTAGTTTTGAAGGCGGTATTCTAAGCATCTTATTCTCTGACTCGAAAGTGGTGATATCTAGAATTTAATTCCACCTTGGTGAAGCATTTCACTTGTGGAAAATAATTCAACAAATCATCAATCTTGGGTAGGGGGTACCTATTCTTGAGCGTGATTTTCTTCAGTGCCATGTAATTAATACACATCCACCAAGTCTAATTATTTTTGGCACTATGATGATGGTGGTGGGCCCCAGTATTGCAGCAATAATGCTACAACTCCTGGAACTCCCTTCTTTAATTTTATCAACCTGGTAGTTCGTAACAAACTTGGAAGCGATGGTGCTGTATGCACAAGTACTAGCTCTTGCCGCAGCTGTCACCTGGTCAACTGGAACAAGTCCGCTAGGGGCTTAAGCAAACTTCTATGAGCTCTTAGAAGAAGCTTTTTAATTGATGGATGAAAGCTAACTCGAAGGAAGCTAATCTAATTGCGAAAAGAAACTGAAAGCCAAAAAGAAATGCAAACCCTAGCAAACCCTAATTCTACCAGCTAGTCCTACTGATGCAAAGGGGAGCATGAAAACTACTGAGAGAGATGCCATTACTTATATGAAAGTCAAATACATGTGTCTAGACTACCTTTGTCTAAAGGAAACATCTTTTTGTATTTTTGTTTAAGTTGTTGGAATTATCATGCATGTGCTTCTAACTATTTTTGACTGTGCAGAGGTGGATCAAGGAGGAGAAATGCTTGGAAGAGGTCAGGAAGGTTCAGAGAGGGTCTAAGGAGTCCCTAACACCCTTCCAGAGAGTTTCATAGGGTTTAGCTATCAAGAAACCTCATTTGTGAGCTTCTACAGGAAGTCTGCACGGGTTCTACAGGATGTTCTGAAATTTCTACAGGATGTTCTGCGATTTTCTACAGGATGTCTAAAAATTGGATTTTGGAGGATGGGTGAGTGAGGGAAGATGCATGAATGGATATGGAGGTAGGATAGGGGTCTGAAGTGGCCCAGGAACTGGTGGATGGAGCTAAGGAATGGCGAGCATGGTTCGATTTGTTCAAGGGAGAGTGAGGCAATGTTGCACAAAAATTAGGGTTTTGGGAGCAAATGGAAAACATGAGGTAAGGATTCTAAGTAGAGGGTAGAGTGGATGGTTCTGATGAAGAATAAGCAGGTGAAGGAGTGGTACAGGTGCTCTGCAAGTCGTTTTTCAAATTTGACAAATGAAGACTTGGAAAATCAAGAACCTAATTACTTTTACCTAATCTGACCTAGATAACAACAAAGGGAATGGACAGAAGTTTATTTGCAATGAAACCATGTGAAACAACTATGCAACTAAGCAATCATAAACCTAAACATGCATCCAAAACTGATATCAAGTTCTGCAAATGAGATTCGAACACTAATGATTGCATGGTGAAGCAAAGAATGTGTTTTTATGGGCAGCAAGGTTACATCGGTCCCAGCTCATGATTCCACTGAAGGGGAGGTGAGATCCAAAGAACATGGTAGCCTTTTTCTGAATATATTCCCTGTGATTAACCTATCAAGTAAATCTGAACATGAAGAACCTTTTTAATCATCAAAAGAAACCTATATAACAACACAATATTTAAATCTAAATAGCAGATTTTATTCTAAGAATGACGCAAAGACACATGAAAGTAAACAAAGGAGGTACTGGGCACTTGAGATGGGCCCAACCCCAAGAGCTACAACCTCCTAAGAGAGATTTAGAGCTTGTGCAAAGCTGGATTCATCTTTATTGAGCAAGAAATGTTACATTCCAAAAACTATCCACAAGGAGAACTTGAAAATGTGCTGAAAGCAAAGCTAATCTACTGCCTAAAAATCAAACTACAAACTAACTAACTTCTGCCTAAAAAATGACTAACCATTGGCTAACCAAAATGACTAACTGAAATGAGGCCCTAAGCCCTCTTATTTATACAAATTGAGGACCCCAACAGTCCTCCTAAACTTTAGGGACTCGGCTGCCCAAGACTTGTAGTTAACAGCAGTCCTACTTGACTTGCTTGGCTGCCCTTGTGCTAATTGATTTGGTGGCCCTTGAACTCCGAGCTGATGGTGGAGAATTCGAGGTAAGGGCCCATAAATGAAGGGGACACCTTCCTACAAATCCTCTCCCTTGTTCTCCCACGAATTTGGCTGCCAAGTGCTCATTAAAACCTTCAATTTTGTCTCCAAATTGACCAAAAAGGCTACACAAAGCACACATTAGACTTGTTGGCATAATGACTAACCCAATTCACTCTATTAGCATAAATATAATAAAAAACATGCAATAAACTAATGAGAATGGTGGATTAAGTCGAATTAGGAGGTTGAATGAGCCCAAATAATTATCCATTTTTGGGGCTCATTAGATGGTTGACCCACATGGTGGTGTACTCAGTCGAATGACACCCCATTCCAGTAGTTGTTGTAACAATTTTTTCACCTCACTTGCTTCTCTATCAAATGAACTGCACAACCCAATCTTCAGCAAGGGAGTCCTAAAATATCTTGATCTTATGCTCCACATACCTCTTGGGTGGTATCCCTTTAGGCTGCTAGAACACATCCTTGTAAGCCTATAGAAAATCTTCTAGTTGTTGTTTATGTTTCTTAGTACACCCCTCCAGGGATGTCTTTTCTCTTGTTCTCTCTTCTAAAAGATGATTCTCTCTTAAAAACATAAAACAAACTTCCTCCGAGAACGATTGATTTTCTTGGCTTGGTTGGTTGTTACTGGTGATATTTTTAACTTTCCTTTATGCACATTGATGGTGAATGATTTTCCATCATTGGCGAGTTGGTACTGGTTGGCTCTGCACATGAATATTGCATATAGCATGTATATGTAGGGACTTCCAAACACCACTCCACATACATCAAAGGGAACTACATCTAATTTTACTTCATCAATAAAATAAACACTAATAGCTAATCTAATTTTGTACATTTAACTATGCTTCCTTATTTACGAATCCTAATGAGTGTAAGCTTGGATGATCACGAATGTGCAATGAAGATTTGTTTACTAGCTTTGCCGAAATGATATTTGCATGTGATCTCAAGTCAAAGAGAGCATCAAAATTTATCTTCCTTACTTGTATCTTTATGTGGAAGAGTTTGGTCATTTCCTTCTATTCCTATTGCTAAAGGCTATTGAGTTTGCTATAATTTAAAAAACGAGTCCTCTAGATACACTAGAACAAGAAGTTAATACACTTACATTCTAAAAGAATAGATGGATCAGCTCAATGCACTAGAACATCAAATTAGTAGGCTTATATGCTAGGAAATATTCTCTTTAGGTGAACACTATGATGGATTCTCTTCCAAACAACATGGCCAACCCCACCAAAATTGTCAAAAAAAGGGGTATGTAACAACAACATTCACTTTCCAATGGTTTAAAGCATGTTTTCAACATAGAAAACCAACATTAATCCCAATCCTTTCTTGAGTTTTGCTAAATTTATTTTGCGTACTTTGATTTTGTTTAACTATAATATGTCTTCATTCTCTCAAAGAACATATTTAAACCAAACACTATTAATATTTTGTATCTTACTATATAAATTTATATTAAAGCATTTTTTAGTAGAAAATATAGAATTTAAAAAATTTCAATCATGGTGGATATCCTTTCCCTATATGTATATATATTATATAAGAAATATAACTTTAATCATTATTAAAATATTTATATTTATATTTTAATATATTTTTTAATTTTATTAATATATAATATTTTAATATATATTTATATTTATTTTTAATATATATATATATATATATATATATATATATATATATATATATATATATATATATATATA
Source organism: Pinus tabuliformis (assembly GCA_031772625.1). Lineage (NCBI taxonomy): Eukaryota > Viridiplantae > Streptophyta > Pinopsida > Pinales > Pinaceae > Pinus > Pinus tabuliformis. Next base: position 593,812,395 of record CM062819.1, read on the forward strand.
TATATATATATATATATATATATATATCAATTCTGTGTATCTTCGTATCATAATGTTTCTAGCCCCTTTAGATGCAAGATCCTTTTGTTGCGATAATTGCGGTGGCTTTCCGTTTTTGATAGTGATACTACATCCCAACAAAGGAGTTGAGATATCCAAAACTGGTGACTCTAACATTGGTACGTAAATTTGAATTGGAAGTCATTTTAGAAGCATTTCTCCTTAACCTTATGTCTCTCAGGGTGTTAGATTTAGGTGACACGGGGCTATAATTATTGCCAAGATCATTGTGACAATTGAAACAACTCGAATTTCAGTCCCTACATTTTCTCGTTGCTAAGGAAAACGAGTAAGGGATAACCATGAGGCATGCAATTTGCAGAGAGCGATTGTTGAGGAAGGGAGGGTCAAGTAGCGAACCCTAGCCTGCTTGGTCCTCTTGTTCATGGATCTTGTCCCACATTTCTAAATTGTGACCTCCTTCTCTGTTGTTGTTGTCGTCGCCTCCATGTGGAAGCTTTTTTTGTGTCGGGTTTGGGACTTCATTACAATTCTATTCAGTGTGTCTTCTACTACTCAAGGTCATAGCCGCCCTGTTTCCAATTATCATTGTTGCATATGGGATAGTCATGCGGTGAACCTTGCTCATTCGACTCACTTGTTTGTGCCTCTTGACTTGCATTTCTCGACTACGCCCCCTTCCTTTGCAATTGTCATCGACGTCACCATGTGGAAGCTTTGTTCGTGCCAGGGTTCAGGACTTCGCTACGGTTTCGATTATTGTGTCTTGCGCTACTCAGGGTCATTGTCACCTTGTTTCTAGTTTTCGTCATTATATCTTTGTTCAGTGAAGGTTCATCAATATGACTGTTAGATCGTGGCCACGAGATTTCCCAGGTCTTGTCACTTATTTTTGGTTATCGTAGCCCTATGTTGGGTTTTGATCCTATGAGATATTTTATGGGGCATTATCCCTAGTTCTGCCTCTGGTGTTGGTTGTTGGGGTTTGAAAACTTTTGTATTTGTGGGTCAGCCACCTTTTTATGTTTTTTACAACTTCTATTTGGGATTTATGCATGCCTCCATGTCTTTGGGTTTTATTTGGTCGGGCGTGCGTACCCATATTTTTTGAATCTCTCTGTGATGTGGTATGGTGCTTGTTGACCCTAGGGTTTTATACACTGAATCTCCTTTTTCATATCTTGTTGTTTGGAGCATCTTTTGCTGGTGCTAGAATGATGTGTCGATGGTTGTTGGGGTATATCTTGTGCTCCTTTCGAAGTTTGTGTGCCCTGTATCTAGTTATCAATCATATGTAACAAGGATTATAATGGAACATATGTTATATAAATACTTGTGTAAACATATTTTTATTTAATAGAAAGTTGTGAGTTTTTTCTTTCTTGAAGAAGAAAATATATATATATATATATATATATATATATATATATATATATATATATATATATATATATATATATATATATATATATATATATATATATATATATATATATAATATATAAAATATATATATATATATATATATGGTGAATTGTACTGAAATTGATTATATGCATTCAGGCATTGAGAATATTTCAAACAAATATATTTTACACCTCAAGGGATGTAAATGGTTAAAATCATTTCCATGTGAAATGAGAGATGTCAAAAATCTCAAATTTTTGGATCTCAATAGATGTTGTCATTTAGAATCATTGCCATCTGAAATCACAGAGGTTAAAGATCTCAAATATCTGGATTTTAAGAGTTTTTGTAAGTTACAGGTGATTCCTCCTAACATCAAAATGCTTTGAAATTATAAAATTGTACAATAGAAAAGAGTGTGTTTAAACTAAGAAATTTTAATATAAGAAGGATTTTATCAACTTTTTTGTTAATGAAAAAATATTATATTAGTATAGATATATCTTAATCACATATTTAGTTTGCAAGCGGGATAAATCTCTTCAGGTGCAAACTCATTTTAAACTGTAAAATATGAAAAAAAATGGATCTCTCTCAGTCTTTTATAGATCCCAATGAATTCGGTTCTCTTACATATACAATGTGTATTTTTTAATTGTTTAAATTGTATTTTGGAATGCTATATTAAACTTGTTAGTCCAATTTTTTTTATTGGATTTCAGAGAAAATTGGCAAAAAATATATATATACCTAAAAAATACCAAAATGTAAAATAGTGAGACAACTTAAATATTTTACCCATAAAATTTAATTTTTGTTGTTGCTTTATAGGACATATACAAAACAAATTTAAAAATATATATAATATATACATAATTGGCATTAAAATATTTTTCATAGCATGTGGATTGAGAAATTTTATTTAAAGATTAAACTGTCCACATTAATTTTATTTGTTATTAATGTATGCTTAAGTATATGTCAATATTACCTCATCTTGGATATTAAAATATTTTATCAGTAACCCACATTAATTTTTTTTATTATTATGAATATTTTTAAATATCACATATTATTTTTATATTAAGAATTGAATGAATTAGACATCTCCTTATTATTCTTATTACGAAGTATTTGATATTTTTTATTTTATTTTTAATTATTCGTTTATTTAGAAATTGAATATTTTAGTATGTACAATATTAAAATATTTTCTTTGTAAAATAAATATATATAACTCATATAGACATAAATTAGTTAACATAGTAGAGGTTTTTTTTTTTTCACTCTTTATGTTATTGGCAAGAAAGAAAGTCAACATAAATCATACAATGGCTCTTAATGGAGTGCTTTCTCTATTTTCTTTAGCCGTAGTCTAACTATCTTGAGGAATTGCCCGGGAAGTTATGGAAATTACAATTATATTTAGAGAAAATCCGGCAAGGATTTTTGTAAATCCAAGTTATAATTGTTAAACTTCAAAATTTTAGCTGTCCTAGACGTTTTTGATGGTACTGAATCCATTTCCATCATCAAAAAAACGATTCAAACACTATCTCTACAAGATTTTTTGAAATTCTTTTGCCTAGATTCCAGCCACTTTTGGCCATCCGAGCAATTCCTCCGCCTCAATAGACGACTCCTTTTCTTTATGCTCTAAGCAAGAAAATAAAAAAATTCAATATCTAAAAACAATAAAAATGAAAAAGTCAATATAAACAGTGTATAGTTAAAAATCAATATAAAGTCTATATAGTTAAGATAAACATTAAAATTAAAGGAAAAATGAATGTAGTCCAGATAAGCAGTACAAAGGTCGCCTACGAAAGTTTGAAACAGCGGACAGGTGTAATTATTCGTCGCCCAAAGGAGATTTGAAAAGGGAAAAATTATTCGTCCGCTACTACAATTATTATGAGAAGGATTAGATAATTTTATATTTATTAATTTAATTATAAACTAATATAGTTATATAAATTAGCTTATAAAAGCTGGATACATACATTTCAAGACTGATAACTTCTGCCGGATATGTGGAGCAACACTTACTCCTGAAATTATAATGCTCTCAAATTGTCAAATTCTGCAATAAAGAAGAGCCTTCGTGTACAATGCAATTTTAATATAAGATGGCTGTCAACATATTTTTTATTAATAAAATTTTACTATGCAAAATAAATATTCAAATTAACAAAGTTTTTGAGGGAATAGAATAAACTAGCATTTGCACCAGATGTTGCAAAAGAAACGCCGTAAGGCATAGATGTAAATGGTCATTGAAAATAAGAATCAATAAAGAAAATTGCATGCAAAAGTGGACGATAAAGCATAGATTGGACACTTGCATCTATATTCCATGAGTTAAATGTGCTATTCATTTGCAATTATGCTTTCTATACATGGCCGCAACATTCACAGAAGACCAAATTATTCATGCCAACCATGTGATTCCATTGTGGGTGGGAGAAGGGCTGCTGGCATGAAAATATCGCCATCAACTTAGCTACAACCCATTTGCAGTGGGAGGAGTTTATCTCAACCTTTTGGCAGATCATTGTTTGATTGAACCCGTTGTGAGAAGCATTAACGGGTGCAGTGTTCTTCAGGATACACAACCTCCTGCGCGAATTGGGAATCCGTGTTGCCGAGGCCGAAGAAACTTTCTTTTTCCATGTGGGTCAGGATTTGAGCACGTTGAATGAAAATGAATGTTCCAGAAGTAGTCAGATTTTGTTCAGTAATAACAAACTGTGTTCGGTCCCTGAGTCAACGAGAGTTCCGAAACTATGTTCATTGTTAATAGATGGTAACAAATGTCTAACAAAAATTCCAAAAAGGGTTATTGGGAGAATGGTCTCTCTTAAGGTTCTGGATTTGAGTGGGACGTCAGTGCAGTCATTACCAGAAAGTGTGGGGTGTTCGAAACAGCTAAGATGCCTCTTTTTATTAGGTATGCCCATCAACTTTCTACCTGCATCTCTTACAAATCTTGGAAACTTGGAGATCCTTGATCTAAGCCGCTCTAGAATCACGGAATTACCGTCTGCCCTTCATAATTTGAAATCTTTAAGGCATCTAGCCATGGATAAATGTGGTCATTTGCAGTATCTACCTTGCAGCATCTCAAGGCTCACCTCTTTGCAGGGTTTGACAATGTATGGATGCACCAATCTATGGGAAAAAGGTGAGCCCAAGAAATGGAAAAAAGTGGCCAGCATTAGCGTCTGGCCAACTTAAAGCAACTCACCAGGGTCCATTTAACAAACAATGGGGGCGTTATTAGGGAAGGCACATTAGGGAATATGATTGAAATGAACACCCTCGTGTTAGAGCTCACAAAGGTGAGATCTCTGCCGAGTGACATGAATAAATACTTCTGCAAGAAACACTTTCAAATATGTGTGGGGCCCCAAAGTGGGTACTCCAACCTTCGTAGGCCATCCCAAATACTTGCATCTTCCTCCAAATGGTACATTCCCCCAGCAATTGAGCAAACAAGTAAACCAAGGGACTGACCTTTTCCAACCTATATTTAAAAGAACAAGCATCTTCCTTAAGAAGGCAATTGAGCAAACAAGTAAACCAAGGGACTGACCTTTTCCAGCCTATATTTAAAAGAACAAGCATCTTCCTTAAGAAGTAAACCAGTCAACTTATTATGGAATTAGTTTCATTGGAGTGCTCCACCTATTGATGTATCTCCATTTGAATAGGTTCCCTTGCACACATCTCCATGTTATTGGTTCAAGGCACCCACACATGGAGGGTATCTATTCAGATGATATACTAACTATTGAACCCTTTTTTTTTGGAATCGACCAATATGGCTGAAGCATCATTGCATCAATTGAAGGTACACAAGGATCTAACATTTTCAGGTTCTAATACTACTACATAACTTATACTTGGTTAGAAAGGTGTAGAAATATTCTACATGTGATGGCCTAGCGATAACAATACAGAGAGAAGATGACCTTCCTTTTACTCTCTTCCACCAACATGTACAATCTCCAAAGCAAACATTCAATCCAAGAATGCTCAGAACTTTCTTAAAAAACAAGGTAGATGCAATGGATGTTCAGAATTTCCCTTTGTTGTTATGTTATCAGATAAAGTTTACAACATGGGGATGATCTTGCAACTCTAGCGGCCCCTGTTATATTGGTGGCAACATGTGTGAATGCTACCTACCCCCAGGAGAACTACAAATGATTCTGTCATGAAAAACTGAAAAGTATATACCTAGGATGAAGCTAACAATAGTAAGCATATCTGATCATGATGCATAAAATGCATAAGAAAAAAATCCCCCATATGTAGAACATAATAAAAAGTACAAAAGAATAGATGACAATGCCCAAAAGAAATCTGTGATACATTGCATGGAATGCCATCTGAAAAGCCGTACTATATTTTTCGTTACTTTTCCAATGTCATTTCATTTTTGCTGCAATAATTTCCATGCACTCATTTTGGAAGAAAATCATGAAGCTAAAGTTAATGGTAAGCCTAAAGTGCCCTGTCAACAGGAGCTGAAGCCTTTATTTCAAAGGCAAACAACGTTTACCAAAAAAATTATATTTTAAACATGTGCTATGAATAACTAATAATTCTCGCATTATGCGTGGAGAATATCAGAAAGCAATTGTACTGCTAGTTCCTACTAATGCCTTTGCAAAGGGGCTTAAGATATCATTACTATAAAATGACTCTATATGACTCGAGTTCCAGATAAATGCTCATTGGCCCAATTTGAAGCACCAATAACAAAAACATTCTGTTGCATCTTCAAAAGTACTTACAAAAATAAACCACTCTATGCACAACATGCCTCTTTTGAATTGGAGTCAAGATAGCATATTGACCACTCTGAGAGTCTGAAATGTACTTTTCCTTTTCATTATTCTCCTTTTGCTGCTTGCCAAGAGCGGTGATCTTGAAGTGCTCTGAAAATGATTGACCAGGGCACAGAGGCATCCATTTAAGATAATTCGTGAAAGCAGGTCCCTATCAAAGTGATAGATATAAAATATAGACATCTTAGATTTCACACTGTGAAGTAGTCTCTTTCTGAATTGAAGACACTCTAATTATTCTCCAAATGCACCAAGGCTATTGATAAAACAGAGACCCCACCTCTAAAATAGAGTTTCATCCTCAGACAGATGGGAAAAACTTGATCAGGTTGAAAGGGAGAGCATAAAACTCTTCACTTCTAGGATCGGTTTTGAATGAACGGAACTTATTCCACCAATGATGGCCTCTGTCTTTCCTTGTTGAACTCTCCCCCATATGTAGAGTGTTATCCAAAAACAATGCTACGCTGCCAGCAACTAAAGGTGGTGACGAGAAAATCACATTGATAATGTCATTGAACTGTTAAAAAAGCCATTCAAAAATGCTTAAAGTTAAAAACATTGAAATTTGAAGAATGAAGTTAATGCTGCCACAACGAACTGCTAGCCAAAAAATTTCAATCTAGTCCCTGAAAGAAGTTGTAAGAACCCTACCCATCGTCCATGAGTGTGGACTGGACCATGACCAGAAGAAACTGTAAATTCATTGAAGTACTGTGGTACTGATAATCCCAAAAACAGAGAGAAGCCCAAGATGAACTTCATCCTGAAACTATTTAGATTGCAAAATTGAAGGAAACTGAGACCCCCACGAGCTGCTCATCAAGAATACAAAAAATTTCAGACATGAGGCAAAACCCAAAGAATTGTTGTTCTACCCTACAATTTTAAAGCTGCATCGTACAAACTGTCTGCCAATATAGGTACCCAATGAATTGTTGTTTTACCCTAATATGTTGAAATTGCATTGTACAAACTAAGTGTCTGCCAATATGAGTTAACCTTAAGGTTTTATGCATACATCCATTATACATTATGGCAACAGCTAAGATACTACTAGTTGATTGACATTGCAGCTCAGCACATAGGATTTGCGTACACCGTATACATACCAACATAACCAAAGAGGAGACAGTACACGGCAGCGACAATGGGTGCTGGAATAGGAGCAAAGATTGCTCCAAATTTGCCTGGAACACATTAACATGAAATTAGCAATGCAAAATCCTAGACTAGGGAATAAACCCCAAAATGAGAACAATATCCCAACTTGAGTTGATTATCACCAAGAACAGAGAAGAATATCATAAATCCTACTGATATCTGGAGCACCCTGTGACTCCCAACTCATGTCAACCCCAAAAGACCAGCATTCTCACTGCAAATTCCCAAGATAAGACAAATTTCAGAGCTAGTATTGCCAGAAATGGGTCAAGTTGCAGCTAAAGTTGCCAGAAATGGGTCAAGTTGCCTGGTTCTTCCACTGATACTGTGGACCCATTTCCAGTTCCAAACATCCTATCCAATAAAATTCCAATTCCCTGTAGAGAGGACCATTACATTCCATCAACGACAATGATACAATCTTCCAATTACCTGAAGCCGTAAGGGTGAAAGCAACGAATCCATTTCCTTACCTACCAGCCTATACCACGGCTGATGATAGATTGAGGGGGAGGTGTGGCACTTGCAAACCTTGAAACAGCATAGAATGCACCAGTAGACTGCAAATTTATGAAAGAAAAAAAAAATAGTAGTCAATACCCAATTTTGTTTTTAAATAGAAACCCATAGATAACTATCAGAAATGTCAACGGGATAAAGAAAATAAAAGAGAAGAAAGTATATCTGATATATGGCAAGTAGGCAGACCTCAACAAGAGACACAAATGCTGTAGCCATCATTGCAAAAGACTGTCCTCCATCAAAGAATGCTCAGAACTTTCTTAAAAAACAAGGTAGATGCAATGGATGTTCAGAATTTCCCTTTGTTGTTATGTTATCAGATAAAGTTTACAACATGGGGATGATCTTGCAACTCTGGCGGCCCCTGTTATATTGGTGGCAACATGTGTGAATGCTACCTACCCCCGAGGAGAACTACAAATGATTCTGTCATGAAAAACTGAAAAGTATATACCTAGGATGAAGCTAACAATAGTAAGCATATCTGATCATGATGCATAAAATGCATAAGAAAAAAATCCCCCATATGTAGAACATAATAAAAAGTACAAAAGAATAGATGACAATGCCCAAATGAAATCTGTGATACATTGCATGGAATGCCATCTGAAAAGCCGTACTATATTTTTCGTTACTTTTCCAATGTCATTTCATTTTTGCTACAATAATTTCCATGCACTCATTTTGGAAGAAAATCATGAAGCTAAAGTTAATGGCAAGCCTAAAGTGCCCTGTCAACAGGAGCTGAAGCTTTTATTTCAAAGGCAAACAACGTTTACCAAAAAAATTATATTTTAAACATGTGCTATGAATAACTAATAATTCTCGCATTATGCGTGGAGAATATGAGAAAGAAATTGTACTGCTAGTTCCTACTAATGCCTTTGCAAGGGGGCTTAAGATATCATTACTATAAAATGACTCTATATGACTCTCGAGTTCCAGATAAATGCTCATTGGCTCAATTTGAAGCACCAACAACAAAAACATTCTGTTGCATCTTCAAAAGTACTTACAAAAATAAACCACTCTATGCACAACATGCCTCTTTTGAATTGGAGTCAAGATAGCATATTGACCACTCTGAGAGTCTGAAATGTACTTTTCCTTTTCATTATTCTCCTTTTGCTGCTTGCCAAGAGCGGTGATCTTGAAGTGCTCTGAAAATGATTGACCAAGGCACAGAGGCATCCATTTAAGATAATTCGTGAAAGTAGGTCCCTATCAAAGTGATAGATATAAAATATAGACATCTTAGATTTCACACTGTGAAGTAGTCTCTTTCTGAATTGAAGACACTCTAATTATTCTCCAAATGCACCAAGGCTATTGATAAAACAGAGACCCCACCTCTAAAATAGAGTTTCATCCTCAGACAGATGGGAAAAACTTGGTCAGGTTGAAAGGGAGAGCATAAACTCTTCACTTCTAGGATTGGTTTTGAATGAACGGAACTTATCCCACCAATGATGGCCTCTGTCTTTCCTTGTTGAACTCTCCCCCATATGTAGAGTGTTATCCAAAAACAATGCTACGCTGCCAGCAACTAAAGGTGGTGACGAGAAAATCACATTGATAATGTCATTGAACTGTTAAAAAAGCCATTCAAAAATGCTTAAAGTTAAAAACATTGAAATTTGAAGAATGAAGGGAATGTTGCCACAACGAACTGCTAGACAAAAAATTTCAATTTAGTCCCTGAAAGAAGTTGTAAGAACCCTACCCATCGTCCATGAGTGTGGACTGGACCATGACTAGAAGAAACTGTAAATTCATTGAAGTACTGTGGTACTGATAATCCCAAAAACAGAGAGAAGCCCAAGATGAACTTTGTCCTGAAACTATTTAGATTGCAAAATTGAAGGAAACTGAGACCCCGACGAGCTGCTCATCAAGAATACAAAAAAATTTCAGACATGAGGCAAAACCCAAAGAATTGCTGTTCTACCCTACAATTTTAAAGCTGCATCATACAAACTGTCTGCCAATATAGGTACCCAATGAATTGTTGTTTTACCCTAATATGTTGAAATTGCATTGTACAAACTAAGTGTCTGCCAATATGAGTTAACCTTAAGGTTTTATGCATACATCCATTATACATTATGGCAACAGCTAAGATACTACTAGTTGACTGACTTTGCAGCTCAGCACATAGGATTTGTGTACACCGTATACATACCAACATAACCAAAGAGGAGACAGTACACGACAGCGACAATGGGTGCTGGAATAGAAGCAAAGATTGCTCCAAATTTGCCTGGAACACATTAACATGAAATTAGCAATGCAAAATCCTAGACTAGGGAATAAACCCCAAAATGAGAACAATATCCCAACTTGAGTTGATTATCACCAAGAACAGAGAAGAATATCATAAATCCTACTGATATTTGGAGCACCCTGCGACTCCCAACTCATGTCAACCCCAAAAGACCAGCATTCTCACTGCAAATTCCCAAGATAAGACAAATTTCAGAGCTAGTATTGCCAGAAATGGGTCAAGTTGCCTGGTTCTTACACTGATACTGTGGACCCATTTCCAGTTCCAAACATCCCATCCAATAAAATTCCAATTCCCTGTAGAGAGGACCATTACATTCCATCAACGACAATGATACAATCTTCCAATTACCTGAAGCCATAAGGGTGAAAGCAACGAATCCATTTCCTTACCTGCCAGCCTATACCACAGCTGATGATAGATTGAGGGGGAGGTGTGGCACTTGCAAACCTTGAAACAACATAGAATGCACCAGTAGACTGCAAATTTATGAAAGAAAAAAAAAATAGTAGTCAATACCCAATTTTGTTTTTAAATAGAAACCCATAGATAACTATCAGAAATGTCAACGGGATAAAGAAAATAAAAGAGAAGAAAGTATATCTGATATATGGCAAGCAGGCAGACCTCAACAAGAGACACAAATGCTGCAGCCATCATTGCAAAAGACTGTCCTCCATCAAAGAATGCTCAGAACTCTCTTAAAAAACAAGGTAGATGCAATGGATGTTCAGAATTTCCCTTTGTTGTTATGTTATCAGATAAAGTTTACAACATGGGGATGATCTTGCAACTCTAGCGGCCCCTGTTATATTGGTGGCAACATGTGTGAATGCTACCTACCCCCGAGGAGAACTACAAATGATTCTGTCATGAAAAACTCAAAAGTATATACCTAGGATGAAGCTAACAACAGTAAGCATATCTGATCATGATGCATAAAATGCATAAGAAAAAAATCCCCCATATGTAGAACATAATAAAAAGTACAAAAGAATAGATGACAATGCCCAAATGAAATCTGTGATAGATTGCATGGAATGCCATCTGAAAAGCCGTACTATATTTTTCGTTACTTTTCCAATGTCATTTCATTTTTGCTACAATAATTTCCATGCACTCATTTTGGAAGAAAATCATGAAGCTAAAGTTAATGGTAAGCCTAAAGTGCCCTGTCAACAGGAGCTGAAGCCTTTATTTCAAAGGCAAACAACGTTTACCAAAAAAATTATATTTTAAACATGTGCTATGAATAACTAATAATTCTCGCATTATGCGTGGAGAATATGAGAAAGAAATTGTACTGCTAGTTCCTACTAATGCCTTTGCAAGGGGGCTTAAGATATCATTACTATAAAATGACACTATATGACTCTCGAGTTCCAGATAAATGCTCATTGGCTCAATTTGAAGCACCAACAACAAAAACATTCTGTTGCATCTTCAAAAGTACTTACAAAAATAAACCACTCTATGCACACCATGCTCTTTTGAATTGGAGTCAAGATAGCATATTGACCACTCTGAGAGTCTGAAATGTACTTTTCCTTTTCATTATTCTCCTTTTGCTGCTTGCCAAGAGCGGTGATCTTGAAGTGCTCTGAAAATGATTGACCAGGGCACAGAGGCATCCATTTAAGATAATTCGTGAAAGTAGGTCCCTATCAAAGTGATAGATATAAAATATAGACATCTTAGATTTCACACTGTGAAGTAGTCTCTTTCTGAATTGAAGACACTCTAATTATTCTCCAAATGCACCAAGGCTATTGATAAAACAGAGACCCCACCTCTAAAATAGAGTTTCATCCTCAGACAGATGGGAAAAACTTGGTCAGGTTGAAAGGGAGAGCATAAAACTCTTCACTTCTAGGATCGGTTTTGAATGAACGGAACTTATCCCACCAATGATGGCCTCTGTCTTTCCTTGTTGAACTCTCCCCCATATGTAGAGTGTTATCCAAAAACAATGCTACGCTGCCAGCAACTAAAGGTGGTGACGAGAAAATCACATTGATAATGTCATTGAACTGTTAAAAAAGCCATTCAAAAATGCTTAAAGTTAAAAACATTGAAATTTGAAGAATGAAGGGAATGTTGCCACAACGAACTGCTAGCCAAAAAATTTCAATTTAGTCCCTGAAAGAAGTTGTAAGAACCCTACCCATCGTCCATGAGTGTGGACTGGACCATGACCAGAAGAAACTGTAAATTCATTGAAGTACTGTGGTACTGATAATCCCAAAAACAGAGAGAAGCCCAAGATGAACTTTGTCCTGAAACTATTTAGATTGCAAAATTGAAGGAAACTGAGACCCCCACGAGCTGCTCATCAAGAATACAAAAAATTTCAAACATGAGGCAAAACCCAAAGAATTGCTGTTCTACCCTACAATTTTAAAGCTGCATCGTACAAACTGTCTGCCAATATAGGTACCCAATGAATTGTTGTTTTACCCTAATATGTTGAAATTGCATTGTACAAACTAAGTGTCTGCCAATATGAGTTAACCTTAAGGTTTTATGCATACATCCATTATACATTATGGCAACAGCTAAGATACTACTAGTTGACTGACTTTGCAGCTCAACACATAGGATTTGTGTACACCGTATACATACCAACATAACCAAAGAGGAGACAGTACACGACAACGACAATGGGTGCTGGAATAGAAGCAAAGATTGCTCCAAATTTGCCTGGAACACATTAACATGAAATTAGCAATGCAAAATCCTAGACTAGGGAATAAACCCAAAATGAGAACAATATCCCAACTTGAGTTGATTATCACCAAGAACAGAGAAGAATATCATAAATCCTGCTGATATCTGGAGCACCCTGCGACTCCCAACTCATGTCAACCCCAAAAGACCAGCATTCTCACTGCAAATTCCCAAGATAAGACAAATTTCAGAGCTAGTATTGCCAGAAATGGGTCAAGTTGCAGCTAAAGTTGCCAGAAATGGGTCAAGTTGCCTGGTTCTTACACTGATACTGTGGACCCATTTCCAGTTCCAAACATCCCATCCAATAAAATTCCAATTCCCTGTAGAGAGGACCATTACATTCCATCAACGACAATGATACAATCTTCCAATTACCTGAAGCCATAAGGGTGAAAGCAACGAATCCATTTCCTTACCTGCCAGCCTATACCACGGCTGATGATAGATTGAGGGGGAGGTGTGGCACTTGCAAACCTTGAAACAACATAGAATGCACCAGTAGACTGCAAATTTATGAAAGAAAAAAAAAATAGTAGTCAATACCCAATTTTGTTTTTAAATAGAAACCCATAGATAACTATCAGAATTTCAACGGGATAAAGAAAATAAAAGAGAAGAAAGTATATCTGATATATGGCAAGCAGGCAGACCTCAACAAGAGACACAAATGCTGCAGCCATCATTGCAAAAGACTGTCCTCCATCAAAGAATGCTCAGAACTTTCTTAAAAAACAAGGTAGATGCAATGGATGTTCAGAATTTCCCTTTGTTGTTATGTTATCAGATAAAGTTTACGACATGGGGATGATCTTGCAGCTCTAGCGGCCCCTGTTATATTGGTGGCAACATTTGTGAATGCTACCTACCCCCAGGAGAACTACAAATGACTCTGTCATGAAAAACTGAAAAGTATATACCTAGGATGAAGCTAACAATAGTAAGCATATCTGATCATGATGCATAGAATGCATAAGAAAAAAATCCCCCATATGTAGAACATAATAAAAAGTACAAAAGAATAGATGACAATGCCCAAATGAAATCTGTGATACATTGCATGGAATGCCATCTGAAAAGCCGTACTATACGTTACTTTTCCAATGTCATTTCATTTTTGCTGCAATAATTTCCATGCACTCATTTTGGAAGAAAATCATGAAGCTAAAGTTAATGGTAAGCCTAAAGTGCCCTGTCAACAGGAGCTGAAGCCTTTATTTCAAAGGCAAACAACATTTACCAAAAAAATTATATTTTAAGCATGTGCTATGAATAACTAATAATTCTCGCATTATGCGTGGAGAATATGAGAAAGCAATTGTACTGCTAGTTCCTACTAATGCCTTTGCAAGGGGGCTTAAGATATCATTACTATAAAATGACTCTATATGACTCTCGAGTTCCAGATAAATGCTCATTGGCTCAATTTGAAGCACCAACAACAAAAACATTCTGTTGCATCTTCAAAAGTACTTACAAAAATAAACCACTCTACGCACAACATGCCTCTTTTGAATTGGAGCCAAGATAGCATATTGACCACTCTGAGAGTCTGAAATGTACTTTTCCTTTTCATTATTCTCCTTTTGCTGCTTGCCAAGAGCGGTGATCTTGAAGTGCTCTAAAAATGATTGACCAGGGCACAGAGGCATCCCTTAAGATAATTCGTGAAAGCAGTTCCCTATCAAAGTGATAGATATAAAATATAGACATCTTAGATTTCACACTGTGAAGTAGTCTCTTTCTGAATTGAAGACACTCTAATTATTCTCCAAATGCACCAAGGCTATTGATAAAACAGAGACCCCACCTCTAAAATAGAGTTTCATCCTCAGACAGATGGGAAAAACTTGGTCAGGTTGAAAGGGAGAGCATAAAACTCTTCACTTCTAGGATCGGTTTTGAATGAACGAAACTTATCCCACCAATGATGGCCTCTGTCTTTCCTTGTTGAACTCTCCCCCATATGTAGAGTGTTATCCAAAAACAATGCTACGCTGCCAGCAACTAAAGGTGGTGACGAGAAAATCACATTGATAATGTCATTGAACTGTTAAAAAAGCCATTCAAAAATGTTTAAAGTTAAAAACATTGAAATTTGAAGAATGAAGGGAATGTTTGCACAACGAACTGCTAGCCAAAAAATTTCAATTTAGTCCCTGAAAGAAGTTGTAAGAACCCTACCCATCGTCCATGAGTGTGGACTGGACCATGACCCGAAGAAACTATAAATTCATTGAAGTACTATGGTACTGATAATCCCAAAAACAGAGAGAAGCCCAAGATGAACTTCGTCCTGAAACTATTTAGATTGCAAAATTGAAGGAAACTGAGACCCCCACGAGCTGCTCATCAAGAATACAAAAAATTTCAGACATGAGGCAAAACCCAAAGAATTGTTGTTCTACCCTACAATTTTAAAGCTGCATCGTACAAACTGTCTGCCAATATAGGTACCCAATGAATTGTTGTTTTACCCTAATATGTTGAAATTGCATTGTACAAACTAAGTGTCTGCCAATATGAGTTAACCTTAAGGTTTTATGCATACATCCATTATACATTATGGAAATAATTCTTTTCAGAACTTACCATGATCCATTTGTGAAACAGTCCAACTCCGAACACTGCTTATTACTAATGTGATTAATATTAATAAAGATCGTACATAATATGCTATTGTGTTAAAAGTTTAAACCTTAAATATATATTAGATGATATAATTAGGAGTAAATCGGGACTAATCTAAGTCAAACATTTCTGAAACATTTTTTATTCACAATACATTTCCCAAAAACATTTTCTGTTTCATCTAGTTTATGCAATATATTTCATCCTGAGTATCTGTATAAAAGCAGGTGTTAAGTTCCAACCAAACTATCTGTCTATAAATCACCTACGATGCAGAAAAGCACACACTGCCTCCATTCAAAAGAAGAGTCTGCAGATATCAAATCAAAATATCTATTGCTTCAAGATAAATGAAAGTCCAACAGATGGACCTTGTTTAATAGAAATCATCATCAAGCCCATAATTATCCAAGCAATATGGGTGCTAGTCAAGTTAGCTAGCATACTTGAGCAGGTCCTTCTGTTCCAAACCAGTTGTAATCACATTGTAATTTTGAGTACCCTGCAACTTTCCATATTAACTAACAAAAATGCTGGACTAGGGCACTCAAGCTTAGGAATTCTATACCCATATAACTCAAATGCAATTATGGCATTCATTGAAACTTGAAGCATATGAATTCTATTCAAGCAAATAGAAAATTTGTTTAATACCAAGTGAGTGCAATAGAGATCAGCTTCTGAAATAGAATTTGTTTAAGCCAAGTGAACATAACAGAAATGGTGCTCAGTGTCCACTTACCCCCGGGAACCCAAGTTCATAGAGCCCAAGAGCAACAAGAGTTACTAGCGGAACTGCTGAAAGAGGACTCAGATACCTGACACGCACCATGCCATCAAGACAACAAAATCAGGATCTACAGACTGTAAATCCTTAGTACATGTAGAAAATTTGAATGAAATTACTTGAGAAAATGCATAGAGATCAAACCAACCTTAAAACAACAGCCCATAGACCACTGAATCCCAGGATGATTTGCAGTGTTTCGACTTCTTGAACCAAGATTGGATCTACTTAAATTTGATCGACTTCTACTTTTGTTATCATATATATGAATACTTCTATCATAAAACTGAGTGTTTGCAAGAGGTTGCATAGATTTCAGGGAGCCCATCTACTAAAATAAGAGTAGAATGGGTACGCAGTAAAGAGATAATTTTGATAAACATGTGCCATACAAGTAGGACAACCCATAGTGGGATTGGAATGGAAACTCATACCATACGGGTCGGGCAGATCATAAAGAGACCCAAATTAAAACTAATGCCATAGAGGTGGAGAAAACAATAAACTACAGTGGGATTGGAATCGAAACTCATGCCATAAAGGTGAAGCTGACCACATAGAAACTCAAATTGAAAATTATGCTATAAGAATGGGGCAAACAAAAGAGAAATTGGAATTTAAACGTATCCCATATAGGAGGGGAAGCCTAAAAAGAGACTTGAATTGAAACTTGTGCCATGCAGATGGACCAAACCATAGAGTGATTGGAATTAAAAATCAAGCCGTAGAGGTGGAGCAGACCAACTGCGGCAACCCAGAAAGAGATTTGAATTGAAAGTTGTGTCATACATTGAGACGAACCACAAAGAGACTCAAATTGAAACGCATGCCATACAGGTGAAGCGAACCATACAAAATTGGAATTGAAACTCATACCATACCAGTGGAGCAAACCACAAAGAAATTGGAAATGAAACTCGTCCATAAAGGTAATTGAATTGAACTGCATGCTATACAGATAGGGCAGAGCACGGAGAGAATGGAAATGGAAATCATGTCACACAGGAGGGGTCAAACCATAGAGAGATTGGAATCCTAATCTTGGGATTGCCAGGTCTAGAAGCAAAATTCTGCTCTGTGAGCAGAAGATGTCTAGTCACTCAATTTCAAAAACCTTTTCTGGGCAAGTGACATAGAGATAATCCTTCAGGGAAACGTTTTTTTTTAGGTATACATCCAAGATGTTATTTGGATAACTTTTCATTGCAGGGTTGATGCATCTTCATTTGAAGATGGGATGGATTGATAACAATGTGCCTTTCAGGATGTGAAAGGTTTGTACGACCTGAATGCTGCACAAACTTTGCAGGTGACAAGAATGTGCCATGGCACACACAAACTATACTAACCTCATCTCTGCTATAATTGTACAAGAATCCACTGATTGTTTTCCCATTTGGGCCTAGTCCAGTAGTTGAAACACAGGGCATTTTGGGCAATGAGGATTGAGTTGGAGGCAACCCCGTTCTTGTGGCTAAAATAAGCCTTCGCGGTAGAGGGCCTGACACCCTGCAGATCAACCAAGAGCAGAAATAACACCCTACAGAGCAACCAAGAGCAGAAATAAGGAAACTATTGTAAAACCCTAATCGGAGAACAAATCGAATTCTTCCAATTTTCAGTGGTCACTTACCAGGGTTTACGCATTCTTGCAATTGTCAGCCGTCACTTACCAGGGTTTATGCTCCACATTAGAACATAAATTTTCCTGTGGGGTCTTCGGATTCAGCAGGGAAGTCGTCTGTGTGATGGTTTCGAGCGGGTAATCTCTCCAGCATGAGATAAACAGGGAGTTCAACAAGCACATGCAATCTTAACTGAGTATAATGATCAGATCCAATGGCAAAATCTCTTTTAATCGTCTAACACATCAGATCAATGGTCGAAAATAGGACACGGTGGCATATAAGGGAGTTCTTCCTAGAGGGAAACGCATTACGGCGTAAATATCATTTGGCAATATTTCAGCCATGCGCACAAATGTTTTGAAAAAATTTTGAATTTTTTTAGAGAAAGATCCATAATCATTGTGTGAGCTACTACATTCGATGCTAACTACTGTCGTCTCTTTCTCAATATCAACACTAGCGAAGTTTGTTGCAGGCATCTCATCCCCACCAACATCAACAAATTCATCACCAGGGTCACAACCTACACATGTACATATGCTTACATGAACAACAGTAACGAAATGCATAAATTCCATCTAAAAAGAATAAATAGAAACTTAAAATTCTGGCTAGAATAAAGAGTAAACCTTGTTGAACTATGTTTGTGGGCTGACTCTCCAATTGTGATACAACCCTAGCATTCACAGGCTGCTACAGAAAATGTCAGTGGCTCTGGTAAGGAAAAACAAACCAAATATTGGTGAACATTGAAAAGAACCAAATGATGATATGACCATTCTTGACTACATTTAAAATATAAGATAGTCATAACACTAGGACAACATATGGCACGATAGAGGCCAACAAAATTATCTTCAACTCTATACATCCCAAAGAAACTATGGTTGCACTCAATTTATATACCAACTTCCATAAAAACATTATTTTGAGGTAAATTGCAGTAACACTACAACGTGATGAACCCTCAATTACCCCAAGAAAACTTGGGCATTAGAACAAGAAATATTAAAATGACGGAAAAGGTCTTTTATGTACTCCTGATTAAAAAACCTCATCAAATAATTATTTCTCTAGAATTTACCTCAGCTTCATAAAAATATCCATTAGGTAAAAAAAAAAACCGTCACTATCATCATCTTCTTCAGATTTAAAATTCTTTGTCTCAACCTCAATCTTTTCTTCCTCATTATCCTTGTCGTAGTCAGAAAGGCTTTCCCGGGATCTAACTAAAGATATTTAACAGATTAAGAAAAGCTTACAAAAATATTGATAAATACTCTTTACCAAAAATGTCGCTATCAATCTCATAGTCCAAAGGACAATCCTTCCTGAAATGATTCGAGGCCTAATGCTATCACTGCATAAAGCCAGACATTCAAAACCAGAAACTTTCCCTCTCGTGTAGTGCAGCATTAGGAATCCATGAGCTTCAAGGTGATTCATATGTTTTTCATTGTGCTATCAACATTAACAACACTATATCTTTCTTTAAAAAAAAACACAACTTCAGACTATGCAAAGTATCTACTCCTTCCTTTTCTGGAGAAGGTTCCATAATAATCAAGTTTGTAGCTATGATCAAACTGCAAAAGCTTTCTTTTCTCTATTATGGAGCCTAGTTTTCTCTTTGTGTAGTGGTATTTCCATTATGCCGGGCAAACATCACTTAAAAATTCTTCCCAGTCATTCCCAAGGTTCATTGCCATGAACTGATGATCTTCAACATCACCGTAAGTTCCGTTTTTTGCTTGTAGAGGATTGCACTTTTT